>CM077567.1:65389180-65989180 GCA_039657325.1 Stephania cephalantha | reverse complement strand
GCTTTGTGGCATTCAACTACAGATAGACTGCAATCCGAATAAGAGCGGCAATGTGGCACCGCCATCTGATCATGCGAACCAATCTAATGGTACTAATTTTGATTGGATATTTGCAGTGGCAGGATATGGATCAGGGCTTGTAGTTGGCGTGGTGATCGAACATTTCGTGTTGTGGAGGAACAGATATTACCTCGAGAAGTTCATGAACACCATCAGATTTTTCCAAGGGAAAAGACCCCTAAGAGTTCGATCTTTAAGGAGGAGGAGGAATTGAAAATATCTATGTAATTGTGTGTTGTTTATTTTGAACTTGTTTTGGTCTAGCTTGTAACTAAAAACTATGGAGATGCAACTAAATAAATGACAGCTACATTATTATTGATGCATCACATGTGCTTTAAAATAGCAAAGTGTAGCTGTTAGTTACGAAACTGGTTTTTGCGAAATAACCTATGATTTAAATACTTTTCAAAAAGTTGATTACTATGTTCTGTTTTGATTTTGATATAACATATGTTTTTGAGCATTGATGTTATCTTTTAGTTCCATCCATACTATATCACTATTATCAAAAGACAAGCAACAAAGACATAAGAATTAGGCAAGTGACAGCCATGAATTCCAAGAGAATCTACACCATTGTGTAGCAAATGTATGTATCAAAAAAAATTTAAAAAAAAAAAAACATTTCCTTAACGTAATACCCTTTTTTATAGTAACAATTTGTTGAATTAGTTTATACTTTGCTGAAATTGAAGGTTGTTTTAAAGCAGCATCAAGTAGAGCCAGAGAGGTTGAGATGTGCGTGAGAGTGAAGATAAACAAAAGCAGTGGGCATGTAACACCATCCCACGAACAACAGCTTGTATTGGGCTTCCAAGACCACAAATTTTGAAGAGCTTGACTTGAACTGCAAATGCGCCAAGCTCTAGTCATGGAGGCAGGCACAGTGGCTGAACAATTGAGAACTTAAAAGAAATGAAATGAACAAGAGAAGAAGAGACCAATAGTAAAAGTTGCAGCAGTAGTGGCCAGGTATAGATTTGGGAAGACAAGCCGTTGTTGGCCTAGAATTGGAAAAACTCGTGCATATTTAAAAGGTTAAGTGGGGACTGAGGCATCTTTAATAATTTTCTATAAGATGACTTGACTCAATAAATGGGGATGACTTTTTGTTATCACTTATTATTCAGAAAGACTTCCTTGTAGGAATTGCACTAACAAGTTTAATAATTTTGGTGAATACAAAAGTGAGCACCATTGTATGAATTCTGTTTCTACATTTGTTATCTAGAACACGTTATGTATCAATGGGAATATTTTCCAAACACGTAATGTATCAATGGTATATAGAATATTTTCCTAGTCATGTGATCTCTCTTTTTGAGTCTCCAAGTATTAAGGAAGTCAAGATACGTTGGAAAGCATTGGTTGGGGGGAGCAGACTTTCAGTCATCAGAATAAGAAGAAGAAGATGAAAAAATAATATTTAATTACCTCCCAGGGTCCCAACATCTTTTGGAGGACCTGTTTGCAAAAAAATACTTATCTCAATTGGTCTTCATAAATATGTTTTGACATTTCTGAAAAAAAAAAAAAGAGATTGAACCTGTTAGAATAGCTTTCAAGAAGAATTAGTCCAAGACAATTAAGTTTCTCTCTCAGGTCAAGCATGCAATTCACCCTTTTCAACAATCTCAAGTAGCTCGGCTAGCACTCAAGACAAGGGAAAGGGCAAAGCATAGGAGTGTAGCTGTTCTTTCTTTGTATGTGGTGAGACTCTCGTTGTTTATATACTTGTTTGAGGTTTTGATAGAGTACTATAATTATTATCACAGGGATGGGACCGTGTATCTCTTTTGTTTTATCTTATTTTAGAAAACTTTGATGTTTAAGTCTTCCGCTGTTGTTTACTTTTATTTACATCGGTTTTCTCGAGATATACAGGTTGTGTTTATTAGGTATTGAAGGTTAGGCTTCTGACATGGGTTAAGTCTGGCTGATTTACCGAGGCTTAATTCGTGTTTCAGGCCGAATGATTCCTTAATTAGGACAAGGGTCGTTACAACTATCACATGAAAACCAACCTAAAGGTACTAATTTTGATTGGATATTTGTTGTAGTAGGATATGGATCAGGGATTATAGGTGGCATGCTGATCGAACATTTCCTTTTGTCGATGAACAGATATTACCTCGAGAAGTTCATGAACACAATCAAGTTTTTCCAAGGAGAAAGACCCCTAAGAGTTCGATCTTTAAGGATGAGGAATTGAACATATTATGTTTTTGTTGTTGTTTATTTTGCACTTGTGTTGCTCTAGGTTGTAACTAAACACTATGGAGATGCAACTAAATAAATGATGGTTACATAATTGATGCATCACATGTTCTTTAAAATTGCAAAGTGTAGCTGTAAATTATGAAACTGGTTTTTGCAGTCTGGTCTATGATTTATATACCCTCAAAAAGTTGATTACTAGACTCTCTTTTGATTTTGATCCTAAATTATTTAGGAAAATTACCCATGCACATTTTAAATTGAGATTTCTATAAGATATTTTCAAGGTCAAGTGACAGCTATGAATTCTCAATGTCAGTTGATTACTATTTTCATATACTCTCAAAAAGTTGATTACTATTTTCATAATTCACCATTATCAAAAGACATACAACACACACATGAGAATTAGGCAAGTGACAGCTATGAATTCTCAATGTCAGTTGAAACTTGCGAATGACTTTTGGCCTTCCATTCACTATTAGGTGAAGGTGAAGCATAATTCCTAAGATGCTTTCGTCACATAGAATTAAAGTGACTTGTACAAAAAACAACCTATTACGACTTGGTTTAGCTTTAATGAAGACTTTCAAGTCTCGTCCTGTTCAACTTTTTTATTAGATTGAAAATCTTTTTTTCTTAACATCACCACTTGCATTATCTTTGTCGTTTTTTTCTTTGGTTTTAAAAAAAATTTTCACTCCGTCATGTATGAGAAACAAGAACAGTTTCTTCTGCATAAATAGAATTTGCTGCCTTGGCATTTTGGTGAAGTCACTATTCTCAAACACTCCACACACTCTCTTCCAAACTTGGACTGGGCCTACCAACTTACATATTTGGTACAACAACTGAAATCATAAATTTCGAATTTGAGAGCCAATAACATAATTCCTATATCTGACTAAACCAAGAGAACTATATAAAATCTATTTTACTTATTTTCACTAGTGAAGTTTTATGAGATTTGTAACACACTAATTATCAAGAGCATATGTTCACTGTTGAGCCAAGCAAAAAATTTGAATTTCGTGTTCTACTATACCTCATTATTAGAAACCAAGAATTCCAATGAATTACAATGGAGTGTCTTCTTCGGCATCTTCACCATCACTATTCCTGGTTTCCCACACTTTGTTTCTTTTCTTGATCTCAGTATTACTTCCTCAGCTCATAAACTTTTTACCCATAATAATTCATGCCTCTATGACCAGAGCTCAGCTATGCTACGTATCAAGTCTAGCTTCTCTATGTTGTGCTCTTGGGATGGTGTGGAAAACATTCGTCAACCGTATGTCGTTTAATCTTTTTGACAAATCAACCTAAGTTGTTGACGTTGAGAAATTTCTCAAGGGAACGTCCAAAAACTATGCTCTCTCTCTCTAAATATATCTGTCTATATATATAGTTGATTAGGGAATTTTAGAAGTTTTGATGGTCAAGCTAATAAAAAAATTATCAATGGTCCTAGCTTCCTCAACAAACCATCCATACAACGGAATGCAAGCTAAAGAGAAACACAGTATTCATAGATAAAGAAATGCATGTTAAAAATAACCATCAAAAGAAATGGAATTGTGATCTAATTCTTAACAACCCTATTATCCTAAATAATAGAGTTATACTCAAAAGAACAAGTGCAAAAAACACGTCTATATAAATAACTTCAACAGTTTCCTTTATAAATTCTAAGAGAAGCAAGAGCATAGAAATTCAGTTCCCTTGCTAGCCAAGCAAGAACATGGCAAGTTATTCTCAGATTGAACTAGATAAACTTCTCCTCTATTATACAATAAATTCTCCCGAATCATCTTGATAAAGAATATTAAAAATCAAAGTTCTAGGATCACACATCATGCCCTTTTGATATATTTTGAGTAGTAATATCTTTTGGATAAAGAATGGGTGACATACTTTGAATACATGCATTTGCAACTCCATTGTATGAGGTGTTTCGGTTGTGCGTCGAGATTTTTGCACACGCGTTTTGACTTGTGTCTAAACGTCACCAAACACAGTTAAACAAATGCATGTGTCAAAACATGTCACCAGGTCACTATACTTATCATTTAATTAGATCATGCCCTAGTCCATTGTCATGCCTCTGTTAGCAGATATTCAAATACTACGTGCACAAAAGTGTCAACTGAATACATAGTGGATATATTATGGACTCGTACCTTGGACGTACAAAACAGAATCCAACCCTTCTTAATTATGTCTTTCTTTAGCAAAACCTGCCCAAAAGAGAATCAATGTTCAAAAGGAAAAGTGACCATATGAAACAAGAAAATAAATTTTCATAGAAAGCATGCACATCAATAGTCCATTCCAAGGGAAGGGGCAGAGAAGAAATTGAAACTTAAACCTAAGTTTCACGAACCAAGAGATTAGGAATAACACACCTTTTGAAAATTTAGGGGCTTAGGCAAAATCCAGTTTGACCTTTCCAGAACAGAATTACAGTAACTATGCAACAGCTTATTCACTGAGACTCAATTTTCTGGAAGTTTGCCTCAATTATATTTAAAAATCTTAATTCATGAATAAGCGCATCTGATAAGTTTTGAAAGTCAATTACTGAATGAAATTGATCAAGTATTGTCCCAATCATCTATAGATAACAAATAGAAAATGTGAAAAAAAAGAATCTTAAATCTTTCAAATTAAATTCACGTATCAATACCGATGAAATATCAAATCAGAAAAGGCAAGTTGTATAGCTAACATAAGAATTGCTATTTAATGCAGTGCAAGAAAATATCAGCCATCCTCAATGTAAATTCAATTCAGCCACTCTTTTTGAAACCTCCATAGAGAGGCGTTGACTTTTGGAGTTGAAACCTCAAATAACAACAAAAACAACAACAAGAAGCCTTAACTAAAACCAAGCAAATGATATACTTTAATCGAAAATAAAAAAAGGACAAACAATATAATTTTAATATTAGAAAGTTACAATGATTTTAAGCAAGGGAATCAAAAACACTAGGTAAAGAATAAATATATCAAGAACATAACAGTATGTGAATATAATTTCAATATGAATGGCTTTTGACTTTACTTGCAACGGTCAAAGGTCTATGATAAATTAAAATAATGGCACTACTTGCCAACAACATCACTTAATATGCTGTCTTTCAGGGTTGATCAAATCATTATCATATCATACCTTCATTAAAAAAAAAAATGTTATATAGCATTCATCTCTCATTCTCTCCCAATGAAATTGTGAGAAAAACTGATCCCTTGATAGCAGTGGAAGCCATGAAATCCCATCTTTTTCTGCACAATCTTTGTCTCCTTTTCATGCTTTCACTACTATTGCTATTAATACTTCCTCAACTCATCAGTTTCTCTAGTGCTTCCTCTAACAGCAATACGAAGTCACCATCATGTCTCCATAACCAGAGTTCAGCATTGTTGCAATTCAAGGCTAGCTTCACCATTGATGTAAGTTATGCTCTCACTCCTTTCTCGAAATTATGGTCTTGGAAGGCCAACACAGATTGTTGTACTTCATGGGACGGCGTGACATGTGATGATTTTGGTTTTGTGATTGGGCTTAATGTGAGTGATAGTGGGATTGTTGGTAACATCAATTCTAACAACACTCTATTCAACCTTTACCACCTCCAAAATCTAAACCTTGCTTTTAATGACTTCAACTCTTCTTCCATCCCTGCCGCTTTCAGTCATCTTCGACGTTTAACCCATCTCAACCTCTCTGCCGCTTCGTTTTGGGACAGATTCCCCTTGAAATCACCCAACTTAAACGTTTGGTCTCTCTAGATCTCTCTTTCTTGCACTTGGAAGTCTCCAGTCCCAACACTCTAAGAACACTGATTAGAAAATTTTCTAGTATGAAAGAGCTGCACATGGACTCTATGGACTTAACAATAGGACCTGCAGAAGATTGGTTTAGAGCGATAGGTTCAGCAGAGCTTCACAATCTTCAGGTGCTTAGCATGTCAAACTGTCACCTTTCAGGCCAAATGGGCTATTACTTGATAAACCATTCATCTCTTTCTCATCTCTATCTATCTAAGAATAAAATCACGCACTTCCCTCAAGAGATGTTCAATCTTCCTAGCTTGCAAATACTCGACTTGTACAATAACGTTAACCTCACGGGTTCGCTTCCGGAGTTTCCTCAACCAAGTGCTCTCCAACAATTGATTCTCACTCGCACACAGTTTTCTGGAAGCATACCTCATTCAATAGAGAATTTGAAGTCTTTAAAGATATTCTATGCTGCAAACTGCAATTTCTCAGGTCCAATCCCATATTCATTTTCCAATCTTCCTCGCCTAGAAGAATTGGTCTTGGCACAGAATGCCTTCACTGGTCCTCTACCATCACTCGAGTCTCCGTCAAAGACATTCAGATGGCTAGACCTTTCATTCAATCGATTTACAGGTTCAATCCCTGCTTCTTATGCCAATAACAGGCTTTTGCGAGCACTTAAGTTGTCAAACAATTTGCTGACAGGAACAGTCCCTTCTTCTCTGTTCAATTTGCCTTTTCTACAAACGATACTACTAGATGGAAATCAACTTACGGGTGAATTACATGATGATGAAATTTCTCCTATCTCGTCCTCACCATTATACGAGATTAATTTGAATCAGAATAGGCTAGGAGGGCCAATTCCCCCATCGCTTTTTAAATTTCCCAATCTTCAACTACTCAACCTTCACTCTAACAGTTTTCATGGAGTATTAGATCCTCATGTGTTTGTCAGCAATATCACCTCAATTGATCTTTCAAATAATACCATGTTGTCAATTGATCCAAGTGACATAGCCATCAATGTTTCCCAGTTGTCTAACTTCTACTTCTCTAACTGCAACTTATCTAAGATCCCTGGATTCTTTAGATATCAAGAGAAGTTGAAGAACCTACACTTATCCAACAATCATCTACAAGGCAAAATGCCAGAGTGGATATGGAACGTGGTGGAGAATCTTGATCTTTCAAGTAACTCCTTGGTTGAATTCGAAGACCCGTTATCAGATCACTCGTTGAGCACCTTGAACACTCTTTTCCTTTCGAATAATAATTTTGAAGGTCCAATTCCAATCCTCCCATCATCCTTGACTTATGTTTCATTGGCGAACAACAAATTCAGTGGAACCATTCCTCCAACAATCTGCAACACAAGCTGCGATTACATTAATCTGTCAGGCAATGATCTAAGCGCAACTATACCACCTTGCTTGGTTAACATGAGTTCATTACTAGTGCTTGATCTTAGCAAGAACAGGCTTCAAGGAAACATTCCAGACAACTTTGGAGATCAATGTGGAATGGCAAGAATTTTCTTTGGTGGAAATCAATTGGAAGGGCCACTACCAAGGTCACTAGCTAATTGTACCTACATGGAGGTTATAGATCTTGGAAACAACCAAATAAGTGATATCTTCCCTTTTTGGTTGGAAGACCTTGAAGAGTTGCAGGCACTTATGTTGCGATCCAACCGACTCCACGGAACCATTGGGCATCATCATCGACTAAACAAATCCTCGTTCCCTAAGTTGCATATTGTTGATCTCTCGTCCAACAAATTTACTGGTCAATTGCCAATGGAATACTTACGAACATCAAAGGTGATGACAATGAACACAAAGGATGACACACATCAGGTAATAAATTCGTCATACAACGAAGATTACAAGTTCTCATTAATGGTTCCAAACAAAGGCCAGGAATTGGATTATGTGGTTGACCTTATATCCATTCTCAATGTACTTGACCTCTCAAGCAACCAATTCGAAGGAGAGATACCAGAACTAGTAGGAGAATTCAAGTCATTAGCAGCACTCAATTTCTCTCACAACAACCTTATCGGCGAAATTCCGTCATCATTGGGCAATCTTAAACACCTTCAATCACTTGATCTCTCCAACAATGACCTTGCAGGAGAGATCCCTTCAGAATTGGCAAGCCTGACATTTCTGTCAGTATTCAATGTCTCTTTGAATCATCTGGTGGGAAGAATACCAAGCGGCACTCAATTTGATACCTTCTCAAGAAACTCATTTCAAGGGAACTTGGGACTCTGTGGTTCTCAACTGCAGATTCAATGCAATCCAAAAACGAGAGACGATGCGCCAACATCGGAAAAACCTCCCTCTAGTATTGAAAATTCTAGTAGTGACTTTGATTGGAGATTTGCATTGGCAGGATGTGGATCAGGAATAATAATTGGAGTGGTGATAGAGCATTTTATTTTGACGAAAAACATGTACTACCTTGCAAAAGTATTGGCAATGGAGAGATTCATCAATGAATCATATCGTCAAAGAGCTCGTCGTCGACGATGGAGAAATTGAGCAAAAACAGCTTTGAATTTATCATATTTTCCTTCTTTTTTTTTCTCTTCTATGTAAGTTGCATTGAAATGCAATAAATACATGATACTTGTAAAATGAGTATATGTTTGCTAGTTACACTATTAAAGTTACACTATGAAAAATAATTCCAAGTAGTTGATGTTATGAAACTTCTCAATAGGTATACCCATCAAATTCATATCCTGACAATTGAACAAGTTGTCTCAATTTCTCATTCTCTTTTTCCCAAGCATTTAGAGAAAGTAGACTCTCTTGGTCCCCCTTAGCCTTACCATCTAAGAAGTGAACCCTATGATGTCTCTTGCCGAGTTATTTCATTTATGGTATTACCGCTACAAGTTTCAATGCAAGCTTCTCTTGTTGGATTTATTTCTTACTCAAGTAACCCAACTAGTTAATTCTTCTTCGATTTCTTATTCTGGCAGTAATCAGACCTCAGCTTTGCTGCATTCAGTCTAGCTACTGCCCCTCCGAAATATACTCTCTCTCCTCAATCACACATATCAACATCAGTCTTTTAGTTCTCAAGGTTTTGGGGTTCTGGAGAGGATTGATTATTAAACTTGACTTTATGCATCTATAAGTTGCTTATTCTCCTTTTGTTTTGGGGAAGTTTGATTCCACGCTTTGCTTAATTATCATTTAATTTTGGGGTAGTTCGACTGGGTCTCTCTCAAATTTCTTGACACGTCGAACTGGGACGCTGCCATTACTGAGGACAGATTCATATCAAATATCAAATACAAATAATAAGCCAAAATTAACAAAATTACATTACGACATAAACTAAATGGTATCACAATCATGTCTAGAAACCCAATGAAAAATATCTTTGCCCAAATATACAATGTTTATCATACACAAGTCGTATTAAATTAACGTGAAAGTTTCAAGATTATTATTTCAGTAAAGATGTCATCTGCAAGAACAACAATGGTTGAAACTCATTTTTGCTTAGTCGGCTTTGTTGGTTAACTCTAAGAAAAAAAAGGATAATGTAAGACTAGAATGGTTGCTCATGCAGAAACAAGTTTCATAAAGTGATGCATAATAACATTTGCAAGTTCATTGTCCATTGTAATGTTTTTAAAGAAGAAAGCAAAAATGAAATACAACAACAACAACAACATAGCCTCAGTCCCAAATTAACTGGAGAAAGCATAAATGAAATACTAAATAAAATTTTCAAATAACTAAGTAGAAAAGCTTAGAGTAATATCATCTAGTTTTAAGATGTCAACTAAGATGTCAACAAACAGTCAGCAAGAGGAGTCCACTTCAAAAATGCATTCTCTAGTTGAACATAACAAGCACAAGATACTCCAATCAAGGAAACACGATATCGAGAATATTCAAAATTTACTAAAAATAAATTCACGTGTACTAAATATAAATTAACATGATTTTCGTAACCGTGCAAGCATTAGAAATTTGATCGATGGTGGCATTCCCAAAAAATTGTAGCTTGCTCAGATTTTTCTGCAAGATATTTCCAATGTGGCACAAAAAAGCAAAACGAGTAAAGATAGAATTGCATTTTAATACTGGCATCAAAAGAAAAAACAATTAAAATATAAGGGAAAGGAATACTCACATTTAAAATTAACTGAAACTGAAAATGTTCGTTGTTCCTCACAAGATTGGGCAAGGGTGGATCTTTCGGTGCTGGCTGCTGATGTCCCATTCCACGAGCACAAAGTAAAAAGAAAAATATATAAACATAACACAATAAAATCAATTACTGAAAGCTACTCCGCTTTTATAAAAGAATCCATTAGCTTGTATCCTTTTATTCAAGAATAGATAACAGTGAGCAATTTTGGGTGTGGAGCCTCCCACAAGCTCAAAGCAACAAAGCATTAAGCAAGTAGAAGGAAAAGGGTGAGAAACTGAAAAGAAAAACAGCTAAGGAAATTATTTATCTCAAAAACACAAACGAAGTCAAAGCAAGTTAGTAAAACAATTGCTCGACACAATTTCAAAGGATGCAATGCTGGGTACCATGCAACATTAAGCCATATACGATAAGATTAATGACTTAGCCCCTTCAGCTCTATGCCTTTGCCCTCGCAACATTTTGAAATTGTTATGGTGCTTTTCTTTCTTTACCACCATACCAGCTCTATTCCATACACTTCTTATAAAATTTAGTTTCTACCCAAGTTACAGTCGAATTGAAGCTTGCGTGCATATGCAGGCATTACGGGCCTAACAGCAATATACCATTCACCTGGACTCACAGCTAACACAACGTTCTAGTTAGGATGAGTCTAAGCCATAATAATAGGCAAAAAGCGAACAAGAGCAAAGAGAATGAGAGATTCTCAAAACCTATTTAAAGCACTTTCACCATAAATTGCAAGCCAATTGATCCATTTCATAAAGAGTAAAATTTGATAGGCAAACCTATCACAACCCTCCTTCATTCAGATTTGGGACTGGGTAGTAGAGCACAAGAGAAAACGTGATGATCGAACAAACTAATCAAAATCTTTTTCTATAAAAAATGCAGAATATTATACAAAAGACCTCGAGCGTTGAATATAAGAAAACAAACAATTATAGATAAAGGTGTCCCTAATTTACAAGACTTGCTCCCACGTCTAATTTGTGAAAGGGTCAACGCGTACAACCATACTTTACCTCTAATCTAGGTAGGGATTGCACTTTTTGGGTGCAACAGATGACCAATCAATTCACAATGGACTAAGTTACTTTTACGCCAAGGACAACAAACATAAAATAAATTAAAACATGGACCAAAAAAAAATAACTCCAAGCTTCATACACAAGTAAATAAGTAACAAAAAGGTGTCTCCAACACACGAGGCTTACATCCATGTCTGATTTGTGAAAGGGTCAATTCATACAACATTTTATTATCCGGTAGAGACTATTTTTAGGTTCAATCAATGACCATCAATTCACAATGGAGTAAGTTACTTATGCATAAGGACACCAAATTATAGTCATTTGGCAACATAAAAAAAATAAACACAAGCTTTTCTATAAATTTCAAAGTATAATACAATTATACAAGTATAAAAGGAGAGCTTCAACTATATCAAATATAAGAAAATAAGTAATGATCGATAAAAAAGTGTTCTTGACGAAGAAAGTATCAATCCACTCCATGTCTAATTGGTAAAAAGGCAACGCATACAATCACATTTCACCCCGTCTCCGTGCTCACATTTCAGAAAGGGTCAATGCGTGCAGTCCTACTTTACCCCCTGTATAGGTAAAGACTGCTTTTTGGGTGCAGTTGATGGCCAATCAATTCAAAAGGGAATACGTTACTTTTGGCCCAAGGACACCAAAACAAGTAATTTGGGAACAAAAACAATATAGCCTCAGTCCCAAATTAATAATTTGAGAACAAAAACAAAATAAACAAACTCTAAGCTTCAAACACAATAAATTAAGTCACAATAAAACAAGTTGCCCCCAATGCACAAGGCTTACGTCCATATCTGGTTTGTGAAAGGGGGTCATTCGCACAACCTTCTTACCCCATGTCTAGGTAGATGTTGTTCTTGGGTTCATTGATGACCATCAATTCACAATGGAGTAAGTTGCTTTTGCACAAGAGACACCAAATTATAGTCATCTAGGAACATAAACAAAACAAGTACAATTTTTTCTATAATTTCAAAGTATAATAATACAATATAAAAAACAAGCGCTTTAAATATAAGAAAATAAGTAAACATAGATTAAAAAGTTGTTCTTGATGTAGCAAGCAAGGTTTCATGTCTGGTTTGTAAAAGGGTCATGGGGAACATAAACAAACTGAATGCAACTTTTTCTTTAAATTTGAAAGTTTAACAAGATTCAAAACAAGAGCTTCAAATGTATATGGAAAATAATTAACGACGGATAAAGGAATTCGGTTTTCCCAAAGTGCAAAAGGCTTGCCCCAAAGACACCAAAACTAGTAATTTGGGAAAAAAAAATAATATAGCCTCCGTCCCAAATTAATAATTTGAGAACAAAAACAAAATAAACAAACTCTAAGCTTCAAACACAATAAATTAAGTCACAATAAAACAAGTTGCCCCCAATGCACAAGGCTTACGTCCATATCTGGTTTGTGAAAATGGGGTCATTCGCACAACCTTCTTACCCCATGTCTAGGTAGATGTTGTTCTTGGGTTCATTGATGACCATCAATTCACAATGGAGTAAGTTGCTTTTGCACAAGAGACACCAAATTATAGTCATCTAGGAACATAAACAAAACAAGTACAATTTTTTCTATAATTTCAAAGTATAATAATACAATATAAAAAACAAGTGCTTTAAATATAAGAAAATAAGTAAACATAGATTAAAAGTTGTTCTTGATGTAGCAAGCAAGGTTTCATGTCTGGTTTGTAAAAGGGTCATGGGGAACATAAACAAACTGAATGCAACTTTTTCTTTAAATTTGAAAGTTTAACACGATTCAAAACAAGAGCTTCAAATGTATATGGAAAATAATTAACGACGGATAAAGGAATTCGGTTTTCCCAAAGGCAAAAGGCTTGCCCCAAGGACACCAAAACTAGTAATTTGGGAACAAAAACAATATAGCCTTAGTCCCAAATTAATAATTTGAGAACAAAAACAAAATAAACAAACTCTAAGCTTCAAACACAATAAATTAAGTCACAATAAAACAAGTTGCCCCCAATGCACAAGGCTTACGTCCATATCTGGTTTGTGAAAGGGGGTCATTCGCACAAACTTCTTACCCCATGTCTAGGTAGATGTTGTTCTTGGGTTCATTGATGACCATCAATTCACAATGGATTAAGTTGCTTTTGCACAAGAGACACCAAATTATAGTCATCTAGGAACATAAACAAAACAAGTACAATTTTTTCTATAATTTCAAAGTATAATAATACAATATAAAAAACAAGTGCTTTAAATATAAGAAAATAAGTAAACATAGTTGTTCTTGATGTAGCAAGCAAGGTTTCATGTCTGGTTTGTAAAAGGGTCATGGGGATCATAAACAAACTGAATGCAACTTTTTCTTTAAATTTGAAAGTTTAACACGATTCAAAACAAGAGCTTCAAATGTATATGGAAAATAATTAACGACGGATAAAGGAATTCGGTTTTCCCAAAGTGCAAAAGGCTTGCCCCAAGGACACCAAAACTAGTAATTTGGGAACAAAAACAATATAGCCTCGGTCCCAAATTAATAATTTGAGAACAAAAACAAAATAAACAAACTCTAATCTTCAAACACAATAAATTAAGTCACAATAAAACAAGTTGCCCCAATGCACAAGGCTTACGTCCATATCTGGTTTGTGAAAGGGGGTCATTCGCACAACCTTCTTACCCCATGTCTAGGTAGATGTTGTTCTTGGGTTCATTGATGACCATCAATTCACAATGGAGTAAGTTGCTTTTGCACAAGAGACACCAAATTATAGTCATCTAGGAACATAAACAAAACAAGTACAATTTTTTCTATAATTTCAAAGTATAATAATACAATATAAAAAACAAGTGCTTTAAATATAAGAAAATAAGTAAACATAGATTAAAAAGGTTGTTCTTGATGTAGCAAGCAAGGTTTCATGTCCTGGTTTGTAAAAGGGTCATGGGGAACATAAACAAACCGAATGCAACTTTTTCTTTAAATTTGAAAGTTTAACACGATTCAAAACAAGAGCTTCAAATGTATATGGAAAATAATTAACGACGGATAAAGGAATTCGGTTTTCCCAAAGTGCAAAAGGCTTGCCCCAAGGACACCAAAACTAGTAATTTGGGAACAAAAACAATATAGCCTCGATCCCAAATTAATAATTTGAGAACAAAAACAAAATAAACAAACTCTAAGCTTCAAACACAATAAATTAAGTCACAATAAAACAAGTTGCCCCCAATGCACAAGGCTTACGTCCATATCTGGTTTGTGAAAGGGGTCATTCGCACAACCATCTTACCCCATGTCTAGGTAGATGTTGTTCTTGGGTTCATTGATGACCATCAATTCACAATGGAGTAAGTTGCTTTTGCACAAGAGACACCAAATTATAGTCATCTAGGAACATAAACAAAACAAGTACAATTTTTTTTATAATTTCAAAGTATAATAATACAATATAAAAAAACAAGCGCTTTAAATATAAGAAAATAAGTAAACATAGATTAAAAAGTTGTTCTAGATGTAGCAAGCAAGGTTTCATGTCTGGTTTGTAAAAGGGTCATGGGGAACATAAACAAACTGAATGCAACTTTTCCTATAAATTTGAAAGTTTAACACGATTCAAAACAAGAGCTTCAAATGTATATGGAAAATAATTAACGACGGATAAAGGAATTCGGTTTTCCCAGTGCAAAAGGCTTGCTTCCATTTCTGCTTCGTAAAAGCCTGAAAGGGTCGATGCATAATACGAAAGGGTCGATGCATAATACAACCATATTCCACCCCTACTAAACAATATTTCAAACAACTGTTTGTAAGCATTCTTCTCAATAGGGTCTCTCAGAGCCATGTTACTCTAACTTGAATAACATGTTTGGGCATCAAAAATCTAAACTTTGAACTTCGAGATCGTCAAAAGGACCCCCATGTCCTAATTAAATTATGCACAAACCTAATACAAAGCAAATACAACAATTCTAACTCCAAAGATGTCTTTTCTATAATTTCAAAGTATCATAATACAATATAAAAACGAGAGCTTTAAATATAAGAAAATAAGGAATGATAGACAAAAGGTGTTCTGGATGTAGAAAGCATGCGTCCACATCTGGTTTGTAAGAGAGCCAATGCATGCAATCACTGGGGAACATAAACAACCTGAATGCAACATTCTGTAAATTGCTAAGTGTAATACAATTTTTTTTTATAAAAAAAAAAAGCTTCAAATGTAAGATAATAAGCAACAATGGATAAAGGTGTTCCCGGTGCAAAAGGCTTGCTTCCATGTCTGCTTCGTAAAAGGGTCTACGCATACAGCCATATTCCACCCCTACTAAACAATGTTTTGAAATTGTCGTGCAAGGAATATCCCAAATAAATTAACCAACTATTTGTAAGCGTTCTTCTCAATAGGGTCTCTCAGAGCCATGTTACTCTACCTTGAATAACACGTTTGAGAATGAAAAATCCAAACTTTGAACTGCAAGATCATCAAGAGGATCCCCCAGGTCCTAATAATTATGCAAAACCTAAAACAAAGCAAATGCAAACAATCCTCCAAAGATGCAGCAAAACGATTGCACGACATCGCTAAGAATCGACAAAATTTGAAGAAATTCGTGGAAAAGATGCTAAATTTTCGGAAGTTGAAACGAGTTTTCCAAAAGATTAGAAATATGATATAGCGCGCATTCGCAACTCGAAAGCTCGAAAGTGAAACCCTAGAACCCACCTCGGTAGTCCTCCGAATCAGGAGATTCATTCACAGCCTCACAGGAATCGCGACCATCAAAGAACAGACAACAAGTACGAAGAAGACAAACACAAACAAACCCTAATTCCCAAACTTTTGATCATTTCACTGTTGAAACAAACAATGAAATCGTACCGAGTAGGCGCTAAGGGCACCCCACCGTTTAATGAGGGCACCCAAAGTATTTGTAAAAATTCCAGCAAAACTGGAAAAGACCATTTTGCCCTTGTATATATAGTGATTCAAACCCCACAAATCATTTTGACAAAGAAAAAAGGCACCCCACCACAAGGTTGAACCACAAAGCCACATTGCGTTTGGCGGCGTTGATCGATTCTTGCGGATTGACATCATCAAACGACGATGTAACAATGTTTAACAACCATATGATGGTTTCTTAGAAGCTGTTTAGTTGGGTAAAAGCTTGTGAAAATGATGATTTGTTTGTCAACGTAGGGTTTGGTAATTTCCTCAAATCCGAACTTGTTTCCACTATATAATGGAGGATTGTCTTGCTACGGTGCAAGAGGAGGTTGAACTTGAGGTAATTTTGCGAATTTATTGTGTTTTTTATGAGGTTATCGAAGTTTACGTCGATGTGCGCGATTGTTTCGGCCTCGCGGGACCGAGATATATTGAAATGTCTCGGTCATAGAGGGGACCGAGCCTACTACTCTAACCCTCTCGCCGAGTGTACAATCGAGAGTAGGAGAAAATTCTCGGTTGTACACCACCGACGCCACATTACCTATCACTAATTGTAGCTCTCGTCATGTCTCGGCGAGATAAGCGAAGTATTCTCGGCCATGCGTAGCAGAGACACTTTGTGAACTCTTAGGCCTTCGTGGCGAGGCTGCAGTTCCCAAAAATTTAGCTTACGTCTCGGCCATGCTTGGCGAGAACAGTTAACACGATCTATGGCTGTGTGGCGAAACAGCGATTTCCCAATTTTTTTACCATTCTACAAACCGCCACACACACATTACAACTACTCTACCAAATGTAACTTAATTATACTATAAACGTAACTTCAAACGATCGATTTCGCGCAAAATACGTGTGTTCGACGATCTTCAACCGAGCCCTAATTTGGAGACGAAATCGGCTCACACACCGGACCCTACAAAAATGCGAAAACTCGAACAACGAAGGAGAAACACACGGCGAGGGGGACGGAGAACACGATTTCGGGATTCCTCTCCTTTGGTCGGTTCAAAACAAATGGATTCTTCCACAAGGAGTTCGGTGAAGGTGGTGGTGGGGGTGGTGGGGTGCTCGGGGGTTTGCACGAGGGTGGTGGGGTGCGGATGGATTTTCACGAGGGGTATTTTCGGGATTTCGTGTGTAATTTTTGGGTGCCCGGGTAAATCGGTTTGTGCCCACATTAACTGGGTGCCCTCATTAAATGGTGGGGTGCCCTTAGCGGCCCTCCTCTTTTTTTTATAGGATAAGATTTTTTGGTCCAAAAGATTATCTTTAAAAAAATCTTTTTTTTTTCTACTGAGATATTATTATGGAGAAAATATGGAAACACATAAATTCAGGAAAATGAGAATATTAAGTGGATGGATGTGTGATAAAAACTCATGGAATAAAAAAGCAAAAAAAAAAAAAATTAAAGTAAGAGTAGCATTCATTGACTTAAAAATTACAGAAAAGTGGTTGAGGAATGTAAGTTGGACGGGAAATCCTTGCGAGGGACAAAAAACTTAAATGGAGATGGAGGCGGAATGGGGAAAAAATCACATACTCGTGCGGGTGCAGGTATGGGGATTCTCCGCCTAACAGAACCAAAAATAGGTATTTGGAAAGTACTACTTTATAAGCCTCTAAAGAAAAGGAGAAAGTGTGGGTTCGAGGAGCCCATTGAATTCCACTCATCAGCACAAAAAAATATGCCCTAACCAATAGATGGTTAGCATAACTAGCTAGAAGCGGGTTACCAACAAGCTGGTTGGCTCGAGGGTAAGAGACTTGATCTCCTCTAGCGAGGTTTTCGATCAAGTTCGAGTCTTGTGAATAGAAAAAATTGAGTTGGGAGAGCCGCCTCCAATATGGAGCTCGACAGTGCCGAGTCAGATTAGTTGGTGCGGTTAGCGTCGGACACCACGTGAGAAACTAAAAAAAAAAAAAAACGGGTTGTTATCCCTTAATTAGTAACTCAAGTTCGAGTCCTGGAATGAAAACACTAACATTGAGAGATCTCCCACCACAACGGTACGCGAATCTAGAGTAGTTTGATAGTTCGTATATTGGAGGTTTAAACCTAAACCATAAACTTTTTTTCCTAGACTTTTTTTATATCTGGTGGGTACCTAGGCGGACTTAACTATTCTCACGAGGCTCTGGAGCAATCGACCTAAGTGTACCCCAATGGTCTGGACAATCTTGACACAACGAGGAAACAAACATGAGACTATGTGTCTGACCCATATAATCCCAAGCTCACCCATACCGTTGGGTCAATCCGTCCAAGTTACAAATCCTAGAATTATCGGTAAATAACTTCCTCTCACAGGAACCTTTCTGGAGTTTTCTCTTGCCTTTTCTTCCTCTCCCACCTTTTCTTCCTCTCCCACTAATGTACATTAATTTGCACAACAATTTGCTGCAAGAGCCAATTCCAACTTCAATCTCTAAAATTTCCAACCTTGTTGTACTTGATCTCAATTGGCTCAAACAATTTGTGTGACATGGTGGAAACCTTAATTTCGTCGACTTATCCACTAGTAAAATGTTGTTGATCAACAACATTGATATCAACATGTCAATTTCCAATTTTCATGACATAAGACATTGATATCAATTACATTCAGTTTTGATTTGTTTGTTTGTGTGTGAATGCAAGTGGTCTCTTTCCGCAATCCTAGGGCTCGTGAGATTAGTCAGATAAAGTGTGTGGATACCCTCCGGTACTAAAAAAAATATAGTCAAATGTGCTTGCCTATGTTAGGTAGTGAAATGGGAAAGAATTGTCATAACCAACCACCACTTGGAATAAATAAAAGAATGATAACAATTCAACTTTATAAGCCATAGTTGCCAAGAAAAATTATTCAACTCAACCACCATGGCTTGTCTTGCCCAATTTTTTTTATGGCAACTACTCCTGCAACTCTCAGTATTGGTCTCTACTTCTCTTCTTCATTTCATTTCTTAACCAAGTCATCAGCTCTTCTTCTTCTACTTCTACTTCTACTTCTAACAGTACTCATAAGGCGTGCCTCCGCGACCAAAGCTTGGCGCTGCTGCAATTCAAGTCAAGCATCACTATAGATGAATACATAGCTCATTCAAATTTATGGTCTTGGGAGACCAACACAAGTTGTTGTTCATGGCAAGGTGTTACATGTAATGGTTATGGTTTTGTGATTGGTCTTGATGCGAGCGAGAGCGGGCTATCGGGTATGATCAATTCTAGTACCTCGTTGTTTAAACTCCGGCGTCTCGAAAAACTGAACCTTGCTTACAATGAATTCAGCCCCTCCTCCATCCCCACTGCCATCATTCAACTTCACTCTTTAACACATCTCAACCTCTCTAGCTCTGGCTTCTCTGGCCAAGTCCCTATTGAGATATACCAGTTGACAAGCTTGGTCTCTCTTGATTTTTCTTTCTTGTATGGCCTGCAAAGTCCTAACATTGAATCACTGTCGAAAAACATGTCGAGTTTGCGAGAGCTGCGGTTGGATGGATTGAATGCAAGTATTTCAGGTTGGCAGCAACTGTTCTCATCTCCAAAACTTCACAATCTTCAAGTACTGAGCTTATCCAACTGCCAACTATATGGTTATGTCATGAGCTCTTCTTTGTCGAGTTTATCGTCTCTCTCGGTGCTTGTTCTGTCCATGAATGACATAACACATTTTCCTATAGAGATGTTCAGTCTCCCAAATTTACAAGTCCTCGACTTGACTGCCAATTATCACCCAAACTCAACTTCTCTAACAACAGAATGCTTTCGATCAACCCGATCGATGTTGCTTTCACCATTCCCGACATGTTCGGATTATTTTTCTCTTCTTGCAACTTGACTGAATTCCCTTTGTTCCTGAAACACCAAGAGACTTTAAGTATTATAGACTTGTCCAACAATCATTTAACAGGCAAAGTGCCTGCATGGTTATGGAACAAAACTCAAAACACTGAATATTTCTCACAACTTACTTGATGGCTTTGAACAACCTGTACCAGATCCTTCTTCAAGCAATTTACAGATTCTTATTGATCTGAGAAGCAACATGTTTGATGGGCCAATTCCAGATCTTCCTACAACATTGGGGCAATTGTTACTTTCCGACAACAATTTTACACAAGTGCCCGTGTCGATATGCAATTTAAGCTTGCCTGTCTTGCTCGACCTCTCCAATAATCGGATAAGTGGATCAATACCGCCGTGCTTGGGTAAGTTGGCGACGTTGAATGTCCTTGATCTCAGTAAGAACAAGTTTTCTGGAAGTATTCGTCAGGAGTTCGATCAGTTCTGCAATCTGAATGTATTGAACTTGAATGCAAATCAATTAGAGGGGCTGCTTCCGAGATCATTAGCCAACTGCCTGCGCTTGCAGATTGAGTGTAATCGGTGGAGAGACGATGCACCGCCGACATCTTCTTCATCAGAAAAGCCTCAAGAAAATCCTAAGAGCACTATCATCGACTGGAAGTTCGCGGTAGCAGGTTACGGAGGAGGGATAATAGTGGGAGTAGTGGTAGAGCATTTTATTTTAGTGAGGAACATGTATTACCTTGGAAAAATCTTGAGCATCAAAAGATTGATCCAAGGCGACAAGTCGATAAAATTCTTCGTCGAGTGAGAAGAATTCAATACAGGTAAATGTATTCCTATGTTCTTGTTTTGAAATTTATACAAATGTAATGTTCTTCAATTCATCTATTGCTGCTAACATGCTGTATATGCGAATGTATAATTAAATGAAAGATTGATCAACATCAGTATATGCAAAAGCTAAACAAGCATAGCATAATCAAAAACACAATGAAAAACTGAGTGAAGAGGAAACAATGACATACTATTTCAGATAATGTATTGTTATAGAATTCTCTGCAACAAGTGACAAATACACTCTACATAACATGTTCTCTGAGACAGACAGTTTTCGACGTTTAATTTCGGAAAGTTTGGAAACCATTCGCGGGAACAACCAAAGGAGCTTACAATATTATGCAGTAGTATAATTTACACACATGAAAAGCATCCTAAGATCCATGGACAAAATTAAACTAAAAGTTTTCAAAGTATAAAACAAATAAGAAAAGCCATCTTAACTGACATGAAACTCGCCACTTGCATGCACTGCCTTAACGGTTTTGTCATACTCGTCATCTTCATACTCTTCCTCCACATCTTCCTCTTCTTTTTCATCGTCTTCATCGTCGTCATCATCTTCACCTCCCCAGCCAAAGGTCCCCTTAGATCTTGCTGATGGAGGGTTCCTTGCCTCTGCCACGATTTTCATGATCTCTTCAACAGTTTGGACAGAAAAACTGGGGTTGTCCTTTCGGTAGTATAGTGCTTGGGCAGACTCCGTTAGCTCCCTCGGCAAATTCTTTAAGAACCACGGGTGGTTCTTGATATCTTTGAGGGAGATTCTCTGCAAGTTGAGTAAGATTTTCAGAACAAAGAATGTAGAAACACATCACATACAGCAAAATAAGAATATAGAGAACACATAAACTGTATGCTACAGTAACCAACGCAGGTCCATTAGCCAAATTCAAATAGAAGAAGATATGATTAAATTCATATGCGGCTTCTAATTTTTACTACCGAGTCCCGACTAATGGCTCCATGACTAACCACTTTGCTAATCAATACCATCTTCACCATTTGATATATGTCATGTCCATCATATTGTTAGTCCTAATTTTATCATGATGTTGGATTAGACTTGCTTCCTCAAAAATATTTACTTTCTGCCACAGTTACACAAGTTTATGTCATCCGTGAATATTCCGGTGAGTAGGAATCACCTAAATCGCAAGTTGTTGTCATTTCTCGAATTTTTAATCTGAATAATTCCTAAATTTCACTGAATATAAAATAATTCTATAAAGTAACCAAGTGTATTGGACCCTTCCCGGTTGCAATTTAATTAGTTTTCTACAATCACAACAAAACATATATAACAATCAACATACGTACCCTGGATGGACTGGCCACAAATATGCGAGAAAGAAGTTGTTTGCAATCCGGAGAAACGTGAACATAATCGGTTATTTTGTACTGCACAGCCATTAACTTAGTATCTATGAGTGCAGTGGGCACGGATATAAGTTTATGTTCTTGCACGTTGAATGCAACAGCAAGAAAAACAGTTTTTAAGTGAAGTAAATAACGCAGCATAAATTGTTTACGCAGTTCGGACATAGTCCTACATCTGCGGGGCCACGCCCATGTTGGAGCATGTGCCCTATGTCAATCCATTAACTGTTTTTATGAATACTTTTAGTTAATAAAATAGAGGATTTCATTTGTTGTTTATTATAATTAATTTGCATGTTTACATTATAATAAGATCCATGGGTATTTGCAGGAATATCTTAAATGTCCATAGTCGATCATTATACTGGGAACTATAATGAATTAAGACTAGTGTGAGTCTTGATTGTAGTCTTGATTGATGATCATATGATGATTATACATATAGGGATACGAATCAAGATCACGAGTACTTGTTAGGGAACAAAGTCTTGACCAGACCCGCTATGAGAACATCACATGGATTAAGTCATAGTTGTTTCTCATGATAGGTATATTTTTCAGTCCTCTGACTTGAGATTACCAGAGACTTCAACATTAGGAACGCAGTGATTTAACATTATCAAACGTTGTCTTTAACCGGACGATTATAAAGGTTGTGATTGGTTACTGTGTGAGCAATGTGATGAAGTTGTGTAATCGATATAGAATTTGTCCCTCTCATATAAAGAAAGATATCTAGTGGATCCCTCGATGTGTTAGACTGTTAAAAGGCATAGTCTAAGTGAATTGATATTGATCAATGTCACTTGGATGTTTTCAATCTACCTAGAGATCGAGACTAGTACGATTGAACATGTTGGATGACAATTCCATGCCTTATGTTTGATCAAAAGGATAAGGATATCGTGTGACAAAATGATGTTATATACACTATTGATTAGGTTGTATCGATTTGATATTCGTACGACTTGGGTAGTCATAATGTCTTGCTAAGCCCGCTTATGACTTGTATACCAAAATGTGTTTTGGTACACTGCCAACGTTGTATGAGCCTATTGGGTCGCACACTAAGAATGGTTTTGCGAGATTTTAAGATGGTTCATAAAAAACGAATTTTATATGATAAAATTTATGACGAAACGTCCTTGTGGTGTATTACACTTATACTTCTTTAAGTAGGGGTATATGTGTAATTTACTTAACCGTCTATATACAAGGGTTGTATAAATAGACGCTTTAAGTTAGAACACACGGATGAAAGATTAAGGGCCGAAACTCTATTTTCGTTTTAAAACCAATTAGGGTTTCCCGGTACGCTCTGGATCGTTTTGGAGAGAAACAAAAAGGCTTGGTATTCTCTCGAAGCTAACACTTCAAATCTCGGCCGTCGTTCGTGTGTGGACTGTTGATAGAGGGCGTTCGTCGTTGACAGCACCTTAGAGATCGATCAACCTTCATAAAGGTATTTTTGTGACCGAGGTATGATTAAGTTCTCTTGGTTTAAACGTTTTTAATGGAATTAGATTCGAATCTTGTTGGGGTTTTTGTCAAAATTGTTATGTAATTTTCGCAGCGTATGAACCCCAAAACCCAACATCCCAAGTGTAAGATCCACTGAGTAGTAAAGAATGATTACAGCTTTTACAAAAGGACTCTGCACTTGTTTTCTCTCAAGTTGGCGATCCCTCACTAAGTTCTACTGTACTAATCACTCCTCCTGTCCCTTAGCTCTTACACAAGAATCTCCAAGATCCCCTTGAAGTCCAAGATCCCTTCAGGATTTAGGCTAAATCCCCTGAGACAAGTGTGTGTGTAAATAAGACTCGTGAAATGATGTTGTTATACTCACTTTGCTCTTACAAAACAACTGAATTAATCAGAATAAAACACTTGCAAAGACTAATGAGCATTGAACTATATATAGAGAAGGCTTGTAGTATCTTTGATTCCACGTTCCTTCTCATTCAATAAATTGGCACCAATGTGTTTTAAGAAACTTCTTTGATCGACATCTTTGATTGAAATCTCGAGTTTCCTTGTTCTTAGATTTGATTGCGATGCAACGGGCTGTCCTTCCTTGTTTGCATATTCATCATTTCCGTAAAGATACATAGAATATCTAAAGATTTTACATATATTATGATTGCTTATGTGGCTGCTTACATGGTCGAGAGCTACACAAGGAATACCTCAATTGATTTGTTAGTAGCATAATGTAATTCAATAGCCCGTGGCAGTTAAAGTGTGACACACAATAACATCATTAAGGGACTTTATATTTCAACAAAAACCATGAATCCAACATAAGTCAATTTTTTTTTTCCCCCTATATCACATAAACTCACTAGCTGGACTTGGTCATATATATATATATATCTATGGATTAAGTTAAGTGTTAAAAAACTTTACAACCATGCAATAACAATTAAAGTAAGTTTTTTTTTTTTTTTTTTTTTTTTCAGGACTGTTTTTCACTTAGTAGTCAAGCAGTATTTGGCTTCAACTTTGTTCCAAGTTCTTCTCATTTGATGTGGAATAATTTAATTGACTTGTCACCACGGATGAATCTTTGGATGCTCAAGATTTTTGCAAAGCAGTACATGTTCCTCATCAAAATAGCTAGAATGCTCTGTCACAGCACCAATGGCAACCCAACGATGAAGGAATTCTTCCTTCAAGACAAGACTGTTGTAAGACAAGTTGAGCACCACTGGCGACTTGAAATCTCCTATTAATTCAAGTATCTCCCCTTCAAAATTGTTGCTTGAGAAGTCTATTGCATTAAGAATGCTACATACAATGCAACACTAAGTCACAACATATTGCACATGCGGCGTGGCGTGACGTGGCATGTGGGCCCCACATCAAGATGGATGTTGGGTTATAAAATTTTGATATAAGGTCGACATGCCAAATCAATTGTTGTGCAATATGTTGTGGTTTCGTGTTGTCGTTATAATATTTTCCTTTTATTATTTACTTATTATTAAGAAAGACTAATAACACTGACATGATGCACCTTTAAATACGCATAATTTATAAGTGTCTCCTATATTAGAGACACTTGGTAAACTAGTGACACTAAATTTAAAATTTGGGGACCCTAATTTATATGTGTTGTCAAGATTCAAATTTAAGGACATATAATTTACAAGTGTTGCTAGATTTTAAATTTAAAGACACATAATTTACAAGTGTTGTTAAATTTCAAATCTAAGGACACGTAATTTACAAGTGTTGTTAGACTTTAAATCTATAGACACATAATTTACCTCGAGAAGTTCATGAACACCATTAGATTTTTCCAAGGGAAAAGACCCCTAGAAGTTCGATCCGTGAGGAGGAGGAGGAATTGAAAATATCTATGTAATTGTGTGTTGTTTATTTTGAACTTGTTTTGGTCTAGCTTGTAACTAAAAACTATGGAGATGTAACTAAATAAATGACAGCTACATAATTATTGATGCATCACATGTTCTTTAAAATAGCAAAGTGTAGCTGTTAGTTATGAAACTGGTTTTTGCGAAATGGCCTATGATTTAAATACTTTTCAAAAAGTTGATTACTATGTTCTGTTTTGATTTTGATATAATAGATGTTTTTGAGCATTGATGTTATCTTTTAGTTCCATTCATACTATATCACTATTATCAAAAAGCAAGGTGTTATGGCTCGTTCTAGCAATGAATCTGAATACAGCGCATTGGCACAAGTAGATGCTGAACTTACTTGGGTGCAATCCTTGCTCTCTGAACTTCGATTTCCTTTGCTTGCCAAACCAATGGTGTGGTGTGATAACATGAGTGCTGCAGCTCTGGCTCACAATCCAGTGTTTCATGCTCGAACTAAACATGTGGAGATTGATGTGGAATATTTGGATGCTCAAGATTTTTGCGAGGCAGTACATGTTCCTCATCAAAATAGCTAGATGCTCTATAACAGCACCAATGACAAGGCCTGCTCCAAGGCCTGCGCGTGCGAACTTCCAATCAAATGAGTACAAAAGTGAGCACCATTATAAGAATTTTGTTTCTACATTTGTTATCAAGAACATGTATGATATATCAATGGTACAGAATATTTTCCTAGCTCCCCTCGGGGCCGTGGCAACGTTCGAAAATATGAACTTTTTATATTTAACTTGTTTTTAATAAAAAAATATTTGACTCATTTAAGTTATTCCTGACATGCTTATGCCATTACTAAATGTATATAATTTTATATGAACTATATATTTCTTTTTGCATGTAAATCATGTGCTATATTAGACTTAATTTTTGTAAGAAAATAGTAACATATAAAAAGTACTACATGTTTTTGAAAATAATATGATCAATACAAATAATAGAAGATTTTAACACAAAGTTAATTATTTTTTTGCAATAGACATATATATATCAATTAAATTATTTTTATATAATGCTAATCTCTTTATGAATAATTACTAATTAATTATTTTCTTGATCTAAACAACAATTAATTCCTAGAAAGAAAATAATAGTTTTATTTAATTTATTACAATCGCCTAAATAAATATTGAATTAATCTTGAGTTTATTTATGTTGCTAATAATTCTTTAAGCAAAACAACAGTTAATTTTAAGATAGAATTTTTTATTAATTTATTACGATTATAAACAAAGAGAGAATGTCATTTAAGTGGGGCATCTCCACAACCACAACGTCACATAGTCGGTGGATAACAGATGATCGAGCCACAATTGACGTGCATGAATTACCTATCTCTATAGTGACTATATAAAATATTATTTTTTGAATTTTTGTAAGAAAACCCAATACATTAGAATTATTAGAAGCCTATCTTGGGGTGGCATCCACCCGCCCTGCAATTAAAATAGCTTTCAAGAAGAATTAATGCAAGACAACTACATCTCGCTGTTTGGTCAAGCATGCATTTCACCCTTTCAGACTTGAAAATTTGAGCGATCGCTTTCATACACAACTCGGAATAAAGAAGTTATTTACATTATTTGTCCTTGAATAGTAAATCGAACCAAATAACACGGCAAAGGGGACGACTGCGTGAACAATTGATTGCGTGTACAATTGATTGCCTATCCGGTGCATGCCTCTTCACAAATGACTCAATATTTATTACATTATATATCAATAAATCAGACAAAAGTAAAAAAATCACCACCTGCAATCCCCATTATAGAATTACTCCATTACTCATGCACACAAATCACAACATTAATGCATATATTTCAGTGATTTTTAAACTTGATTTCAGGATATCGGTTTATCTTCATCACAGCTTAGCCGGCCCGTATATGACGTTGTTGACGCTCAAGTCGAGCAATTATTTTAAGTTAGAATAAGAAAATACCGAATTGTACTAAATTAGTACATCATTGATTACGATGTGCATATGGAAGAAGTGGACTGCTAATATTGTTACCAAGAACAATAGTTCCACATAATGGGATGTGTGGACCGCACAATAGTTTCACATAGATTAAGTGTGACTTATTAACTATAATAAGTACGTAAATGGTTATTTCTCCCCAATTAGTACCTAGACCTTTTGAAGCAAAACTTCACGCATGTGAGTTAAAGGTGGCAGGACATAATATCAGTACTAGTGAGATTCACGGACCCGCGGATAATGGCACAGGAGGGCCCACCAAAAACCTATATATCTGTAGCACTTGTTTTTGGGTCTTCAAGAAAATAGGTAGGAAACTTCAAGTGAGGCCCATTTGTGTCGACTCTTGAGTCATCAAACATTTAAATGGATGATGGGACTTCCCACCCAACGCATTTAACATTTGGAGTTCTTTTCACGTTCAAAACCAGGAATTCCAATGAACTTAATTATGGATCATTTTGTTTTCCCTATATAACAATCAATCTCTCCTCATCAAATTATGAAACCAACATTCTACTGCATGTTCTCTCAATTGCATATACATTATGGCATTTCCTCACAATCACCCATCCTGGTTTTGTTTCTTTTTCTTGGTCTTAGTTTCATTTACTCAACTTGCCTATTCTGTTTCTTTAGTTAATAGAGCCGCCATTCATCACAATATATCATCTACGTCACCATGTCGCCCTGATCAAAGCTTAGCTTTGCTGCAATTCAAATCTAGTTTCTCTATTGATCATGCCTCAAAATTATGGTCTTGGAAGGCCAACACAGATTGTTGCACTTCATGGGATGGAGTCAGCTGTGATGATTTTGGGTTCGTGATTGGGCTTGATGCGAGCGAAAGCGGGCTTGTCGGTAACATCGACTCTAATAACTCTCTCTTCAATCTTTATCACCTTCAAACTGTAAACCTTGCTTACAATGACTTCAACTCTTCTTCCATCCCTGCTGGTTTTGCTCGACTGAATCGCTCTTTAACTCATCTCAATCTATCTAGCTCCACCTTTTCCGGCGAAGTCCCTCTAGTGATCTCCCAATTGACTAATTTGATCTCACTTGATCTTTCTCACTTAGGTTTGGTTGTCAAGAGTCCAAACACTAGTCTACGAACACTTATCAGCAATTTCTCTAGTCTCATGGAGCTCCACTTGGATAGTTTTATGGGTTACACCTCAGCGATATCCGCACATGAATGGTTGAGCGTGATAGCCTCTGCAGAACTTCACCATCTTCAAGTATTGACTTTGAGTGGTTGCGAACTTGGAGGTTCTATTGGCACTTCTCTGTTGAACTTGTCGTCTCTGTCTCATCTCAACCTATCTGACAATGACATTACTCACTTTCCTCAACAAATGTTCCATCTCCCTAATTTAAAGGTCCTCGACTTGTCTTCTAATTCTCGTCTCACAGGTTCCCTTCCAGAGTTTCCTCCATGGACTCCCCTCCAACAATTGTTTCTTACTGACACAAATTATACTGGACGTATACCTGACTCTATTGGAAATCTCAAGCAACTAACTTATTTTCAAGTTAGCAATTGCGGTTTCTTCGGACCACTTCCTCATTCTTTCGGGAATTTGGGGAAACTGGCACTCTTGGACCTCAGTAGAAATAATTTTGAAGGTGAAATCCCTTTTTCATTTTCCAAACTTTCACGTCTCGAAGAGCTGGATATGTCATCTAATAGATTTGTTGGTCCTCTCCCATCACTAAAGGCTTCATGCATGACCATAGCAAGAATAGACCTTTCCTTCAATGAATTCAGCGGTCCAATCCCTTCATCTTATGCCAATCTTCCCAATTTAACCCATCTTGTCCTATTAAACAATCAACTCAATGGGACAATTCCACCTTCTCTCTTCACATTACCTTCTTTACAAGAGATCCATCTTGGTCAAAACAAACTCATTGGAATCCTTGACGTTGAGGCGTTTCCTAACTCAATTTCATCACCGTTGACAAGGCTTGATTTGTCCTATAATTTGTTGCAAGGAAACATTCCAAAATTCATCTCAAGATTTACAAGCCTCGAACGTCTCAACCTTAGATCCAACAATTTTCATGGTGTGGTTGATCCACGCATGTTCGCAAGTCTCAAAAACCTTTCCGAGATCCATCTTTCATACAACATCATGATTTCAATTGACACAAGTGACCTTCTCATCACTATTCCTAGCTTGTCCTTGTTCGCTGCTTCTTCTTGCAACTTATCTGCGGTCCCAGAATTCTTAAGATATCAACCACATTTACGCATCTTAGACTTGTCCAACAATCAAATACAAGGGAAAATGCTTGATTGGTTATGGACCAACCTCGAGGATGTTGATCTTTCCAATAATTTACTAGTTGGTTTTGAAGACCCTTTCTCAAACCACTCTTCGAGTAGCTTGGCATTTCTTGATCTTTCAAGCAATCACTTTGAAGGTTCACTTCCAAACTTTCCAAAAGGCATGGACACCATTTCATTGTCAAAAAACAAATTCACTGGAGCTATTCCTTTAACAATTTGTAACTCAAGTTGGAGTCGCATTGATCTTTCCTATAACCAGATAAGTGGGGAAATACCCTCATGTTTGTTCAACAGCTTAATGGATCAGTTTTACTCTTCAGTTGTTGATCTTAGCAAAAACAAACTTCAGGGAATGATTCCTGATACTTTTGGTTCTGAATGTTTGCTCGAAGGACTCAATTTAAATGGAAACCAGTCGGATGGGCCACTACCAAGATCGCTAGTCAACTGCCGCGGCTTAAGCGCTTTGGATCTTGGAAACAACCAAATAGATGATACTTTTCCCTTTTGGTTGGAACATCTTGGAAGATTGCAGGTTCTTATGTTGCAATCTAATAAGTTTCATGGTCACGTTTGGCGCCATCACATCGCCAATTCCTCTTTTGAATCATTGCACATCATAAGTCTCTCGGCCAACAGTTTCACGGGTCATTTGCCGTTGGAATACTTCTCATCATCATATTTGAAGGGTATGTATGAAAATGATGATCATCAAACATCACACTCCGCTATGCCCGTTGTACCTTACACATTTCTAATGTTTCCAAACAAAGGGCAAGCATTGGAATATGCGCGTATCCAAATATCGGAACTCAATGCGATTGACCTCTCAAGCAATTTATTTGATGGAGAGATCCCAACATCCATTGGGGATTACAAGTCGCTAATGTCGCTCAATTTGTCTCACAACAGTCTTGTTGGCAAAATTCCTTCTTCTCTAGCGAACCTAAGACAGCTTGAATCGCTAGACCTTTCGAACAATGATCTCGTGGGGGAGATCCCTTCAGAACTAACAAGCTTGACATTTCTTACGGTGTTTAACGTCTCTCGGAACCATCTCATCGGAATGATACCAAGTGGGCGTCAATTTGACACCTTCCCAAGCAGCTCGTTTGAAGGGAACTCAAGGCTTTGTGGCATTCAACTACAAATAGACTGCAATCCAAAGAAGAGTGGCAACGTGGTACCACCATCTGATCATGCGAACCAATCTAATGGTGCTAATTTTGATTGGATATTTGCAGTGGCAGGATATGGATCAGGGCTTGTAGTTGGCGTGGTGATCGAACATTTCGTTTTGTGGAGGAACAAATATTACCTCGAGAAGTTCATGAACACCATTAGATTTTTCCAAGGAAAAGGACCCTTAAGAGTTCGATCTTTGAGGAGGAATTGAAAATATCTATGTAATTGTGTGTTGCTTATTTTGAACTTGTTTTGGTCTAGCTTGTAACTAAAAACTATGGAGATGTAACTAAATAAATGACAGCTACATAATTATTGATGCCATCACATGTTCTTTAAAATGGCAAAGTGTAGCTGTTAGTTATGAAACTGGTTTTTGCGAAATGGCCTATGTTTTAAATACTTTTCAAAAAGTTGATTACTATGTTCTGTTTTGATTTTGATATAACATATGTTTTTGAGCATTGATGTTATCTTTTAGTTCCATCCATACTATATCACTATTATCAGAAGACAAACAACACAGACTTGAGAATTAGGAAGGTGACAACCATGAATTTTAAGGGAATCTACAACATTGTGTAGCAAATGTATGTACCAAAAAAAAATGTTAAAAAAAACATTTCCTTAACGTAATACCCTTTTTATAGTAACAATTTATTGAATTAATTTATACTTTACTTCACTTGTGCAATTTATAAGTAATGCCTCCACTATTAAGCTCAACTTTGCAATAATTGAAGGTTGTTTTTAAAGATCAACGGAGATTTTAATTAGCATGAACGAACATGGTATTTCTTGTATTATACCTCCATTATTGACAGAACTTTCCAACCAAATTAAACATTTAACATTTCTCACATTCAAAACCATGAATCCAACATAATTCTTTGTTTAGCTTCTATTTCCTCAGCTTGCCTGTTCTAGCAATTTAACATTTCCCATTTTGTCCAAGTTCGGATAATAAATTTTTGAAAAAAGGGAGCTGTGCTCTCGAAAGTTGCATTGACAAAATTATTTACAAGCTGAGGGAGTGTGTACCCTCCAAGTGACGTTTACAAAATAATGCTCAAAAAATGATATGTACACCAATGTAGACGTCTCCATGAAATGCTATATATGAACAGAAAGGCCGTAGCCTCCGTGAAGCCAAAACTTCCAACTTTCTAGCTTTCCCCGCCGTTGAAATGACGCGGTCTGGAGTCCAAACTCCTTTAGAGAAAGACTAAGAAGAAGAGGTCATAACCCCGCCGAGCACAAGCTCAAGCTCGAAACCCACCCAAGAACGGGCATTAGCTAGCATTTGAAATTTTCAGTAGTATGTTCGATTACTCAAAAGTGTAGTAACTCTCCTTTCCTTATGCAGATGTGGTAATGTTGCCCAAACATCCAAAGCCCACCATCCCGTCGCTCCCGCATCCTCACCTTTATTCAAAAATATAAGAGACACAAAACACAGCGTGGAACTACCAGTTCCTTGTTAGTGCAGTATCTGTTGAACTTTGGACTTCAAATTTTGTATTGCAAAGTAACTAAACCTTTAGTTCCACATAGGAGAGAAAGGTTTGGTTTCTCACTTAAAATATGATCCAACACACTTCACCATTGTTTAAGTGAGAAGTGGGTTGGAGTGAGTGGCCTATGGGGTTTCACTAGGTAAACACCATATTTAAATACTCTTTAACAAGGCCCTTAGGGCTTTGGTTGGTTCAAAATTTAGCCATTCATTCCTAAACATGGTTTTTCTTTTTTGTTTTTTTGTTTTTATTTTTGTTTTTGAATAAATTAAAAGAGCACCAACAGTTGCTAATTTCGAATTAAGGAGTTAATTAACTATCAATTAGTGGCGCACTAATTAAAACCACTAATTAGACAGTAAATAAAAATCTGTCCACAATTTAGACAGTTAGATAATTCTCTATAAGAGAAGAGTCTATTGACATAGGAAGACATTTTTTTTGAAATTAAAATTTTATGCAATTTGTGTTTTGAGAGAGAGTCGATTTTGCAGTTTTGAAGGTTTTTTGATTGGTGCTTTAATCAACGAGCAGACGAGTTGTATTCTGGGGACATAACTCCTAGTTGAATTCATCACCAAGTTGGAGGAAATTTTCTGTCTTTGGTCATTGCACTGCAACCCTCTGATACACTTTGTTTATTAATCTTCTTAGTTGTTAAAATCAATATGATTAGTTGCTTGTGATAACAATGTCATGTTCAGATTTATGTTTATTTAGATTGCCTTATCCAACAATCTAAGACAGAAACATAGCTTAAAATTCGGTTATTCTCGTTCTCTTTGTTTATTATTATTGTTTTCTTATTCGAATATACTTGTTGTTTTGTATGTTTTAGAATCTGAATCTGAATCTGAAATGACATCATCTCATCATCTCATATTGTTAATGATAGACAGTCTCAACTATTCATCCAATCCTAAGGATGGGAGGACTGAAAAGTTTAAGGGTCTTGATTTCAAGATATGGCAACAGAAAACAATTTTATGGTTGACCACTATGAATTTAGCCAATGTCATCAGAGAGGAGGTTCCTACGACGGATAAGAATCCGATCACCAAGGAAACCATGATGACAATCGAGGTATGAAAAAATTCTGACTTCCTTTGCAGGAACTATATTTTGAACAGACTTGATGACACTCTATATGATGTTTATTCTGAGCGTGAGACTGCAAAGGATGTTTGGGATATGCTGGAAAAGAAATATCGAACTGAAGATGCAGAAGCAAAAAAGTTCGTGGTTGGCAAATTCTTGAAATATAACATGGTCGACTCAAAGTCTGTGGTGAAGCAAGTTGAAGAACTGCAAGTGTTGATTCATGAGTTACATGCCGAGGGGCTGTATCGTGAATGAACATTTTCAAACTGGTTCTATCATTGAGAAATTACCTCCATCTTGGAATGACTTCAAGGTGTATCTGAAGCATAAGCGCAGAGATATGTCGATTGAAGATCTAATCTTGAGGTTGCGTGTTGAAGAAGATCACAGGAAAGGAGACAAGATGGAAGGAAGTGACATTGATGCAAAAGCAAACATAGTGGAAAGAAACAAGTCCAAAGTTCAGAAATTCCCGAAGAAGAATTTCAAAAGAGAATCACCCACCAAACAGTTTGCACCGAAGGGGAAGAATTTTAAGAAAATCCAAGGAAGCTGCTGGGTATGTGGAAAACAGGGTCATAGGGCCCAAGATTGTCGTCATAAGAAAGAACAGAATCATGGCAATTCTGGTTTGAACAACCAAGCGAATGTTGCTGATGTCCAAATTGATGAAATGGACATTGATCTCACTGTTGTTGTGTCTGAAACTAACATGGTCTCTGACACTCGGGGCTGGTGGATTGACACCGGTGCAACTCGGCACATTTGCAGCGACATGCCCTTCCTCTATATTTCTCCGAATTGGTTTGGCCTTTGTCAAGGAGATAATGAAACTGTGGATCACCTCTTCACTCAATGCAGGTTTGCAAGACAGTTGTGGAGTGAGCTTCTAAGTATGTTTGGTGAAAACAACATAGTGGAGGTGTCATGGGATCTTCTGTTTCAAAGAAGAGATTTGCACAATGGTTCTAAAATTTTTAAAGTGGCTTGGAATGTTGCAGTTGGTGCAGTTCTTTGGCATATTTGGAGGAAAGGAACCAACGTATTTTTGAAAACAAATGTCGAAGAAAGCGACGGGAGGTATGGGAAATGGCTAAAGATGGCGCAATTCTTTGGCTAACAAAGCGTCGAACAATTTGTTTGCTTTCACAAGTGATGATTGGAGAAGAAATTGGAGGACTATCGCCGGGGATTAATTAAAAGGACGTCTTTCTTGTTGTCTTTCTAGTTGTCTTGCAGGTTTAGAGTACATGGATGATATTTGGTCTATCATGTGTATTTTTTTTTTCTTTTCTCTTTTATTTCGTTGTCTTTCTTGTTGTTTGTTACTTTTATATCTGTAATTTCTCGTTACGAATATAAAAGTTGTTTCTCATAAATAAATATATATATATATATATATCAAATATATAAAAGCACGAATAACAAATTTTTGAGTGGTAATGAAATTTACTTCTCTGCCCATATATATCTATCATATTTTCTTCTTTCCCCATATATATATATATATATATATAAAAGCAACTATCACTAAAACATTTTTGACCTTTAATAGAGGTTTTAAAACCCCTATTAAATAGAGTGTTATTAAATGTCAAGTGAAAATGTGTTATGTTTTAATTTTTAATACATGTATTACATAGAGGTTTTTTAAAACTCCTATCAATTAGGTGTTATTTAATAACACCCCCTTTAATAGGGGTTTAAAAATCTCTATTAAATACTGAAATTGTTCTAGTGTATATATCTATCATATACATATATATATATATATCTATATACGCTACCTCTTCAACATCTTAAACACTGCCTCTTCAAATCGATCAACAACTTAGCGACTCTCCTACCTCTTCAAATTGATCAACAACTCAACTGATCAACGACTTTCCTTCCTCTTTAAATCATTCATTCTCTGCTTTCCTTCATCGACTCATTCGTTGTTTTCCTTTGCTTTTCGATTCAAATGTGAGTTAATCCACCTTTCTTCTCCAATTCTTTTTTTTTTCCGGAGAGGTTCGATTCAAATGTGAGTTAATCATCTGGTCTATATGATTCAATTTGATTCATGGTTTTTGAAAGAACTTTAGATCTAATCCACCATTGATTCAATGTTGAATTTAACACGAAAAGCCATCTTTCATCTGGTCTATTTGGTTCAATTTGATTCATGGTTTTTGAAACAATACCTTGAAAGCTAATATGATCAACCCCTCTTTCATTGTATGGTTATTAGAATTCAAGGGATACATATATGTTTGACTATTTGTAGTGAGTGATTTCTTGAAGACGCTAAGTTCTAAACCTGAATTGGGCTTTAAGATCTTGAATACTAGGTGTTTGTTGAAATACCAAAATAATCTCCATCTTCTTCCTTTATATAAGAAATATATAGATGTTTATTTGTCTGTCTTTTTACAAGTTGGAATTAAAAAATTGCATCTTTTATATTAGCATACTTTGAAAAAAAAAGGACATGAAGTAATTTGAATCTTTGTTTGTTGAACTTATTGTGTTGTTGGTAACGAACTAATCTCTTGGTTCATTAATTCCTACACAAATGAATGTAAAGTTTTTGTGCTCGTTTGAGATAAATGAAAGCCTCCAATAAAAGCATGTAGGAGATGGAAAGTAAGCAATGAAATTCTTGTGTCTTTTTATCTAGGCAAAACTAATCTTTTGGTCCCTAAACTTTGAAGGTTTTACACTTTTGGTCCCTCAACTTTGAAAACAACACATTTAGTCCCTCAACTTTTCGTATAGTGTAAATTAAGTCCTTTTGTTAGTCCAGTCATGGTTATTGATGACGTGGCGAAATGCAATCACCACGTGGCGCCACGTGGCAATGAACCAACTGGTTCAATGAACCACCCGGTTCAATGAACCCCACCAAATGAACCCCAGCAAAAAAGCGGTTCATTGAACCCCAACAAAAAACCCCACCCTTGTTTTCTCTCTCACGTTCCTCTTTCTCTCCACGATTTCTCTCCTCTCTTTATTTCTCTCTTGCTCTCTGCGTTCTCTCCTCCACGGCTCTCCCGCTCTCCCTCGCGCCTCGCTCGCGCTCTCGGCCTCGCGACCGCCGCCTCGCGACCGCCTCTGCCGCGCTACCGCCGCCGGCCCGCGACCTCCGCCTCGCGACCGCCCAAGCCTCGCGACCGCCACTGCCTCGCGACCGCCGCTGCCTCGCGACCGCCACTGCAACAGTTCTCTAGTTTTTCTTTTTAATTTATGAGCATCGGTGTCATATTTATCTGTATATTGGCGTTAAGATTGAAGTTGTGCATATGCATATATGTGAAATGATTTTAGAGAAAGAATGTTTCCTTCAGTACATTTCTGAATCTAGGCAATTGCAATTTTTTTTGGTTCTGTTGACGCAATTGAATTGAAAATGATTAATACAGTCTGAGTCATCCAAATAACACAAAAGAGTACCTAAAAACATTAATTGCTATGGTTCCGACAACCTATTTATGGGTGAATCACTTTTAGCAACCAAAGGCATTCTTCTGTTGTAGTTGAGATTGAAGTACCTCACTACTTGCAGTCATGAATGCTTTCTTTCGTGGAGAGAAAGAGGAACGTGAGAGAGAAAACAAGGGTGGGGTTTTTTGCTGGGGTTCATTTGCTGGGGTTCAATGAACCGCTTTTTTGCTGGGGTTCATTTGGTGGGGTTCATTGAACCGGGTGGTTCATTGAACCAGTTGGTTCATTGCCACGTGGCGCCACGTGGTGATTGCATTTCGCCACGTCATCAATAACCATGACTGGACTAACAAAAAGACTTAATTTACACTATATGAAAAGTTGAGGGACTAAATGTGTTGTTTTCAAAGTTGAGGGACCAAAAGTGTAAAACCTTCAAAGTTCAGGGACCAAAAGATTAGTTTTGCCTTTTATCTATATCGAACTTGCGGTCGATATTTTTTAATTTTTCTGCTAAATTATGTCTTTTATGTCTTGTTGAACAAGCTCTTCGAAGTAATATTTATGATATATAATTTACGGTGTAGAATTCTTTTGAGAGGTCACAACCACAATACATGCTAATCCTATTATAACTTGGAATTGAAGTTGAACTAAAAAAACAAACTGTCTCCAAATTATATTTTCAATAATTGTGGTTTATCATATTATAATTTGATATCGAGGAGCGAAGCCTATTGCATTTGCTCGATTATGAAACATTATGATGTATGTTCAACACTCTCGTATGCATACACTATTTGATTGCAGTTTTCAACCGATCGGTTAATTTTCATATATGCAGAAATACCATATTAATTCATAGTTAAGATGAAATGATGGACCATCTTAGTTTTACAATTATGCTTGTTTACCATCTTAATTTTACAATTATGACTGACACGTTCTTCTGTGGTTTTCTGTTTCAGTTAATTTCCTCATAGTAGGTCTTGACAATAAAGCGAATAAAGGAATAATAAAATAAAAATAATTTGTAACATCGATTGAAGTATAATGAGAGAGCCCCTTATCGAGGCGCTTGTCATCCCTATTTCCATTTTTTCTAGATTATTCTCGAGGTATCCTGGGATTTGCCCTCGCCAATTTTGGACTTGAAGAATGTAGGACTATAATAATTTGCAAGAGTTTTAAAGCTTTTCCATTCCTAGAGTTCTCATCCATCTTTCCACCCGATTTATATTTTGAAAATGTGTTCGTAATCAATTCTTCTTAATAATCCAACTTCGAAAAACTCGTGATAAATCTTTTTCAATAGGTAATATGAACTCGAACTTGTAATTTGCTCTTTGTATAGACCTATTTCCATTTGGTGAAGTTTTAAAGATCTAATTAAGTTTTAACGTATTTAATGTATTTAAGTTTTAAAGATCTAATTAAGGTAAAGTTACACATAAGAAGTTCGATCCTCCAATGGGTGGCTTAAACTACTTGCATTTGGTGTAACTTAACATCAGAAAATTGAAAGAGTTTCTTCTAGATTGAGTTAACTCATAAACAATAATTCCATAATCTTTTGTTTTGATAAGAAGCCAACTTAATTAGATACAACATACTTGACTCCAATATGAGTCAACCCCAACCTTTCCTTTAACATCTCGCATCAATATTAATTCATCTAATTAGATATGCTTTGGCATAACTCTCTAATCTTTCCTTCTTGTTTTCCACTTTATTCATCAACCAAGTCCAATTTGTAAAGTTGGTCATCTTTCAAATTTTAGGCTCTTGTTTCTTTTTTATTTTCTAGAACAAATAATTAAACATTATAAAAATTAACAAGACATATTTGCGAGTTCATCAAAAGTCTATTGTATAGTTATATTTTTTTTTTCAAAAGAAGATATTTGCGAGTTGTGTGCTAATCTATTGGAAGACTAGAGATGACTAACATCCAAAAGTCATTAACCTTAGGGCTAAATATTGATGTATAGTTTTATTTTTTTTCAAAAAAATATAGTATTTAGATGAGCGGTTCATGTCGTCAATATATTTCATGTAATGCTAAACAATGTTTATAGTATATGTGTCCACGATTGTGAATTCAATTTTGTCACGTCTTTTGCTTTGATATTTCGTTCCTATGGATCTTTTTTTTTCTATTTTTTTTCTTTGCTAAATGATGCTTGTTGAATTGCACTTTTACTTCTTACGTATTCAAATTATGTACGTTTGGATTTTATATCACATAGTTTGTTCAAAATCATACATATTATTTAAATTAAATTTTATATTTAGTTGCATATTAAATTAACATTATTTATTTTTTAATTACTACTATAATGTTTTTTTCATTGGATTGTAGTTTAACAATCTCATCTAAAAATTCATTAAGTATAATCATTTTACCTTGCATTAGCGAGTTACCATGGTTAAAAACTTAGGAGTTATCAACAATAGTGAATACGTTGTAAGAAAAGCAATAAATACTAATCGTAAGGAGGTGGATAATTTGAAACGTAAATTTGCAATGGAGGAATAAAAAGAAATGAAGCGGGCTCGTCAAAGACAACTAAGGAGTGAAAAAAAGAGTTGAATGATCACATTATGGATTTGAGACTTCACAAAATATTCTATGAAATATTGAGTAGGGTAAATGCTATGAAGCAAAATGAATGATTTTAATTAATAATTTAGAAATTAAGTTGCCTTTATTTCTTTTTTATGTATAGGTCCCTCGAATGCAAAACCACGTTATGTCGCTATGGGTTTTGAGCATGTTGCAAGTTCCGCAGATGTGTTATCATCTGTAAACTCTTGTCGAAATTGTAGTGCGAATAGGTTTTTCATGAATCTAATAGTTTCTGTTGTTCAAACCGTCAAGTAACCCTCGTTCCTAATGTTGTCCCTGAAGAAATGTTCGACCTATTCACTTCAAATACTGAAGAGACACGTGAGTTTTTTATGTACATCCGTACTTATAACACCAATTTTGGTTTTACATCTTTTGGTGTAAAGTGCGAGAGAGAGTATGTCAAAAGTAATATGAGTGTATATACGTTTAGAGTGCAGGACCAAATTCATCATTTTATAAATAATTTACTTCATAACAAGGAGCATCCATCTTTTTTGCAACTGTACTTTTATAATACTGATCATGAAGTACAAAACCGAATACATTGCTCTGATAGGATGAAAGAGACAATTTGAATGCATTGCTCTGATAGGATGAAAGAGACAATTTTGGCAAGGTTAATTAGTATGCTTGCGAAACATTCATATGCAAGTTTTTTTTCGCACTTTACAAAATAATGAAGATTTAGAAGATCATGTTGTTCAATTAGTTTCAAGTGTTAGTCGCCTTCTACTTATTGTTTTTTATGTTTTCTATTAATTGTAGTGGTTCTTTTCAATTTTGGTTGATTAACTAGAAATTAATTTTCATGACGAAAGAAAAAAGGGTTAATCGTCGCAGAAGACGCTCAAACTATATATATATATATATATATATATATATATATATATATATTCTTCTCATTTGATGTGGAATTTAATTGACTTGTCACCACGGATGAGTCTTTCGATGCTCAAGATTTTTGCGAGGTAATACATGTTCCTCAATTCGGGATGAATCTCTCCCGAGATATTGTTGTTGGACAAATCCAACAATTGAAGATCTCTTAGGTTTCCCAATGACGAAGGAATTCTGCCTTCAAGACTGTTGTAAGACAAGTTGAGCACCGCTAGCGACTTGAAATCTCTATTAATTCTGGTATCTCTCCTTCAAAATTGTTGCTTGAGAAGTCCTCTGCATTGAGAATGTATAGAATATGAAGCAAGCTTAAAACCCAGTTCCTGCCCTTTGTTTTGAAGCACTAGTGAGTAGGCATTGTGCACGTTAATATCAAAATGAGATGGGAAAGTTTGATAGTCATCAGCATCTTCATTGGGTGTCGTCAAAGCCCTCGAAGGCTGAAAGTAATTTATTAGCTTTTGGTGTTGAATCAAGAAGAAGGGGACTTCTGTTAAGTTAAATGAAGAGAATGAGAAGATAAAAAAAAGTTGGGCATTGTGAAGCAATTTCGGTTGGGTCGATCGAAAGCATTTTGTTGTAAGATAGTTCGATGGTTACAAGTTTGGCCATGAACAATTGTGTATCCACCACACCTTAATTGAAATCAGTTGGAACAAAGATAAACAAGTCCAAGAAGATTGGGAAGTTTAAAAAGTGAAGTGGAGCTCCTACGTTCCAGCATATTAATTACCACACAAACTAATGCAGATGTTAGATGTCATTCATAGAAGAGCTCATGAAGGAACCTGAGTGTCCACAGTAGGACAAGCTCATTCCCAGACATACTTAAATTCATTTTGTTCAAGTCCATCTCTCTCAAACTAGACATGTGATTAGTATTGATGTTGGTGAGAGTTGGCTCACCGATCCTTTGATTCTCAAAGTCTTAAGTCAAGCACGAAATGGGTCTTCAAGAAAACAAGTTGGAAACTTCATGTGATGCCCATTTGTGTGGACTCTTGAGTCAAGCATTAACATGGATGATGGGGACTTGCCTCAACAAATGTTCCATCTCCCTAATTTAAAGGTCCTCGACTTGTCAGATAATTTGAAGCAACTATGACACAATCTTTTTTGGACGTATACCTCACTCTATTGGAAATTTGAAGCAACTAACTTATTTTCAAGTTGGCAATTGCGGTTTCTTCGGACCACTTCCTCATTCTTTCGGGAATTTGGGGCAATTCGCATTTTTGTACCTTAATGGGAATAATTTTCACCACTAAACTACTTCATTATGAAGTTTCAATTATCCGATATGAAATTATTATTTTTATGGCCCACACATCTCAACAAAGCTTCTTTACAAGAGATGTATCTTGATCAAAATAAATTCATTGGAATCCTTGAGGATGAGGAGTTTCCTAACTCATTTTCATCACCATTGCTAACACTTGATTTGTCCCATAATTTGTTGGAAGGGAACATTCCGAATTTCATTTCTAAACTTACAAGCCTCAAAGATCTTTCTAGTAACATCATGCTTTCAATCAATGCAAGTGATATTGCCATCAATATTCCCAACTTGTATTTTTTCAATTTCCCTTCTTGCAACTTATCTGAGTTCCCAAGATTCTTGCGATATCAACCAAATTCATATGACTTACTAGACTTGTCCAACAATCAACTGCAAGAGGGGAATGCCTGCGTGGATATGGAACAAGGTTAGGACTCTTTTATCTTTCCCATAACTCACTAGTTGGTTTTGAAGACCCTATCTCACATTACTTTTCGAGTAGCTTGGACACTCTAGACCTTTCAAGCAATAGCTTTGAAGGTTCACTTCCAATCTTTCCAAAAAGATCTAACCCGCATTTCATTGTCAAGAAACAAATTCACTGGAGCAATTCCCTTAGCGATCTGTAACACAAGTTGGAGTTACATTGATTTCTCCCATAACCAGATAAGTGGGGAAATACCCCCATGTTGTTCAATAGAACAATGGTTAAGGTGACTAAGTTAACGCATTTAGAGAGGCCACTCGTTGATCTTAGCAAAAACAAACTTCAGGGAATAATTCCTGACAATTTTGACACAGATTGTAGGCTACAAGGACTCAATTTAAATGGAAACCAGTTGGAAGGGCCACTACCTAGATCGTTAGCCAACTGCCGCGGCTTCGGGGTTTTGGATTTTGGAAACAACCAAATAGATGATACTTTTCCCTTTTGGTTGGAACATCTTGAAAGCATGCAGGTTCTTATGTTGCAATCCAATAAGTTTCATGGTCTCATTAGGCGTCGTCACATCGCCAATTCCTCTTTTGAATCATTGCACATCATAAGTCTCTCGGCCAACAGTTTCACGGGTCATTTGCCGTTGCAATACTTCTCATCTTTATATTTGAAGGGTATGTATGGAAATGATGACCATCAAACATCACACTCCGCTATGTCCAATGTAACTTGCACATTTCTAATGTTTCCAAACAAAGGACAAGCATTGGAATATGTGAGTGTACAAATACCGGAACTCAATGCGATTGACCTCTCAAGCAATTTATTTGATGGAGAGATCCCAACATCCATTGGGGATTACAAGTCGCTAATGTCACTCAATTTGTCTCACAACAGTCTTGTTGGCAAAATTTCTTCTTCTCTAGCGAACCTAAGACAGCTTGAATCGCTAGACCTTTCGAACAATGATCTTGTGGGGGAGATCCCTGACGCGCGCCGAACGCGTCAATAATATTTAAAAAAACCTAAACCAACTATTTTGTAGAATAGTGGCAAAGGGTCGATCCCACAGGGACTGGTATTCTTTCTAAGGTCAAAAATAACTAAAAGGGAAATCGGGGTTTGATAGAGCGAATAATAAAGCTAATCTAAATATCAACAAAATAATTAAAGCAAGGAGATAAAATTGAAAATAAAATAATTAATAAAAATACCTAGGTCAAAACATACAAGTTCGGTTCGGTAAAAGATTGGATTTGGTCTTCGATTTATGTAAAATGTGCAAATCAAAATATCCTAGTGTAGCTATAGACCCGGTAACGTACGCGGTTCCTCGCTCTTCCCTGTCTCGATAGCCAAGGTACGACGATGACTACTTCCCTAATCAAACACATAACCACAATTCAAGTGAATTGGGTTTAATGCGTTGACCGCAATGGGCTTTGTGAAGGCACTACACCTAGACAACCAGGATCACTCGTGTGTCCGATTTAGCCTAGATTTCTAAGGTATTCAACCGGTCCCAAAAGGGTCGAATCAATCGGTATGGTCGATTGCCACTAGTGTGGTCTTATTGCACAAACACGGCGCTTACGACTCACTGACAAATAAATCAAGATTTAAACTAGTGTTTAACCTTGATTGTTAAAACAATACCCAAGAAAATAAAATATTAATGAAAAGACTAAAATTAAAATAAATAAATCTCACAAATCCATTGATATACGCAGTTGAACCTCCCTCGCAGTCTTGCCTAGGCTAGAGGTTTTAGCCTCGCATCGTTGAAGAACACAAAGAACAAAGAAAAATAAAATAGAAAAGAGTGGGGAAGAGAGCCGAGAAGAAAAAAAATCAAAAACAGAGAGAGACCCCAAAAACAGAGAGGAACGAAATTAAAAACCAGAAAATCCCTAAGCGAATTGGTTTCCATTCTCTGCCACGTGTCAATAGCCGATTGGCTGGAAATCTGTCGCCTCGCCACGTGTCGTACTGTCATTGGGCCGGCGCTGTCATCGCGCTGAGGTGTCGCCATATGATTCGCGGAGATTCTGCGCGTTCGATTGTGTGAGGTGACTCGGCTCCACGTGGCGCAGTGTGATTGGCTGGAACACGTCACCGAAAAGCGTTGGACGAGTGAAATCACGCCACGTGGCGTACACGTGGCTCGTGAAATCGCACAATAGTAGACCGAAAAACTGGGAGTTTGTGATGCCACGGATCTCGAGGCTGATCGATGGTGTCTGAAACGAAGAGAAATTTGATCTCTGGTGACATGGATATCCTGCTGACGTGTCATCTTCTGATTGGCTGGAACACCCTGTCTGCTATTCGACCCACCGCGCAACGCGTATTTCGAGGCAAATTGTCCGGCATCCGATCACTGCAAGTAAATACTCCATTTTGAGTATTTTTCCGCCACGAATTCAACCGCGCACTCCGTTAACCCTGAAAATAATAAATAAATGCAATTAGGCTAGTATTTTGGAGACTTTACACTAAAAATATATAAATAACCTATATATAATATTACATAATTAACAACTCAACAAATACCCCCAAACTTAGGACTTTGCACGTCCCGAGCAAAGGTGTAAATGACAAACACACAAATAAACTAGACTCATAATATAAATATGTACATACTCAACTAATCCTATACCCGATTCAGAATTCATGGAGTTCCTTTGGTTTACATAGTTGCCAAGTTAACAAGCTACTCATGAATTTCGGAGTTAAGATATGTCAAGAACCGCAACCCAAACACAATTAAGATCACACTTTAAAGACAAAGATATGGTCAAGACAAACGCCATCAACTCGCGGGTTTTCTTGGTCTACACATTCAAGCATGCAAGTTTACAATTTTACTTAATCTAGCTATAAGCACTCGAGCTAAATCTTTTTATTTGAGGAGTTTTCATACACTTCCGCCTTTATCCATTTTATATGTATACTCTCTATTTTTTTTTCTTCTCCAGCTTTTTTTTTTTTTTTTTTTTTTTTTTTTTTTTTTTTTTTTTCAAATAATACGGTCCCTCGCTCCATTTCCTATGGACCGATTTTCTCACTTTTTCCCACCACAAGTTTCCCGCTCCATTTCATGTGGAAACTTGTGGGACTCTCTATATTAAGAAAACTCCTGTTAGCCCTTCTCACTTTCACTATAATTAAGCAAATTCCCCAATGTGGGTTAAAGTCTCATCACTTGCACAATTTCAACCGTCTACCCATTTTGGTATCTAGCACAAGGCTTAACCATCATACTAAGTCCCTAATCATAAAATCATAAAAATGTTAAGCTGCGGACTCGAGTGAGTATTTCTCCTAATTTTGCATAAGTTTCAAGTCAAAAAGGCAACCATAATGTACTCATCCACAACCAAAGGCATGAAACAAAGTTTCGGGTGACTCTAAACAATATAATAATGAAAACTATACTAAATACATGCATGAAAGCGTATCAACTCCTAACGAAGTGAGATAGATGAGTATGGAGAGAAAAGAAATGGAAGAAATGATTGAATAAGAGATATCAAACACCACCAATACCATCTCGTTAACCACATGTAACCGCATATAATTGAAAAATTTTAAACGGTCTCACTGCGGTCTTTCGTAAATAAGTCCATCCAACGCAATCCACAAATCCTAAAGTACCCCCAAACTTATTCCGAACCTTGTCCTCAAGGTTCAAAACAAGTCAAGGAATCCATGCAACAAAAAGACAAAGAATAGTGGTGAAAAGAACATGGATATAAGAAGAAGATGATGCAAGTGCATGCATAACAAAAGTCTCCAAAAACTAGTGAGTGCTCAAATCTCGCATGTCTAGGTGACTAAGGAAATTATGAAATAAAATTATCATAAAAAGAGCAAGAACTAATCAGCATAGGAGTTAATTCAAATGATTCCTATCAAATCTTGCGAGCCCGAGTCTTTCAACTACGGGTGAAGTCAACAAGATGATGGAATGAGGTTTAGGGTTTTGGGTCTACTTAAAGACCCGCCACTAATGTGGCGACTTAAGTTGGATATGTCCCAACCAAGTCTCAAAACACCTAAATCTCTAATAATATGTTAATTCCTAAAAAAGAATATGCTCAAATTACTCCAAAAACAATGTAATCCATAGTCAAACCTAGCAAAACTCGGGGGTGGTCTAGTGCCATCGTGCTCATCAAACATTCATTACACCCGCAAAAATCCACGAGACCAAGTTAGGACTTTATTAAACATAAACAAAAAAATTAAAACTAAATTAAAACTGAAATAAATGCAATAAAAATAAAAACAAAGTCGGGCCGCCTCCCAACGAGCGCCTTTCTTTTAAGTCTTTGGCTAGACTTGCTTTGATTTATCACGTGATGCCCTCTCCTTTCGAGATATCAACAACAAATGGCGCATCAACATATTTGGGCAATGCATCATGCACGCCCTCCTTCGTAATTGGGAGCTCATTCGGGACCTCTAACACAAAAGAATCGTCGAGTCATGGTTATCCAACACAAAGGTGTCGTAGTGTAGAAAATCCGCGAACGCTCCTTTACGTCCACCCCTTGCAAGGTCTAACAAATATGCATGGGAGGGTGGGTGGTTTCACCAACACCAGAGGTTGGTCTTCCTTGTTCTCTTCGGGGCTCCTCCGACCTCTTTGAAATGACTTCAATTTCTTTCTCACTTCATCATCGTCATATTGTGCAATAGTAATGTCCGGCTCACGTGAAGAAACGTCTAGTGTTTCTCTCGGTTCGCTCAAATGCTCGTCCACAATTGAGAACTTATCAAACTCAACACTTTTAGATGTATCGCATTCACAGCCTCATCTCGAGTCAAAAACGGTTGCAAAGACAACTCTTCCTCATCCATTAAATGCTCAAGTATAGCGGTAACTTGAGTTTCGAATTTTGCAACTTTGATTTCATATACCGCATATCCTCCCGCAAGTGGTCGCTGAGTGGTGCTTTGAGAAAGCCAATCGGAGATCATATTTCTCTCAATGTCCGCAATGGTTCTCCGTTCATGTTGATGACTTTGTTGAAAAGTTGATTCTCTCAAGATCAAGTCATTCATCATGTCTCGTATAGCCCTCTTTTCATGTTGAGGAATCGTGGACTTCGCTTAGACATATAGAAGTTGGGTTGTGGTGATGCATAAGTGGAACCATGATGATTCTTATACTTCGAATAAGGACAAGCATACGTGGGATGAAAGCACTCCCACAATTTCCACAAACCCTGACCTGTTGCACAAAAGATTGCGAGTTAGAAAATTGATGTTCATTATTTGACATACCTACCCCATTCACAAAGCATGATAGTATGAGTCTTCGAATCGACCATAATTATGGGTGTAGGAGGCCATTATGGAATTGCTCGCAAAAATGTTAGAAACAAGGAACTAGATACAAAATAATAAAAAAAAATCCAAAGAAAAATAAAAATAAAAAATAAAAAAATAAAAACCAAAGAAAGAAAAAAACCAATCCCCGGCAACGGCGCCAAAAATTGACGCGCGCCGAACGCGTCAATAATATTTAAAAAAACCTAAACCAACTATTTTGTAGAATAGTGGCAAAGGATCGATCCCACAGGGACTGGTATTCTTTCTAAGGTCAAAAATAACTAAAAGGGAAATCGGGGTTTGATAGAGCGAATAATAAAGCTAATCTAAATATCAACAAAATAATTAAAGCAAGGAGATAAAATTGAAAATAAAATAATTAATAAAAATACCTAGGTCAAAACATACAAGTTCGGTTCGGTAAAAGATTGGATTTGGTCTTCGATTTATGTAAAATGTGCAAATCAAAATATCCTAGTGTAGCTATAGACCCGGTAACGTACGCGGTTCCTCGCTCTTCCCGTCTCGATAGCCAAGGTACGACGATGACTACTTCCCTAATCAAACACATAACCACAATTCAAGTGAATTGGGTTTAATGCGTTGACCGCAATGGGCTTTGTGAAGGCACTACACCTAGACAACCGATCACTCGTGTGTCCGATTTAGCCTAGATTTCTAAGGTATTCAACCGGTCCCAAAAGGGTCGAATCAATCGGTATGGTCGATTGCCACTAGTGTGGTCTTATTGCACAAACACGGCGCTTACGACTCATCGACAAATAAATCAAGATTTAAACTAGTGTTTAACCTTGATTGTTAAAACAATACCCAAGAAAATAAAATATTAATGAAAAGACTAAAATTAAAATAAATAAATCTCACAAATCCATTGATATACGCAGTTGAACCTCCTCAGCCTTGCCTAGGCTAGAGGTTTTAGCCTCGCATCGTTGAAGAACACAAAGAACAAAGAAAAATAAAATAGAAAAGAGTGGGAAGAGAGCCGAGAAGAAAAAAATCAAAAACAGAGAGAGACCCCAAAAACAGAGAGGAACGAAATTAAAAACCGAAAATCCCTAAGCGAATTGGTTTCCATTCTCTCGCCACGTGTCAATAGCCGATTGGCTGGAAATCTGTCGCCTCGCCACGTGTCGTCATGTCATGGGCCTGCGCTGTCATCGCGCCGAGGTGTCGCCATATGATTCGCGGAGATTCTCGCGCGTTCGATTGTGTGAGGTGACTCGGCTCCACGTGGCGCAGTGTGATTGGCCGGAACACGTCACCGAAAAGCGTTGGACGAGTGAAATCACGCCACGTGGCGTACACGTGGCTCGTGAAATCGCACAATAGTAGACCGAAAAAGCGGGAGTTTGTGCCGCCACGGATCTCGAGGCCGATCGATGGTGTCTCGAAACGAAGAGAAATTTGATCTCTGGTGACATGGATATCCCGCCGACGTGTCATCTTCTCGATTGGCCGGAACACCCGTCTCGCTATTCGACCCACCGCGCAACGCGTATTTCGAGGCAAATTGTCCCGATCCGATCACCGCAAGTAAATACTCCATTTTGAGTATTTTTCCGCCACGAATTCAACCGCGCACTCCGTTAACCCTGAAAATAATAAATAAATGCAATTAGGCTAGTATTTTGGAGACTTTACACTAAAAATATATAAATAACCTATATATAATATTACATAATTAACAACTCAACAATCCCTTCAGAACTAACAAGCTTGGCGTTTCTTTCGGTGCTTAACGTCTCTCGGAACCATCTCATTGGAATGATACCAAGTGGGCGTCAATTTAACTTAGTATGAACATTTCGATCACAAATCACCCATGTTGCACTCCGCCATTTCTTCTATCCAGCTTGAATTCTATGTGTGACATCATTCTCAATGTTACCATCATTTTGTATGATTGATCCTAGGTATCTAAAATGGTTTACCTTAAGAACTTCTATTTCCCCTAATTTTACAACTCCGTCATCTCGATGTCTAGTGTTTCTAAACTCACAGTCAATGTATTCGGTTTTCGTCCTACTCAATTTAAAGCCTTTAGATTCTAATGTATTCCTCCAGAGTTCTAATTTCCTATTCACTTCATCTTTAGTTTCATCCACTAAGACAATATCATCTACAAATAGCATACACCATTGTATATCTTCTTGAATATGTCTAGCTAGTTCATCCATAAATAAAGTAAATAGATATAGGTTTAAAGCCGATCATTGATGTAGTCCTATCGTAATGAGAAATTCTTTTGTTGCTCCTCCAAATGTCATTATACTCGTTACTACTCCATCATACATATCCTTAATAGAGTCTAGCATGCACTCTTTTTCAATGCACATTTTTATTTGCAATTTAAATACGTTTCAAAAATTTGATTGCTGTTTTGTTTAGATTTTGGTCCTAAGGTAAATTATCAATGCACATTTTTATTTGCAATTTCTGTAACATTTGTTTTTCAGTACTAATGCTATATTTTAGTTCTATCATTAATACTATATCGCTGTCATCAAAAGACATACAACAGAGACTTGAGAATTAACATCTTTCTTCAACCTGAAACGTCAGCTCTAATACTATATTTGCTCATTGCTGTAAGTTGCCAATTAAGAGTTGCAAACTGTCTGCTACATTTAAGATTCAAATTCTAACAATTTGATTGCCTTGGTTTATTCTTTTACTTCATTAGTGCACTTTACAGGTTACGCCTCCATCATTAAGCTCAACTTTGCTGAAGTTGAAGGCTGTTGTAAAGCAGTATCAACGGAGATTTTAATTAGCATGAACAAACAAGGTATTTCTTGTGTTATACCTCTATTATTGATAGAACTTTCCAACCATATTAAACATTTAACATTTCTCTATGGATTAAGTTAAGTGTTGGAAACTTTACAACAAACAACAAATAAAGTTATTTTTTTTCTTTCAGGACTGTTTTTCACTCAGTAGTCGAGCAGTATTTGGCTTCAACTTTGTTCCAAGTTCTTCTCATTTGATGTGGAATTTAATTGACTTGTCACCACGGATGAATCTTTGGATGCTCAAGATTTTTGCGAGGCAGCACATGTTCCTTGACTTAATTTTATATGAACTATATATTTCTTTTTGTATGTAAATCATGTGCTATATATTAGACTTAATTTTTGTAAGAAAATATTAACATATAAAAAGTACTACATGTTTTTGAAGATAATATGATCAATACAAATAATAGAAGATTAATTTTAACACAAACTTAATTATTTTTTTGCAATAGACATATATATATATATATATATATATATATATCAGTTAAATTATTTATATATAATGCTAATCTCTTTATGAATAATTACTAATTAATTATTTTCTTAATCTAAACAACAATTAATTCCTAGAAAGAAAATAATAGTTTTATTTAATTTATTACAGTCGCCTAAATAAATATTGAATTCTTGAGTTTATTTATGTTGCTAATAATTCTTTAAGCAAAACAACAGTTAATTTTAAGAGAGATTTTTTTATTAATTTATTACAATTATAAACAAAGAGAGAATGCCATTTAAGTGGGGCCTCTCCGCAACCACAACGTCGCATAGTGGGTGGATAATAGATAACCGAGCCACAATTGACGTGCATGAATTACTTACGTAACGACCCTAAAAACCTAACTCGTGCCACGTGGCATTTTCAGGGCCGTACGTGCCACCTAGGTATGCTATTTTTGTTTGATGCTTGTATTATTTATTAGACCAAAGATTGAACAAGTTAAATTAATTAAATTTGGTAATGTGCGGGTAAGGTACACGTGGGCATATCAATGTCGAGATGAGCGGAGGCGTACCTCGAATTGCGTGTCAATGTTGGATCGAGGTAGCGCAGCATAAGGGGTAAGTTGAATTACTTTGAACTAATGTTGAATTTATAAGTGGTTTAGTGGCTTAATGTGATCACATTTAATATAAACATTAATGGGACTATAGTTAGTTAAAAATAAAATAAAATGGCCACAGGATGTGTCTCGAGACTTGCGTTGACAAATCAAGAGACGAGGAGTTAACTTGTGAGTCATTTATGCACGACTTGAGTTAATAATCGAGTGAAGGTGACCCCTTAGATATGCCTCGAGATACGTGTGCACAAATGGATGTGTGGTCATAGTTCAATTCTTATCCAATACATATAAGTTTGAGCATTCTTTGATTCTCATTGTTGGAGAGAAGAGAAGTGGAGATCAAGCAGTTCAGGGAGGTTGGAGGAGTCTTGGTAATCAAGTTTGGAAGTTCATCAAGCAAGATAACTCAATTAACATAGCTTAGTTATTTCAAAAAAGCATGAATTAAATGTTGATGTTGTTGTTGGTTTGTTTTGGTTGTAATGGAGTTTTGATGAAATTGGGAAGAAGAAAATAGTGCAAGGAAGTGAGCTCCCTATTGTTGTAGATATGGGATTGTATCTCAGGAAAAAATAAATAAATAAATAAATAAAAATGATGAAATCGAACCAAACTCATTTAGGGAAGATGCACACGCACGGGGTGCGCGTGCGTGTGCATCACCCCTAGGCCAGGCTCAGCCCATGGGGCGAGCCAGGCCAAGTACCCTGGCCAGGGTCGGGTTCGACCCGTTTGGGTTGACCTGACCCAAATAAAAAAAGAGAGGAAGAGAAAAAAAAATAGAAGAAAATGGAGAAAAAAATCTCGAAAAAGATTCCAAAAAAAAAAGGGAAAAATCCCGAAAAAATTATATTTCGACAAAATAATAGAAATTGATGGATTTCTATGAAAAATAAAATATTTGAAATTTCGAACGAGACTTTTACAGGGTTTTACCTCGACAAACATGAAATGAGCGGATTGGCCTAAAATTTGAGAAAAATGGTATCGAATTCGATTTGAACCAATTTAGGGATTTGTAAATAATTGGTTGAAGTTGTCGAAAAGTGTACCACCACTATGATTTTCCTAAGTTGAACAATTTTAGGAATTAAACATCTAAAAATTTCTTAAATAGACTTTAACACAGTATAAATTTGCCCATATGATTATCAGGTGCATAGCTTACTAGTGTCGGATATTAGGTATGATTTGGAAGCATGTCGGAGTCGAGTCAACTGGGCTTTTGCCGCGACTCAAAGACCTTTTGGTCGGGACTTCTTGCTATTCGGTTTTCGTATTTGGACCTTCACTTATCGATTGATTTATTTACAGTCTTTTATATTCATGCGTTCCCTTTTCCTTTCTTTCTATCTGCATGAATTAGACTGATTTATTTATTTCGAAATGTTGTATTTATGTCCTGCGTGGCGTTACTTACCTGGGCTCGTCATTCTTGTGCTTGACGGAGTGCAAATCCACAGTCCAGCAAGGGGAAGGCTCCACAGCAAGGAGATATCATTTGAGGATACTGGAGAAGTTCTTACCACTTGTCTGACATAGGTAATTCTTTTGTATTATTAGATATACTTGTTTTAAAACATTGAGAGTTGAGTTTTTGAGAGATTTTGGGCATGTATATCTTGTATTTACTCTCCTCTTGAATGTTCATTGATGATGATATACATATTCGGGGTTTCCACACTCTAGGTTGTCTTAACTTGTGTCTTTAATGTTTTTTTCAGTTAGTTTGAGGTTTAATTGCTTCCGCTATAACTATAATAACTCACTAATTGATTAGGTAAATGATAAAGGAAGGCTGACGAGGCTTGCGTGACTCAGTGAGACGTGCTCGGGGTTCACGTAAGTCTAGGTCGGGCGGGGTCCAGTTTAGGATTGTAGAATTAGGGTCGTCACAACCTATCTCTATAGTGCCTATATAAAACATTATTTTTTGGATTTTTGTAAGAAAACTCAATACATTAGAATTATTAGGGGCTTATCTTAGGGTGGCATCCACCCCAAAATCGGCCCTGCAATTAAAATAGCTTTCAAGAAGAATTAATACAAGACAACTACGTCTCGCTCTTAGGTCAAGATGCATTTTACCCTTTCAGACTTAAAAATTTGAGCGATCACTTTCATACACAACTCAGAATAAAGAAGTTATTTACATTATTTGTCCTTGAATAGTAAATCAAACCCAAATAACACGGCAAATGGGACGACTGCGTGAACAATTGATTGCCTATCCGGTGCATGCCTCTTCACAAATGACTCAATATTTATTATATTATATATCAATAAATCAGACAAAAGTAAAAAAAACCACCACCTGCAATCCCCATTATAAAATTACTCCATTACTCATGCACACAAATCACAACATTAATGTATATATTTCAGTGATTTTTAAACTTGATTTCAGGATATCAGTATATCTTCATCACAGCTTAGCCGACCCGTATATGACGTTGTTGACGCTCAAGTCAAGCAATTATTTTAAGTTAGAATAAGAAAATACTGAATCAGTGAATTGCACTAAATTAGTACATCATTGATTACGATGTGCATAGGAAAGAAGTGGACTGCTAATATTGTTACTAAGAATAAGAACTAGTGGGATGTGTGGACCAAACAATAGTTCCACATAGATTAAGTGTAGAGCTGGCAAATCGTTGAAATCTCCTATTAATTCTAGTATCTCGATCTCCTTCAAAATCGTTGTTTGACAAGTCCACCGCATAAACAATGCTACAATGACATCACTATGCCACAACACATTACACATGTGCGCTTGTGGGCCCCGCATCAAGATGGGTGTTGGGTGTAGAGGTGGCAAAAATTTTGGTCCGAACAGGTCCGGGTCTGGACAACCCCTGCTATAAATAAGTAAACTCATTGTCCGGGTTGTCCGATTGTTCGGATTTGTCGCAATCTTGAAAATATCAGCCATCCTCAATGTAAATTCAATTCAGCCACTCTTTTTGAAACCTCCTTAGAGAGGCGTTGACTTTTGGAGTTGAAGTCTCAAATAACAACAAAAACAACAACAAGAAGCCTTAACTAAAACCAAGCAAATGATATACTTTAATCGAAATAAAAAAAGGACAAACAATATAATTTTAAGATTAGAAAGTTAAAATGATTTTAAGCAAGGGAATCAAAAACACTAGGTAAAGAATAAATATATCAAGAACATAACAGTATGTGAATATATTTTCAATATGAATGGCTTTTGACTTTACTTGCAACGGTCAAAGGTCTATGATAAATTAAAATAATGGAACTACTTGCCAACAACATCACTTAATATGCTGGCTTTCAGGGTTGATCAAATAATTATCATATCATACCTTCATTAAAAAAAAAATGTTATATAGCATTCATCTCTCATTCTCTCCCAATGAAATTGTGAGAAAAACCGATCCCTTGATAGCAGTGGAAGCCATGAAATCCCATCTTTTTCTGCACAATCTTTGTCTCCTTTTCATGCTTTCACTACTATTGCTATTAATACTTCCTCAACTCATCAGTTTCTCTAGTGCTTCCTCTAACAGCAATACTAAGTCACCATCATGTCTCCATAACCAGAGTTCAGCATTGTTGCAATTCAAGGCTAGCTTCACCATTGATGTAAGTTACGCTCTCACTCCTTTCTCGAAATTATGGTCTTGGAAGGCCAACACAGATTGTTGTACTTCATGGGACGGCGTGACATGTGATGATTTTGGTTTTGTGATTGGGCTTAATGTGAGTGATAGTGGGATTGTTGGTAACATCAATTCTAACAACACTCTATTCAACCTTTACCACCTCCAAAATCTAAACCTTGCTTTTAATGACTTCAACTCTTCTTCCATCCCCGCCGCTTTCAGTCATCTTCGACGCTTAACCCATCTCAACCTCTCCGCCGCTTCGTTTTCGGGACAGATTCCCCTTGAAATCACCCAACTTAAACGTTTGGTCTCTCTAGATCTCTCTTTCTTGCACTTGGAAGTCTCCAGTCCCAACACTCTAAGAGCACTGATTAGCAACTTTTCTAGTATGAAAGAGCTGCACATGGACTCTATGGACTTAACAATAGGACCTGCAGAAGATTGGTTTAGAGCGATAGGTTCAGCAGAGCTTCACAATCTTCAGGTGCTTAGCATGTCAAACTGTCACCTTTCAGGCCAAATGGGCTATTACTTGATAAACCATTCATCTCTTTCTCATCTCTATCTATCTAAGAATAAAATCACGCACTTCCCTCAAGAGATGTTCAATCTTCCTAGCTTGCAAATACTCGACTTGTATAATAACGTTAACCTCACGGGTTCACTTCCGGAGTTTCCTCAACCAAGTGCTCTCCAACAATTGATTCTCACTCGCACACAGTTTTCTGGAAGCATACCTCATTCAATTGGGAATTTGAAGTCTTTAAAGATATTCTATGCTGCAAACTGCAATTTCTCAGGTCCAATCCCATATTCATTTTCCAATCTTCCTCGCCTAGAAGAATTGGTCTTGGCACAGAATGCCTTCACTGGTCCTCTCCCATCACTCGAGTCTCCGTCAAAGACGTTCAGATGGCTAGACCTTTCATTCAATCGATTTACAGGTTCAATCCCTGCTTCTTATGCCAATAACAGGCTTTTGCGAGCACTTAAGTTGTCAAACAATTTGCTGACAGGAACAGTCCCTTCTTCTCTGTTCAATTTGCTTTTTTTAGAAACGATACTACTAGATGGAAATCACCTTACGGGTGAATTACATGATGATGAAATTTCTCCTATCTCATCCTCGCCATTATACGAGATTAATTTGAATCAGAATAGGCTAGGAGGGCCAATTCCCCCATCGCTTTTTAAATTTCCCAATCTTCAACTACTCAACCTTGGCTCGAATAGTTTTCATGGAGTATTAGATCCTCATGTGTTTGTCAGCAATATCACCTCAATTGATCTTTCAAATAATACCATGTTGTCGATTGATCCAAGTGACATAGCCATCAATGTTTCCCAGTTGTCTAACTTCTACTTCTCTAACTGCAACTTATCTAAGATCCCTGGATTCTTTAGATATCAAGAGAAGTTGAAGAACCTACACTTATCCAACAATCATCTACAAGGCAAAATGCCAGAGTGGATATGGAACGTGGTGGAGAATCTTGATCTTTCAAGTAACTCCTTGGTTGAATTCGAAGACCCGTTATCAGATCACTCGTTGAGCACCTTGAACACTCTTTTCCTTTCGAATAATAACTTTGAAGGTCCAATTCCAATGCTCCCATCATCCTTGACTTATGTTTCATTGGCGAACAACAAATTCAGTGGAACCATTCCTCCAACAATCTGCAACACAAGCTGTGATTACATTAATCTGTCAGGCAATGATCTAAGCGAAACTATACCACCTTGCTTGGTTAACATGAGTTCATTACTAGTGCTTGATCTTAGCAAGAACAGGCTTCAAGGAAACATTCCAGACAACTTTGGAGATCAATGTGGAATGGCAAGAATTTTCTTTGGTGGAAATCAATTGGAAGGGCCACTACCAAGGTCACTAGCTAATTGTACCTACATGGAGGTTATAGATCTTGGAAACAACCAAATAAGTGATATCTTCCCTTTTTGGTTGGAAGACCTTGAAGAGTTGCAGGCACTTATGTTGCGATCCAACCGACTCCACGGAACCATTAGGCATCATCGTCGACTAAATAACTCCTCGTTCCCCAAGTTGCATATTGTTGATCTCTCGTCCAACAAATTTACTGGTCAATTGCCAATGGAATACTTACGAACATCAAAGGTGATGACAATGAACACAAAGGATGACACACATCAGGTAATAAATTCGTCATACAACGAAGATTACAAGTTCTCGTTAATGGTTCCAAACAAAGGCCAGGAATTGGATTATGTGGTTGACCTTATATCCATTCTCAATGTACTTGACCTCTCAAGCAACCAATTCGAAGGAGAGATACCAGAACTAGTAGGAGAATTCAAGTCATTAGCAGCACTCAATTTCTCTCACAACAACCTTATCGGCGAAATTCCGTCATCATTGGGCAATCTTAAACACCTTCAATCACTTGATCTCTCCAACAATGACCTTGTAGGAGAGATCCCTTCAGAATTGGCAAGCCTGACATTTCTGTCAGTATTCAATGTCTCTTTGAATCATCTGGTGGGAAGAATACCAAGCGGCACTCAATTTGATACCTTCTCAAGAAACTCATTTCAAGGGAACTTGGGACTCTGTGGTTCTCAACTGCAGATTCAATGCAATCCGAAAACGAGAGACGATGCGCCAACATCGGAAAAACCTCCCTCTAGTATTGAAAATTCTAGTAGTGACTTTGATTGGAGATTTGCATTGGCAGGATGTGGATCAGGAATAATAATTGGAGTGGTGATAGAGCATTTTATTTTGACGAAAAACATGTACTACCTTGCAAAAGTATTGGCAATGGAGAGATTCATCAATGAATCATATCGTCAAAGAGCTCGTCGTCGACGATGGAGAAATTGAGCAAAAACAGCTTTGAATTTATCATATTTTCCTTCTTCTTTTTTTCTCTTCTATGTAAGTTGCATTGAAATGCAATAAATACATGATACTTGTAAAATGAGTATATGTTTGCGAGTTACACTATGAAAAATAATTCCAAGTAGTTGATGTTATGAAACTTCTCAATAGGTATACCCATCAAATTCATATCCTGACAATTGAACAAGTTGTCTCAATTTCTCATTCTCTTTTTCCCAAGCATTTAGAGAAAGTAGACTCTCTTGGTCCCCCTTAGCCTTACCATCTAAGAAGTGAACCCTATGATGTCTCTTGCCGAGTTATTTCATTTATGGTATTACCGCTACAAGTTTCAATGCAAGCTTCTCTTGTTGGATTTATTTCTTACTCAAGTAACCCAACTAGTTAATTCTTCTTCGATTTCTTATTCTGGCAGTAATCAGACCTCAGCTTTGCTGCATTCAGTCTAGCTACTGCCCCTCCGAAATATACTCTCTCTCCTCAATCACACATATCAACATCAGTCTTTTAGTTCTCAAGGTTTTGGGGTTCAGGAGAGGATTGATTATTAAACTTGACTTTATGCATCTATAAGTTGCTTATTCTCCTTTTGTTTTGGGGAAGTTTGATTCCACGCTTTGCTTAATTATCATTTAATTTTGGGGTAGTTCGACTGGGTCTCTCTCAAATTTCTTGACACGTCGAACTGGGACGCTGCCAATACTGAGGACAGATTCATATCAAATATCAAATACAAATAATAAGCCAAAATTAACAAAATTACATTTACGACATAAACTAAATGGTATCACAATCATGTCTAGAAACCCAATGAAAAATATCTTTGCCCAAATATACAATGTTTATCATACACAAGTCGTATTAAATTAACGTGAAAGTTTCAAGATTATTATTTCAGTAAAGATGTCATGAGCAAGAACAACAATGGTTGAAACTCATTTTTGCTTAGTCGGCTTTGTTGGTTAACTCTAAGAAAAAAAAGGATAATGTAAGACTAGAATGGTTGTTCATGCAGAAACAAGTTTCATAAAGTGATGCATAATAACATTTGCAAGTTCATTGTCCATTGTAATGTTTTTAAAGAAGAAAGCAAAAATGAAATACAACAACAACAACAACAACAACAACAACATAGCCTCAGTCCCAAATTAACTGGGGAAAGCATAAATGAAATACTAAATAAAATTTTCAAATAACTAAGTAGAAAAGCTTAGAGTAATATCATCTAGTTTTAAGATGTCAACTAAGATGTCAACAAACAGTCAGCAAGAGGAGTCCACTTCAAAAATGTATTCTCTAGTTGAACATAACAAGCACAAGATACTCCAATCAAGGAAACACGATATCGAGAATATTCAAAATTTACTAAAAATAAATTCACGTGTTCTAAATATAAATTAACATGATTTTCGTAACCGTGCAAGCATTAGAAATTTGATCGATGATGGCATTCCCAAAAAATTGTAGCTTGCTCAGATTTTTCTGCAAGATATTTCCAATGTGGCACAAAAAAGCAAAACGAGTAAAGATAGAATTGCATTTTAATACTGACATCAAAAGAAAAAACAATTAAAATATAAGGGAAAGGAATACTCACATTTAAAATTAACTGAAACTGAAAATGTTCGTTGTTCCTCACAAGATTGGGCAAGGGTGGATCTTTCGGTGCTGGCTGCTGATGTCCCATTCCACGAGCACAAAGTAAAAAGAAAAATATATAAACATAACACAATAAAATCAATTACTGAAAGCTACTCCGCTTTTATAAAAGAATCCATTAGCTTGTATCCTTTTATTCAAGAATAGATAACAGTGAGCAATTTTGGGGTGTGGAGCCTCCCACAAGCTCAAAGCAACAAAGCATTAAGCAAAGTAGAAGGAAAAGGGTGAGAAACTGAAAAGAAAAACAGCTAAGGAAATTATTTATCTCAAAAACACAAACGAAGTCAAAGCAAGTTAGTAAAACAATTGCTCGACACAATTTCAAAGGATGCAATGCTGGGTACCATGCAACATTAAGCCATATACGATAAGATTAATGACTTAGCCCCTTCAGCTCTACGCCTTTGCCCTCGCAACATTTTGAAATTGTTATGGTGAATTTCTTTCTTTACCACCATACCAGCTCTATTCCCATACACTTCTTATAAAATTTAGTTTCTACCCAAGTTACAGTTGAATTGAAGCTTGCGTGCATTTTAATTTAGGTGCATATGCAGGCATTACGGGCCTAACAGCAATATACCATTCACCTGGACTCACAGCTAACACAACGTTCTAGTTAGGATGAGTCTAAGCCATAATAATAGGCGAAAAGCGAACAAGAGCAAAGAGAATGAGAGATTCTCAAAACCTATTTAAAGCACTTTCACCATAAATTGCAAGCCAATTGATCCATTTCATAAAGAGTAAAATTTGATAGGCAAACCTATCACAACCCTCCTTCATTCAAATTGGGGACTGGGTAGTAGAGCATAAGAGAAAACGTGATGATCGAACAAACTAATCAAAATCTTTTCTATAAAAAATGCAGAATATTATACAAAAGACCTCGAGCATTGAATATAAGAAAACAAACAATTATAGATAAAGGTGTCCCTAATTTACAAGACTTGCTCCCACGTCTAATTTGTGAAAGGGTCAACGCGTACAACCATACTTTACCTCTAATCTAGGTAGGGATTGCACTTTTGGGTGCAACAGATGACCAATCAATTCACAATGGACTAAATTACTTTTACGCCAAGGACAACAAACATAAAATAAATTGAAACATGGACCAAAAAAAAATAACTCCAAGCTTCATACACAAGAAAATAAGTAACAAAAAGGTGTCTCCAACACACGAGGCTTACATCCATGTCTGATTTGTGAAAGGGTCAATTCATACAACATTTTATTATCCGGTAGAGACTTTTTAGGTTCAATCAATGACCATCAATTCACAATGGAGTAAGTTACTTATGCATAAGGACACCAAATTATAGTCATTTGGCAACATAAAAAAAATAAACACAAGCTTTTCTATAAATTTCAAAGTATAATACAATTATACAAGTATAAAAGGAGAGCTTCAAATATATCAAATATAAGAAAATAAGTAATGATCGATAAAAAAGTGTTCTTGACGAAGAAAGTATCAATCCACTCAATGTCTAATTGGTAAAAAGGCAACGCATACAATCACATTTCACCCCGTCTCCGTGCTCACATTTCAGAAAGGGTCAATGCGTGCAGTCCTACTTTACCCCCTGTATAGGTAAAGACTGCTTTTTGGGTGCAGTTGATGGCCAATCAATTCAAAAGGGAATACGTTACTTTTGGCCCAAGGACACCAAAACAAGTAATTTGGGAACAAAAACAATATAGCCTCAGTCCCAAATTAATAATTTGAGAACAAAAACAAAATCAACAAACTCTAAGCTTCAAACACAATAAATTAAGTCACAATAAAACAAGTTGCCCCGATGCACAAGGCTTACGTCCATATCCGGTTTGTGAAAGGGGGTCATTCGCACAACCTTCTTACCCCATGTCTAGGTAGATGTTGTTCTTGGGTTCATTGATGACCATCAATTCACAATGGAGTAAGTTGTTTTTGCACAAGAGACACCAAATTATAGTCATCTAGGAACATAAACAAAACAAGTACAATTTTTTCTATAATTTCAAAGTATAATAATACAATATAAAAAACAAGCGCTTTAAATATAAGAAAATAAGTAAACATAGATTAAAAAGTTGTTCTTGATGTAGCAAGCAAGGTTTCATGTCTGGTTTGTAAAAGGGTCATGGGGAACATAAACAAACTGAATGCAACTTTTTCTTTAAATTTGAAAGTTTAACACGATTCAAAACAAGAGCTTCAAATGTATATGGAAAATAATTAACGACGGATAAAGGAATTCGGTCTTCCAAAGTGCAAAAGGCTTGCCCCAAAGACACCAAAACTAGTAATTTGGGAACAAAAATAATATAGCCTCGGCCCCAAATTAATAATTTGAGAACAAAAACAAAATAAACAAACTCTAAGCTTCAAACACAATAAATTAAGTCACAATAAAACAAGTTGCCCCCAATGCACAAGGCTTACGTCCATATCTCGGTTTGTGAAAGAGGGTCATTCGCACAACCTTCTTACCCCATGTCTAGGTAGATGTCGTTCTTGGGTTCATTGATGACCATCAATTCACAATGGAGTAAGTTGCTTTTGCATAAGAGACACCAAATTATAGTCATCTAGGAACATAAACAAAACAAGTACAATTTTTTCTATAATTTCAAAGTATAATAATACAATATAAAAAACAAGTGCTTTAAATATAAGAAAATAAGTAAACATAGATTAAAAAGTTGTTCTTGATGTAGCAAGCAAGGTTTCATGTCTAGTTTGTAAAAGGGTCATGGGGAACATAAACAAATTGAATGCAACTTTTTCTTTAAATTTGAAAGTTTAACACGATTCAAAACAAGAGCTTCAAATGTATATGGAAAATAATTAACGACGGATAAAGGAATTCGGTTTTCCCAGTGCAAAAGGCTTGCCCCAAGGACACCAAAACTAGTAATTTGGGAACAAAAACAATATAGCCTCAGTCCCAAATTAATAATTTGAGAACAAAAACAAAATAAACAAACTCTAAGCTTCAAACACAATAAATTAAGTCACAATAAAACAAGTTGCCCCCAATGCACAAGGCTTACGTCCATATCTGGTTTGTGAAAAGGGGGTCATTCGCACAACCTTCTTACCCCATGTCTAGGTAGATGTTGTTCTTGGGTTCATTGATGACCATCAATTCACAATGGAGTAAGTCGCTTTTGCACAAGAGACACCAAATTATAGTCATCTAGGAACATAAACAAAACAAGTACAATTTTTTCTATAATTTCAAAGTATAATAATACAATATAAAAAACAAGTGCTTTAAATATAAGAAAATAAGTAAACATAGATTAAAAAGTTGTTCTTGATGTAGCAAGCAAGGTTTCATGTCTGGTTTGTAAAAGGGTCATGGGGAACATAAACAACCGAATGCAACTTTTTCTTTAAATTTGAAAGTTTAACACGATTCAAAACAAGAGCTTCAAATGTATATGGAAAATAATTAACGACGGATAAAGGAATTCAGTTTTCCCAGTGCAAAAGGCTTGCCCCAAGGACACCAAAACTAGTAATTTGGGAACAAAAACAATATAGCCTCGGTCCCAAATTAATAATTTGAGAACAAAAACAAAATAAACAAACTCTAAGCTTCAAACACAATAAATTAAGTCACAATAAAACAAGTTGCCCCCAATGCACAAGGCTTACGTCCATATCTGGTTTGTGAAAAGGGGGTCATTCGCGCAACCTTCTTACCCCCATGTCTAGGTAGATGTTGTTCTTGGGTTCATTGATGACCATCAATTCACAATGGAGTAAGTTGCTTTTCCACAAGAGACACCAAATTATAGTCATCTAGGAACATAAACAAAACAAGTACAATTTTTTCTTTAATTTCAAAGTATAATAATACAATATAAAAAACAAGCGCTTTAAATATAAGAAAATAAGTAAACATAGATTAAAAAGTTGTTCTTGATGTAGCAAGCAAGGTTTCATGTCTGGTTTGTAAAAGGGTCATGGGGAACATAAATAAATTGAATGCAACTTTTTCTTTAAATTTGAAAGTTTAACACGATTCAAAACAAGAGCTTCAAATGTATATGGAAAATAATTAACGACGGATAAAGGAATTCGGTTTTCCCAGTGCAAAAGGCTTGCCCCAAGGACACCAAAACTAGTAATTTGGGAACAAAAACAATATAGCCTCAGTCCCAAATTAATAATTTGAGAACAAAAACAAAATAAACAAACTCTAAGCTTCAAACACAATAAATTAAGTCACAATAAAACAAGTTGCCCCCAATGCACAAGGCTTACGTCCATATCTGGTTTGTGAAAGGGGGTCATTCGCACAACCTTCTTACCCCATGTCTAGGTAGATGTTGTTCTTGGGTTCATTGATGACCATCAATTTACAATGGAGTAAGTTGCTTTTGCACAAGAGACACCAAATTATAGTCATCTAGGAACATAAACAAAACAAGTACAATTTTTCTATAATTTCAAAGTATAATAATACAATATAAAAAACAAGTGCTTTAAATATAAGAAAATAAGTAAACATAGATTAAAAAGTTGTTCTTGATGTAGCAAGCAAGGTTTCATGTCTGGTTTGTAAAAGGGTCATGGGGAACATAAACAAACCTGAATGCAACTTTTCCTATAAATTTGAAAGTTTAACACGATTCAAAACAAGAGCTTCAAATGTATATGGAAAATAATTAACGACGGATAAAGGAATTCGGTTTTCCCAGTGCAAAAGGCTTGCTTCCATTTCTGCTTCGTAAAAGCCTGAAAGGGTCGATGCATAATACAACCATATTCCACCCCTACTAAACAATATTTCAAACAACTGTTTGTAAGCGTTCTTCTTAATAGGGTCTCTCAGAGCCATGTTACTCTACCTTGAATAGCACGTTTGAGAATGAAAAATCCAAACTTTGAACTGCAAGATCATCTAGAGGATCCCCCAAGTCCTAATAATTATGCAAAACCTAAAACAAAGCAAATGCAAACAATCCTCCAAAGATGCAGCAAAACGATTGCACGACATCGCTAAGAATCGACAAAATTTGAAGAAATTCGTGGAAAAGATGCTAAGTTTTCGGAAGTTGAAACGAGTTCTCCAAAAGATTAGAAATATGATACAGCGCGCATTCGCAACTCGAAAGCTCGAAAGTGAAACCCTAGAACCCACCTCGGTAGTCCTCCGAATCAGGAGATTCATTCACAGCCTCACAGGAATCGCGACCATCAAAGAACAGACAACAAGTACGAAGAACACAAACACAAACAAACCCTAATTCCCAAACTTTTGATCATTTCACTGTTGAAACAAACAATGAAATCGTACCGAGTAGGAGATGCAAATCTTCGATCGAGCTCTTCTGAGAAACCATAATCGCCAAATCTCTGTCTCCGCTCTCGAAGGCTATGATCGCTCACTCAACAACTTTCGCTCGCTCTCCCGCTCTTTCGCTCTCTCACTGTATATATACTATTTGATGATACTCTACTGTAGCGTACAAAATACGCGTAGAAAATACGCGCCTCCAGAACGGCATAACGGCTCTTTTTTTATAGGATCCAAAAGATTTTCTTTAAAAAAATCATTTTTTTCCTACTGAGATATTATTATGGAGAAAATATGGAAACAGAAAAATTCAGGAAAATGAGAATATTAAGTGATGGATGTGTGATAAAACTTGTAAAAATATAATAAAAAAAAAAAAAAAATAAAGTAAGAGTAACATTCATTGACTTAAAAATTACAAAAAAGTGGCTTAGGGATGTAAGTTGAGCGGGAAATCCTTGCAAGGGACAAAAAACTTAAATGGAGATGAAGATGGAGGCGGAATGGGGAAAAAATCACATACTCGTGCGGGTGCAGGATTCTCCGCCCAACAGAGCCAAAAATAGGTATTTGGAAAGTACTACTTTATAAGCCTCTAAAGAAAAGGAGAAAGTGTGGGTTTGAGGAGCCCATTGAATTCCACTCATCAGCACAAAAAAAATATGCCGCCCTAACCAATAGATGGTTAGCATAACTAGCTAGAAGCGGGTTACCAACAACTAGTTGGCTCAAGTGGTAAGAGACTTGATCTCCTCTAGCGAGGTTTTGATCAAGTTCGAGTCTTGTGAATATAAAAAATTGAGTTGGGAGGGCCACCTCCAATATAGAGCTCGACAGTGCCCGAGCCTAGATTAGTTGGTGCAGTTAGCGTCAGACACCACGTGAGAAACTAAAAAAAAAAACGGGTTGTTATCCCTTAATTAGTAACTCAAGTTCGAGTCATGGGAATGAAAACACTAACATTGAGAGATCTCCCACCACAACGGTATGCGAATCTAGAGTAATTTGATAGTTCGTATATCGGAGGTTTAAACCTAAAGCATAAACTTTTTTTCTTAGACTTTTTTTATATCTGGTGGGTATCTAGGCGGGCTTAACTATTCTCACGAGGCTCTGGAGCAATCGACCTAAGTGTACCCCAATGGTCTGGACAATCTTGACACAACGAGGAAACAAACCTGAGACCATGCGCCTGACCCATATAATCCCAAGCTCGCCCATACCGTTGGGTCAATCCGTCCAAGTTACAAATCCTAGAAATATCGGTAAATAACTTCCTCTCACAGGAACTCTTCCGGAGTTTTCTCTTGCCTTTTCTTCCTCTCCCACTAATGTACATTATTTTGCACAACAATTTGCTGCAAGAGCCAATTCCAACTTCAATCTCTAAAATTTCCAACCTTGTTGTACTTTATCTCAATTGGCTCAAACAATTTGTGTGACATGGTGGAAACCTTAATTTCGTCGACTTATCCACTAGTAAAATGTTGTTGATCAACAACATTGATATCAACATGTCGATTTCCAATTTTCGTGACATAAGACATTGATATCAATTTCATCTTCAGTTTTGATTTGTTTGTTTGTGTGTGTATACAAGTTTGTATCTCAGCACAACTGAATAAAGTATAGTCAAAAACCCAAACAAATGTGGCCTAGTGATAAAAGTGAGGACGAGATTGTGTGAGTTAGGCGCACGATCTTGATTTTAATTTCCCGTGATAGCTAAATGTCGAGCCACAAATGATCTCTTTCCGCAATCTAAGGACTCGTGGGATTAATCAGATAAAATGTGTGGATACGTTACTTAAAAAAAAATATAGTCAAATGTGTCTGCCTATGTGAGGTAGTCAAATGGGAAAGAATTGTCACACTTGGAATAAATAAAAGAATGATAACAATTCAACTTTATAAGCTATAGTTGCCAAGAAAAAATATTCAACTCAACCACCATGGCTTGTCTTGCCCAATTTTTTTATGGCAACTACTCCTGCAACTCTCAGTATTGGTATCTACTTCTCTCCTTCATTTCATTTCTTAACCAAGTCATCAGCTCTTCTTCTTCTACTTCTACTTCTACTTCTAACAGTACTCATAATGCGTGCCTCCGCGACCAAAGCTCGGCGCTGCTGCAATTCAAGTCAAGCATCACTATAGATGAATACATAGCTCATTCAAATTTATGGTCTTGGGAGACCAACACAAGTTGTTGTTCATGGCAAGGTGTTACATGTAATGGTTATGGTTTTGTGATTGGTCTTGATGCGAGCGAGAGCGGGCTATCGGGTATGATCAATTCTAGTACCTCGTTGTTTAAACTCCGGCGTCTCGAAAAACTGAACCTTGCTTACAATGAATTCAGCGGTCCAATCCCTTCATCTTATGCCAATAACGATCTTCCCAATTTAACCTATGTTGACCTATCAAACAATCAACTCAATGGGACAATTCCACCTTCTCTCTTCACATTACCTTCTTTACAAGAGATGCATCTTGGTCAAAACAAACTCATTGGAATCCTTGACGTTGAGGCGTTTCCTAACTCAATTTCATCACCGTTGACATGGCTTGATTTGTCCTATAATTTGTTGCAAGGAAGCATTCCAAAATTCATCTCAAAATTTACAAGCCTCGAACGTCTCGACCTTAGATCCAACAATTTTCATGGTGTGGTTGATCCACGCTTGTTCGCAAGTCTCAAAAACCTTTCCGAGATCCATCTTTCATACAACATCATGATTTCAATTGACTCAAGTGACCTTCTCATCACTATTCCAAGCTTGTCCGAGTTCGCTGCCTCTTCTTGCAACTTATCTGCGGTCCCAGAATTCTTGAGATATCAGCCGGTTTTACAGATCTTAGACTTATCCAACAATCAAATACAAGGGAAAATGCCTGATTGGTTATGGACCAACCTCGAGGATGTTGATCTTTCCAATAACTCACTAGTTGGTTTTGAAGAACCTTTCTCAAACCACTCTTCGAGTAGCATGAGATATCTTGATCTTTCAAGCAATAACTTTGAAGGTTCACTTCCAAACTTTCCAAAAGGCATGCACATCATTTCATTGTCAAAAAACAACTTCACTGGAGCTATTCCTTTAACAATTTGTAACTCAATTTGGAGTCACATTGATCTTTCCCATAACCAGATAAGTGGGGAAATACCCTCATGTTTGTTCAACAGCATAATGGGTCCGTATTCCTTTTCAGTTGTTGATCTTAGCAAAAACAAACTTCAGGGATGATTCCTGATGCTTTTGGTTTTGAATGTTCGCTCAAAGGACTCAATTTAAATGGAAACTAGTTGGAAGGGCCACTACCAAGATCGCTAGTAAACTGCCGCGGCTTAAGCTTTTTGGATCTTGGAAACAACCAAATAGATGATACTTTTCCCTTTTGGTTGGAACATCTTGAAAGCTTGCAAGTTCTTATGTTGCAATCCAATAAGTTTCATGGTCCGATTAGGCGCCATCACATCGCCAATTCCTCTTTTGAATCATTGCACATCATAAGTCTCTCAGCCAACAGTTTCACAGGTCATTTGCCGTTGGAATACTTCTCATCATCATATTTGAAGGGTCTTTATGAAAATGACGACCATCAAACATCACACTCCGCTATGCCCGATGTAACTTACACATTTCTAATGTTTCCAAACAAAGGGCAAGCATTGGAATATGAGAGTATCCAAATACCGAAACTCAATGCGATTGACCTCTCAAGCAATTTATTTGACGGAGAGATCCCAACATCAATTGGGGATTACAAGTCGCTAATGTCACTCAATTTGTCTCACAACAGTCTTGTTGGCAAAATTCCTTCTTCTCTAGCGAACCTAACACAGCTTGAATCGCTAGACCTTTCGAACAATGATCTCGTGGGGGAGATCCCTTCAGAACTAACAAGCTTGACGTTTCTTTTGGTGCTTAAGGTCTCTCGGAACCATCTCATCGGAATGATACCAAGTGGGTGTCAATTTGACACCTTCCCGAGCAGCTCGTTTGAAGGGAACTCAAGGCTTTGTGGCATTCAACTACAGATAGACTGCAATCCGAATAAGAGCGGCAATGTGGCACCGCCATCTGATAATGCGAACCAATCTAATGGTACTAATTTTGATTGGATATTTGCAGTGGCAGGATATGGATCAGGGCTTGTAGTTGGTGTGGTGATCGAACATTTCGTGTTGTGGAGGAACATATATTACCTCGAGAAGTTCATGAACACCATCAGATTTTTTCAAGGGAAAAGACCCCTAAGAGTTCGATCTTTAAGGAGGAGTAGGAATTGAAAATATCATGTAATTGTATGTTGTTTATTTTGCACTTGTTTTGGTCTAGCTTGTAACTAAAAACTATGGAGATGCAACTAAATAAATGATAGCTACATAATTATTGATGCATCACGTGTTCTTTAAAATTGCAAAGTGTAGCTGTTAGTTATGAACCTGGTTTTTGCGAAATAGCCTATGATTTAAATACTTTTCAAAAAGTTGATTACTATGTTCTGTTTTGATTTTGATGTAACATATGTTTTTGAGCATTTATGTTATCTTTTTGTTCCATCCATACTATTATCACTATTATCAGAAGACGAACAATACAGACTTGAGAATTAGGCAAGTGACAACCATGAATTCTAAGAGAATTTACACTATTATGTAGCAAATGTATTTACCAAAAAAAATATTAAAACAAAAAGATTTCCTTAACGTAATACCCTTTTTTTTATAGTAACAATTTATTGAATTAGTTTATAGTTTATTTCTTTTGTGCAATTTACAAGTAATGCCTCTACTATTAAGCTTAACTTTGGTGCAATTGAAGGCTGCTTTGAAGGCTGTTTTAAAGCAGTATCAAGGGAGATTTTAAGTAGCATGAACGAACATGGTATTTCTTGTATTATACCTCCATTTAACATTTCTCACATTCAAAACCATGAATTCAGCATAATTCTTTGTTTAGCTTCCATTTCCTCAGCTTGCCTGTTCTAGCAATTTAACATTTCCCATTTTGTCCAAGTTCGGATAATAAGATTTTGAGAAAAGAGAGCTGTGCTCCCGAAAGTTGCATTGACAAAATTATTTACAAGCGAGGGAGTGTGTACCCTCCAAGAGACATTTACAAAATAATGCTAAAAAAAATGATATTTAATAATCCCCAGCATTTACGTACAAGTAGAAATGCAAAATGTCCTTATCCGAATCACAACTAGCCACTGCTCTCCATATCTCCTCCTCCAAGAACTCCTTCTCGAGCTTGCTTGCTCTGCTCACGTGGATCAGTTCCCACGGAATGCCGTCAATCTCCCATGTCCTATCCGAGTCGACCGTATATATAGAGGCTCTGATAAAAATTCACCAATGCAGATTTAATAGAGTTTTCATCCTCAGTGAAGTTTCCGTTAGGTAAGTGAATTAGCCTTCCAATGAGATTCTTGCTCCTTCTTGACCCTAATAGTTGATGGAAAATCCACAAGTTCCATTTCTCTAATGATTCTATCCAACTTATCCCGTGAGGCACCATAATAGTCCACTTTGAAGTCCAGTCTTTGCAGCTCTTACTCTTGTATGATTACCATGATTTTACAGATTCGATTGAGCCTTGCTACTTTACTGTTTATACTGAGTAAATGCATCAAAAAATTGATTAGCAAATGTTCCTGCATTATAGATTTTTTTTCAATTGGCTATGCTTTGAAAATTTGTCATTTTGACACATTTGAAAGAAACCAAAGCCATTGCATTGAATTGATTATCTTGGATAGAGCACATGTCTGAATGTCATTAAAGAACATCTTTTTGCTAATTCATTACTTCTTGTCTTTGTGGATTGAATGTATCAATGGTACACGTTTTCTTCAACGTATTGGTTATGTGGGATTCGATTTATATGCAGTACATGGTTATGGTTTGCGAGCTTAATTGCATTGTTGGGTGCATTGGTGTGGCTATTTGAATGCTTAAACTTCCTTTTTCACTAAGTTCAATTGCAGAACAATTAATGTGTATTTTTTCTGTTGTTTCTCAAAAGAAAACAGTGTTCTTGATTGTATAGTCAAACTCACAATGCTTATTATATTTGTAAATGTGAAAAGACTATGAGCTTAAATATTGTTGAAAGTAATAGTAGATATAGAAAGCACTTTCTTTTTGTTTTTGCACACCACTCTAATTCTTTCCCCTTTAGCAATAAAAACACTTAGATAAGTTCCTACAACAAGTAACTTAGTATCTATGAGTGTTGTGGGCACAGATATAAGTTTCTGTTATTGCACGCTAAATGCAACAACAAGTAAAAACAGTTTTGCAGTGAAGTAAATAACTGCATAAATTGTTTACGCAGTTCGGACATAGTCCTACGTCTGCGGGGCCAAGCCCAGGTGTAAGATCCACTAAGTAGTAAAGAATGATTACAGATTTTACAAAATGACTCTGCACTTGTTTTCTCTCAAGTTGGCGATCCCTCACCAAGTCCTACTGTACTAATTTCTCCCCTATCTCTTAGCTCTTATACAAGAATCTCCAAGATCCCCTTGAAGTCCGAGATCCCTTCGGTGTTTAGGCTAAGTCCTCTTAGCCAAGTGTGTGTGTAATAAGACTCGTGAAATGGTGCTGTTATGCTCACTTTGCTCTTACAAAACAACTTAATTAATCAGAATAAAAAAGTTGCAAAGACTAATGAGCATTGAACTATATATAGAGAATGCTTGTAGTATCTTTGATTTCACATTCCTTCTCATTAAATGAATCGGCACCAAGATGTTTTAGAAAACTTCTTTGATTGACATATTTAATTGAAATCTCAAGTTTCCTTATTCTTAGATTTGATTGTGTTGCAACGGGCTATCCTTCCTTCTTTGCAGATTCTTGTCTTTCCATAAATATACATAGAATATCTAAAGATCTTGCATATATTATGATTGCTTATGTGGCAGCTTGCATGGCTAAGCTACACAAGGCATACCTCAATTGATTTGTTAGTAGCATAATGTAATTCAATACCCCGTGACACTTAAAATGTGACACACAATAACAACATTAAGGGACTTTGTATTTCAACAAAAACCATGAATCCAACAGAAGTCTATTTTTTCCCCCAATATCACATAAACTCACTAGCTGGACTTGCTCATATATATCTATGGATTCAGTTAAGCGTCAAAAAACTTTACAACCATGAAACAACAATTAAAGTATTTTTTTTTTTTTCAGGACTGTTTTTCAATCAGTAGTCAAGCAGTATTTGGCTTCAACTTTGTTCCAAGTTCTTCTCATTTGATGTGGAATTATTTAATTGACTTGTCACCACGGATGAATCTTTGGATGCTCAAGATTTTTGCAAAGCAGTACATGTTCCTCATCAAAATAGCTAGAATGCTCTATCATAGCACCAATGACAACCCAAGGATGAAGGAATTCTGCTTTCAAGATTGTTGTAAGACAAGTTGAGCACCACTGGCGACTTGAAATCTCCTATTAATTCAAGTATCTCCCCTTCAAAATTGTTGCTTGAGAAGTCCATTGCATTAAGAATGCTACGTACAATGCAACACTAAGTCACAACAAATTGCACATGTGACGTGGCGTGGCATGTGGGCCCCACATCAAGATGGATGTTGAGTTATGAAATTTTGATATGGGGCCGACATGCCAAATCAACTGTTGTGCAATATGTTGTAGTTTCGTGTTGTCGTTATAACATTTTTCTTTTATTATTTACTTATTATTAAGAAAGACTCGTAAGAATAACACTGACAGGATGCACCTTTAATAATTGTAAGACAATTTTGATTAGTGCAAGGTGAGCACCGTTATATGATCTATTTTCCATGTTATATGATCTCTTTTTGTGTCTCAAGTATTAAGGAAGTCCAAGTACGTTGGAAAGCATTTAAATGGATGATGGGACTTGCCAACTAATGCATTTAACATTGTGAGAAAACATATGAAAACTCTTCATTCAAAACCATGTGAGACACATTCAAAACCATAAATTCTTAAGGAATTCATTTATTGTCTCTTCATGACTACTCATATATAACAATCAATCTCTCCTCATCAAATTATGAAACCAACATTCTACTGCATGTTCTCTCAATTGCATACTCATTATGGCATTTCCTCTAGTGTTTCCTCTTCCTCACAATCATTGTTCCTGGTTTTGTTTCTTTTTCTTGGTCTTAGTTTCATTTCCTCAACTTGCATATTCTGTTTCATTAGTTAATAGAGCCGCCATTCATCACAATATATCATCTACGTCACCATGTCGCCCAGATCAAAGCTTAGCTTTGCTGCAATTCAAATCTAGTTTCTCTATTGAACATGATGTCTCAAAATTAGGGTCTTGGAAGGCCAACACAGATTGTTGCACTTCATGGGAGGGAGTCAGCTGCGACCATTTCGGATACGTGATTGGGCTTGATGCGAGCGAAAGCGGGCTTGTCGGTAACATCGACTCTAATAATTCTCTCTTCAATCTTCATCACCTTCAAAATGTAAACCTTGCTTACAATGACTTCAACTCTTCCTCCATCCCTGCTGGTTTTGCTCGATTGAATCGTTCTTTAACTCATCTCGATCTCTCAAGCTCTAACTTCTATGGCGTGGTCCCTCAAGAGATCTCCCAATTGACCAATTTGATTTCACTTGATCTTTCTCAGTCCAATTTGGAAGTAATCAAGAGTCCAAACACTAGTCTAAGAACACTTATCAGCAACTTCTCTAGTCTCATGGAGCTCCACTTGGGTAGTTTTATGAGTGATGGCTACACCTCTACGATATCTGCACATGAATGGTTGAGTGTGATAGCCTCTGCAGAACTTCACCATCTTCAAGTATTGACTTTGAGTGGTTGCGAACTTGACGGTTCTATTGGCACTTCTATGTTGAACTTGTCGTCTCTGTCTCATGTCGACCTATCTAACAACGACATTACTGACTTTCCTCAACAAATGTTCCATCTCCCTAATTTAAAGGTCCTCGACTTGTCTTATAATTCTCATCTCACAGGTTCCCTTCCAGAGTTTCCTCCAGGGACTCCCCTCCAACAATTGTTTCTTGCTTACACAAACTATACTGGACGTATACCTGACTCTATTGGAAATCTCAAGCAACTAACAGATCTTGATGTTGTCGATTGCGGTTTCTTCGGACCACTTCCTCATTCTATAGGGGATTTGGGGAAACTCGCATTTTTGGTCCTTGATGGGAATAATTTTGAAGGCGAAGTTCCTTCTTCATTTTCCAACCTTTCACGCTTGGAAGAGCTGGATATGTCATTCAATGGATTTGTTGGTCCTCTCCCATCACTAAAGGCTTCATGCATGACCATAGCACGAATAGACCTTTCCTCCAATAAATTCAGCGGTCCAATCCCTTCATCTTATGCCAATAACGATCTTCCCAATTTAACCTATCTTGACCTATCAAACAATCAACTCAATGGGACAATTCCACCTTCTCTCCTCACATTACCTTCTTTACAAGAGATGTATCTTGATCAAAACAAATTCATCGGAATCCTTGACGATGAGACGTTTCCTAACTCAATTTCGTCACCGTTGTTGGTACGACTTGATTTGTCCTATAATTTGTTGCAAGGAAACATTCCAAAATTCATCTCAAAATTTACAAGCCTCGAACGTCTCGACCTTAGATCCAACAATTTTCATGGTGTGGTTGATCCACGCATGTTTGCAAGTCTCAAAAACCTTTCCGAGATCCATCTTTCATACAACATCATGATTTCAATTGACTCAAGTGACCTTCTCATCACTATTCCAAGCTTGTCCGAGTTCGCTGCCTCTTCTTGCAACGTATCTGCGGTCCCAGAATTCTTGAGATATCAGCCGGTTTTACAGATCTTAGACTTATCCAACAATCAAATACAAGGGAAAATGCCTGATTGGTTATGGACCAACCTCGACAATGTTGATCTTTCGAATAACTCACTAGTTGGTTTTGAAGACCCTTTCTCAAACCACTCTTCGAGTAGCTTGAAATATCTTGATCTTTCAAGCAATCACTTTGAAGGTTCCCTTCCAATCTTTCCAAGTAGCTTGAAAACTCTTGATCTTTCAAGCAATCACTTTGAAGGTTCACCTCCAAACTTTCCAAAAGGCATGGACACCATTTCATTGTCAAAAAACAACTTCACTGGAGCTATACCTTTAACAATTTGTAACTCAAGTTGGAGTCACATTGATCTTTCCCATAACCAGATAAGTGGGGAAATACCCTCTTGTTTGTTCAACACCTTAATGGATCGGTATCCCATTTCAGTTGTTGATCTTAGCAAAAACAAACTTCAGGGAATAATTCCTGATACTTTTGGTTCTGAATGTTTGCTCGAAGGACTCAATTTAAATGGAAACCAGTTGGAAGGGCCACTACCAAGATCGCTAGTCAACTGCCGCGACTTAAGCGTTTTGGATCTTGGAAACAACCAAATAGATGATACTTTTCCCTTTTGGTTGGAACATCTTGAAAGCTTGCAGGTTCTTATGTTGCAATCCAATAAGTTTCATGGTCTCATTGGGCGTCGTCACATCGCCAATTCCTCTTTTGAATCATTGCACATCATAAGTCTCTCGGCCAACAGTTTCACGGGTCATTTGCCGTTGGAATACTTTCCATCTTTATATTTGAAGGGTATGTATGAAAATGATGACCATCAAACATCACACTCCGCTATGTCCGATGTAACTTACACATTTCTAATGTTTCCAAACAAAGGGCAAGCATTGGAATATTCGAGTGTACAAATACCGGTACTCAATGCGATTGACCTCTCAAGCAATTTATTTGATGGAGAGATACCAACATCCATTGGGGATTACAAGTCGCTAATGTCACTCAATTTGTCTCACAACAGTCTTGTTGGCAAAATTCCTTCTTCTCTAGCGAACCTAAGACAGCATGAATCGCTAGACCTTTCGAACAATGATCTCGTGGGGGAGATCCCTTCAGAACTAACAAGCTTGACATTTCTTTTGGTGTTTAACGTCTCTCGGAACCATCTCATCGGAATGATACCAAGTGGGCGTCAATTTGATACCTTCCCAAGCAGCTCGTTTGAAGGGAACTCAAGGCTTTGTGGCATTCAACTACAGATAGACTGCAATCCGAATAAGAGCGGCAATGTGGCACCGCCATCTGATCATGCGAACCAATCTAATGGTACTAATTTTGATTGGATATTTGCAATGGCAGGATATGGATCAGGGCTTATAGTTGGCGTGGTGATCGAACATTTCGTTTTGTGGAGGAACAGATATTACCTCGAGAAGTTCATGAACACCATTAGATTTTTCCAAGGGAAATGACCCCTAAGAGTTCGATCTTTGAGGAGGAGGGGGAATTGAAAATATCTATGTAATTGTGTGTTGTTTATTTTGAACTTGTTTTGTTCTAGCTTGTAGCTAAAAACTATGGAGATGCAACTAAATAAATGACAGCTACATAATTATTGATGCGTCACATGTTCTTTAAAATAGCAAAGTGTAGCTGCTAGTTATGAAACTGGTTTTTGCGAAATGGCCTATGATTTAAATACTCTTCAAAAAGTTGATTACTATGTTCTGTTTTGATTTTGATATAACATATGTTTTTGAGCATTGATGCTATCTTTTAGTTCCATCCATACTATATCGCTATTATCAAAAGACAAGCAACAAAGACATAAGAATTAGGCCAGTGACAGCCATGAATTCCAAGAGAATCTACACCATTGTGTAGCAAATGTATGTATCAAAAAAAATGTTTAAAAAAAAAAAAAACATTTCCTTAACGTAATACCATTTTTATAATAACAATTTGTTGAATTAGTTTATACTTTGCTGAAATTGAAGGTTGTTTTAAAGCAGCATCAAGTAGAGCCAGAGAGGTTAAGATGTGCGTGAGAGTGAAGATAAACAAAAGCAGTGGGCATGTAACACCATCCCACGAACAACAGCTTGTATTGGGCTTCCAAGACCATAAATTTTGAAGAGCTCGACTTGAACTGCAAATGCGCCAAGCTCTGGTCATGGAGGCACGCCGTATAAGTGGCGTTAGAAGATGAACAATTGAGAACTTGGTTGAGAAATGAAATGAACAAGAGAAGAAGAGACCAATAGTAAAAGTTGCAGCAGTAGTGGCCAGGTATAGATTTGGGAAGACAAGCCGTTGTTGGCCTAGAATTGGAAAAACTCGTGCATATTTAAAAGGTTAAGGGGGGACTGAGGCATCCTTAATAAGTTTCTATAAGATGACTTGACTCAATAAATGGGGATGACTTTTTGTTATCACTTATTATTGAGAAAGACTTCCTTGTAGGAATTGCACTAACAAGATGCACCTTTAATAATTTTGGTGAATACAAAAGTGAGCACCATTATATGAATTTTGTTTCTACATTTGTTATCTAGAACACGTTATGTATCAATGGTATATAGAATATTTTCCTAGTCATGTGATCTCTCTTTTTGAGTCTCCAAGTATTAAGGAAGTCAAGATACGTTGGAAAGCATTGGTTGGGGGGAGCAGACTTTCAGTCATCAGAATAAGAAGAAGAAGATGAAAAAATAATATTTAATTACCTCCCAGGGTCCCAACATCTTTTGGAGGACCTGTTTGCAAAAAAATACTTATCTCAATTGGTCTTCATAAATATGTTTTGACATTTCTGAAAAAAAAAAAAAATGAGATTGAACCTGTTAGAATAGCTTTCAAGAAGAATTAGTCCAAGACAATTAAGTTTCTCTCTCAGGTCAAGCATGCAATTCACCCTTTTCAACAATCTCAAGTAGCTCGGCTAGCACTCAAGACAAGGGAAAGAGCAAAGCATAGGAGTGTAGCTGTTCTTTCTTTGTATGTGGTGAGACTCTCGTTGTTTATATACTGTTTGAGGTTTTGATAGAGTACTATAATTATTATCACAGGGATGGGACCGTGTATCTCTTTTGTTTTATCTTATTTTAGAAAACTTTGATGTTTAAGTCTTCTGCTGCTGTTTACTTTTATTTACATCGGTTTTCTCGAGATATACGAGTTGTGTTTATTAGGTACTGAAGGTTAGGCTTCTGACATGGGTTAAGTCTGGCTGATTTACCGATGCTTAATTCGTGTTTCAGGCCGTGTTTCAGGCCGAATGATTCCTTAATCAGGACAGGGGTCGCATTACTGCCTATCACATGAAAACCAACCTAAAGGTACTAATTTTGATTGGATATTTGTTGTAGCAGGATATGGATCAGGGATTATAGGTGGCATGCTGATCGAACATTTCCTTTTGTCGATGAACAGATATTACCTCGAGAAGTTCATGAACACCATCAAGTTTTTCCAAGGAGAAAGACCCCTAAGAGTTCGATCTTTAAGGATGAGGAATTGAACATATTATGTTTTTGTTGTTGTTTATTTTGCACTTGTGTTGCTCTAGGTTGTAACTAAACACTATGGAGATGCAACTAAATAAATGATGGTTACATAATTGATGCATCACATGCTCTTTAAAATTGCAAAGTGTAGCTGTAAATTATGAAACTGGTTTTTGCAGTCTGGTCTATGATTTATATACCCTCAAAAAGTTGATTACTAGACTCTCTTTTGATTTTGATCCTAAATTATTTAGGAAAATTACCCATGCACATTTTAAATTGAGATTTCTATAAGATATTTTCAAGGTCAAGTGACAGCTATGAATTCTCAATGTCAGTTGATTACTATTTTCATATACTCTCAAAAAGTTGATTACTATTTTCATAATTCACCATTATCAAAAGACATACAACACACACGAGAATTAGGCAAGTGACAGCTATGAATTCTCAATGTCAGTTGAAACTTGAGAATGACTTTTGGCCTTCCATTCACTATTAGGTGAAGGTGAAGCATAATTCCTAAGATGCTTTCGTCACATAGAATTAAAGTGACTTGTACAAAAAACAACCTATTACGACTTGGTTTAGCATTAATGAAGACTTTCAAGTCTCGTCCTGTTCAACTTTTTTATTAGATTGAAAATCTTTTTTTCTTAACGTCACCACTTGCATTATCTTTGTCTTTTTTTTCTTTGGTTTTACAAAAATCTTTCACTCCTTCATGTATGAGAAACAAGAACAGTTTCTTCTACATAAATAGAATTTGCTGCCTTGGCATTTTGGTGAAGTCTCTATTCTCAAACACTCCAGACACTCTCTTCCAAACTTGGACTGGGCCTACCAACTTACATATTTGGTACAACAACTGAAATCATAAATTTCGAATTTGAGAGCCAATAACATAATTCCTATATCTGACTAAACCAAGAGAACTATATAAAATCTATTTTACTTATTTTCACTAGTGAAGTTTTATGAGATTTGTAACACACCAATTATCAAGAGCATATGTTCACTGTTGAGCCAAGCAAAAAATTTGAATTTCGTGTTCTACTATACCTCATTATTAGAAACCAAGAATTCCAATGAATTACAATGGAGTGTCTTCTTCGGCATCTTCACCATCACTATTCCTGGTTTCCCACACTTTGTTTCTTTTCTTGATCTCAGTATTACTTCCACAGCTCATAAACTTTTTACCCATAATAATTCATGCCTCTATGACCAGAGCTCAGCTATGCTACGTATCAAGTCTAGCTTCTCTATGTTGTGCTCTTGGGATGGTGTGGAAAACATTCGTCAACAGTATGTCGTTTAATCTTTTTGACAAATCAACCTAAGTTGTTGACGTTGAGAAATTTCTCAAGGGAACGTCCAAAAACTATGCTCTCTCTCTCTAAATATATCTGTCTATATATATAGTTGATTAGGGAATTTTAGAAGTTTTGATGGTCAAGCTAATAAAAAAAATTATCAATGGTCCTAGCTTCCTCAACAAACCATCCATACAATGGAATGCAAGCTAAAGAGAAACACAGTATTCATAGATAAAGAAATGCATGTTAAAAATAACCATCAAAAGAAATGGAATTGTGATCTAATTCTTAACAACCCTATTATCCTAAATAATAGAGTTACACTCAAAAGAACAAGTGTAAAAAACACGTCTATATAAATAACTTCAACAGTTTCCTTTATAAATTCTAAGAGAAGCAAGAGCATAGAAATTCAGTTCCCTTGCTAGTCAAGCAAGAACATGGTAAGTTATTCTCAGATTGAACTAGATAAACTTCTCCTCTATTATACAATAAATTCTCCCGAATCATCTTGATAAAGAATATTAAAAATCAAAGTTCTAGGATCACACATCATGCCCTTTCGATATATTTTTAGTAATCTCATTTGGATAAAGAATGGGTGACATACTTTGAATACATGCATTTGCAACTCCATTGTATGAGGTGTTTCGGTTGTGCGTCAAGATTTTTGCACACGCGTTTTGACTTGTGTCTAAACGTCACCAAACACAGTTAAACAAATGCATGTGTCAAAACATGTCACCAGGTCACTATACTTATCATTTAATTAGATCATGCCCTAGTCCATTGTCATGCCTCTGTTAGCAGATATTCAAATACTACGTGCACAAAAGTGTCAACTGAATACATAGTGGATATATTATGGACTCGTACCTTGGACGTACAAAACAGAATCCAACCCTTCTTAATTATGTCTTTCTTTAGCAAAACCTGCCCAAAAGAGAATCGATGTTCAAAAGGAAAAGTGACCATATGAAACAAGAAAATAAATTTTCATAGAAAGCATGCACATCAATAGTCCATTCCAAGGGAAGGGGCAGAGAAGAAATTGAAACTTAAACCTAAGTTTCACGAACCAAGAGATTAGGAATAACACACCTTTTGAAAATTTAGGGGCTTAGGCAAAATCCAGTTTGACCTTTCCAGAACAGAATTACAGTAACTATGTAACAGCTTGTTCACTGAGACTCAATTTTCTGGAAGTTTGCCTCAATTATATTTAAAAATCTTAATTCATGAATAAGCGCATCTGATAAGTTTTGAAAGTCAAGTACTGAATGAAATTGATCAAGTATTGTCCCAATCATCTATAGATAACAAATAGAAAATGTGAAAAAAGAAGCTGAATCTAAAATCTTTCAAATTAAATTCACGTATCAATACCGATGAAATATCAAATCAGAAAAGGCAAGTTGTATAGCTAACATAAGAATTGCTATTTAATGCAGTGCAAGAAAATATCAGCCATCCTCAATGTAAATTCAATTCAGCCACTCTTTTTGAAACCTCCATAGAGAGGCGTTGACTTTTGGAGTTGAAACCTCAAATAACAACAAAAACAACAACAAGAAGCCTTAACTAAAACCAAGCAAATGATATACTTTAATCGAAATAAAAAAAGGACAAACAATATAATTTTAATATTAGAAAGTTACAATGATTTTAAGCAAGGGAATCAAAACACTAGGTAAAGAATAAATATATCAAGAACATAACAGTATGTGAATATAATTTCAATATGAATGGCTTTTGACTTTACTTGCAACGGTCAAAGGTCTATGATAAATTAAAATAATGGAACTACTTGCCAACAACATCACTTAATATGCTGGCTTTCAGGGTTGATCAAATAATTATCATATCATACCTTCATTAAAAAAAAAATGTTATATAGCATTCATCTCTCTTTCTCTCCCAATGAAATTGTGAGAAAAACCGATCCCTTGATAGCAGTGGAAGCCATGAAATCCCATCTTTTTCTGCACAATCTTTGTCTCCTTTTCATGCTTTCACTACTATTGCTATTAATACTTCCTCAACTCATCAGTTTCTCTAGTGCTTCCTCTAACAGCAATACTAAGTCACCATCATGTCTCCATAACCAGAGTTCAGCATTGTTGCAATTCAAGGCTAGCTTCACCATTGATGTAAGTTACGCTCTCACTCCTTTCTCGAAATTATGGTCTTGGAAGGCCAACACAGATTGTTGTACTTCATGGGACGGCGTGACATGTGATGATTTTGGTTTTGTGATTGGGCTTAATGTGAGTGATAGTGGGATTGTTGGTAACATCAATTCTAACAACACTCTATTCAACCTTTACCACCTCCAAAATCTAAACCTTGCTTTTAATGACTTCAACTCTTCTTCCATCCCTGCCGCTTTCAGTCATCTTCGACGTTTAACCCATCTCAACCTCTCTGCCGCTTCGTTTTCGGGACAGATTCCCCTTGAAATCACCCAACTTAAACGTTTGGTCTCTCTAGATCTCTCTTTCTTGCACTTGGAAGTCTCCAGTCCCAACACTCTAAGAGCACTGATTAGCAACTTTTCTAGTATGAAAGAGCTGCACATGGACTCTATGGACTTAACAATAGGACCTGCAGAAGATTGGTTTAGAGCGATAGGTTCAGCAGAGCTTCACAATCTTCAGGTGCTTAGCATGTCAAACTGTCACCTTTCAGGCCAAATGGGCTATTACTTGATAAACCATTCATCTCTTTCTCATCTCTATCTATCTAAGAATAAAATCACGCACTTCCCTCAAGAGATGTTCAATCTTCCTAGCTTGCAAATATTCGACTTGTATAATAACGTTAACCTCACGGGTTCACTTCCGGAGTTTCCTCAACCAAGTGCTCTCCAACAATTGATTCTCACTCGCACACAGTTTTCTGGAAGCATACCTCATTCAATTGGGAATTTGAAGTCTTTAAAGATATTCTATGCTGCAAACTGCAATTTCTCAGGTCCAATCCCATATTCATTTTCCAATCTTCCTCGCCTAGAAGAATTGGTCTTGGCACAGAATGCCTTCACTGGTCCTCTCCCATCACTCGAGTCTTCGTCAAAGACGTTCAGATGGCTAGACCTTTCATTCAATCGATTTACAGGTTCAATCCCTGCTTCTTATGCCAATAACAGGCTTTTGCGAGCACTTAAGTTGTCAAACAATTTGCTGACAGGAACAGTCCCTTCTTCTCTGTTCAATTTGCTTTTTTTAGAAACGATACTACTAGATGGAAATCAACTTACGGGTGAATTACATGATGATGAAATTTCTCCTATCTCGTCCTCGCCATTATACGAGATTAATTTGAATCAGAATAGGCTAGGAGGGCCAATTCCCCCATCGCTTTTTAAATTTCCCAATCTTCAACTACTCAACCTTGGCTTGAATAGTTTTCATGGAGTATTAGATCCTCATGTGTTTGTCAGCAATATCACCTCAATTGATCTTTCAAATAATACCATGTTGTCGATTGATCCAAGTGACATAGCCATCAATGTTTCCCAGTTGTCTAACTTCTACTTCTCTAACTGCAACTTATCTAAGATCCCTGGATTCTTTAGATATCAAGAGAAGTTGAAGAACCTACACTTATCCAACAATCATCTACAAGGCAAAATGCCAGAGTGGATATGGAACGTGGTGGAGAATCTTGATCTTTCAAGTAACTCCTTGGTTGAATTCGAAGACCCGTTATCAGATCACTCGTTGAGCACCTTGAACACTCTTTTCCTTTCAAATAATTTTGAAGGTCCAATTCCAATCCTCCCATCATCCTTGACTTATGTTTCATTGGCGAACAACAAATTCAGTGGAACCATTCCTCCAACAATCTGCAACACAAGCTGTGATTACATTAATCTGTCAGGCAATGATCTAAGCGAAACTATACCACCTTGCTTGGTTAACATGAGTTCATTACTAGTGCTTGACCTTAGCAAGAACAGGCTTCAAGGAAACATTCCAGACAACTTTGGAGATCAATGTGGAATGGCAAGAATTTTCTTTGGTGGAAATCAATTGGAAGGGCCACTACCAAGGTCACTAGCTAATTGTACCTACATGGAGGTTATAGATCTTGGAAACAACCAAATAAGTGATATCTTCCCTTTTTGGTTGGAAGACCTTGAAGAGTTGCAGGCACTTATGTTGCGATCCAACCGACTCCACGGAACCATTGGGCATCATCGTCGACTAAATAACTCCTCGTTCCCCAAGTTGCATATTGTTGATCTCTCGTCCAACAAATTTACTGGTCAATTGCCAATGGAATACTTACGAACATCAAAGGTGATGACAATGAACACAAAGGATGACACACATCAGGTAATAAATTCGTCATACAACGAAGATTACAAGTTCTCGTTAATGGTTCCAAACAAAGGCCAAGAATTGGATTATGTGGTTGACCTTATATCCATTCTCAATGTACTTGACCTCTCAAGCAACCAATTCGAAGGAGAGATACCAGAACTAGTAGGAGAATTCAAGTCATTAGCAACACTCAATTTCTCTCACAACAACCTTATCGGCGAAATTTCGTCATCATTGGGCAATCTTAAACACCTTCAATCACTTGATCTCTCCAACAATGACCTTGCAGGAGAGATCCCTTCAGAATTGGCAAGCCTGACATTTCTGTCAGTATTCAATGTCTCTTTGAATCATCTGGTGGGAAGAATACCAAGCGGCACTCAATTTGATACCTTCTCAAGAAACTCATTTCAAGGGAACTTGGGACTCTGTGGTTCTCAACTGCAGATTCAATGCAATCCAAAAACGAGAGACGATGCGCCAACATCGGAAAAACCTCCCTCTAGTATTGAAAATTCTAGTAGTGACTTTGATTGGAGATTTGCATTGGCAGGATGTGGATCAGGAATAATAATTGGAGTGGTGATAGAGCATTTTATTTTGACGAAAAACATGTACTACCTTGCAAAAGTATTGGCAATGGAGAGATTCATCAATGAATCATATCGTCAAAGAGCTCGTCGTCGACGATGGAGAAATTGAGCAAAAACAGCTTTGAATTTATCATATTTTCCTTCTTTTTTTCTCTTCTATGTAAGTTGCATTGAAATGCAATAAATACATGATACTTGTAAAATGAGTATATGTTTGCGAGTTACACTATGAAAAATAATTCCAAGTAGTTGATGTTATGAAACTTCTCAATAGGTATACCCATCAAATTCATATCCTGACAATTGAACAAGTTGTCTCAATTTCTCATTCTCTTTTTCCCAAGCATTTAGAGAAAGTAGACTCTCTTGGTCCCCCTTAGCCTTACCATCTAAGAAGTGAACCCTATGATGTCTCTTGCCGAGTTATTTCATTTATGGTATTACCGCTACAAGTTTCAATGCAAGCTTCTCTTGTTGGATTTATTTCTTACTCAAGTAACCCAACTAGTTAATTCTTCTTCGATTTCTTATTCTGGCAGTAATCAGACCTCAGCTTTGCTGCATTCAGTCTAGCTACTGCCCCTCCGAAATATACTCTCTCTCCTCAATCACACATATCAACATCAGTCTTTTAGTTCTCAAGGTTTTGGGGTTCAGGAGAGGATTGATTATTAAACTTGACTTTATGCATCTATAAGTTGCTTATTCTCCTTTTGTTTTGGGGAAGTTTGATTCCACGCTTTGCTTAATTATCATTTAATTTTGGGGTAGTTCGACTGGGTCTCTCTCAAATTTCTTGACACGTCGAGCGGGACGCTGCCATTGCGAGGACAGATTCATATCAAATATCAAATACAAATAATAAGCCAAAATTAACAAAATTACATTTACGACATAAACTAAATGGTATCACAATCATGTCTAGAAACAACAACAACAACAACAACAACAACAACATAGCCTCAGTCCCAAATTAACTGGGGTCGGCTACATGGATCAAACTTTTCCATTGTGCTCGATTAAGTGCAAGCGATGGTGAGCTTTCCAAACCATTCAAATCCCTCCTAATTAATGCATCCCATGTTAACTTTGGTCCGCCCCTACCTCGTCGAATTTCTACGGTTTCTATTGAGTCAAGTTTTCTAGTTGGGGCATTTGTAGGTCGTCTTTGCGAGTGACCAAACCACCGCAACCGCCCTTCCCTAATCTTTGTATCAATTGGTGCTACTCCTACTTGTCTTTGAATTTCTATATTTCTTATTCTATCTTTACGAGTTTTACCACACATCCACCTAAGCATCCTCATTTCTGCTACGTTCATTTTATGTAATTGTTGTTGCTTTACCGCCCAACATTCACTTCCATAGAGCATAGCTGGCCTAATTGCGGTCCTATAAAATTTTCCTTTTAACTTAGTAAGAACATTTCGATCACAAATCACCCCTGTTGCACTCCGCCATTTCTTCCATCCAGCTTGAATTCTATGTGTGACATCATTCTCAATGTTACCATCATTTTGTATGATTGATCCTAGATACCTAAAGTGGTTTACCTTAGGAACTTCTATTTCCCCTAATTTTACCACTCCGTCATCTCGATGTCTAGTGTTTCTAAACTCACAGTGCATGTATTCGGTTTTTGTCCTACTCAACTTAAAGCCTTTAGATTCTAATGTATTCCTCCAGAGTTCTAATTTCCTATTCACTCCATCTTTAGTTTCATCCACTAAGACAATATCATCTGCAAATAGCATACACCATGGTATATCCTCTTGAATATGTCTAGTTAGTTCATCTATAACTAAAGTAAATAGATATGGGCTTAGAGCCGATCCTTGATGTAGTCCTATCGTAATGGGAAATTCTTTTGTAGCTCCTCCAAATGTCTTTATACTCGTTACTACTTCATCATACATATCCTTAATAGTGTCTATGTATCTAGCATGCACTCTTTTTCTTTCTAGAACCCACCAAAGAACATCTCTAGGGACCCTATCATATGCTTTTTCTAAATCTACGAATACCATATGCGAGATCTTTTTCTTTTCTCTATATTTTTCTAACAATCGTCTTACAAAGAAAATCGCTTCCATAGTTGACCTCCAGGCATGAAACCAAATTGGTTCTCGATATTGTTGTTTCTCTCCTTAGCCTATTGTCAATTATCCTCTCCCAAAGTTTCATAGTGTGACTCATAAGTTTAATTCCCCGATAGTTTGAGCAACTTTGAATGTCTCCTTTGTTTTTGAAGATTGGCACAAGCGTGCTTCTTCTCCAATCCATTGGCATCCGTTTTGATTTTAAAATTTTATTGAAAAGTTTTGTTAACCAAGTCAATCCAATTTCTCCTAAGCATTTCCAAACCTCTATGGGTATTTCATCTGGGCCACATGCTTTCCCTATTTTCATTCTTTTCAATGCCTCTTTAACTTCTACAATTCTAATATTGCGTGTATAGTTGACATTTCTTTCTTGGTGTGGGTTTTCATCTATTATGGTATCAACTTGACCATCATTAAATAAACTATTGAAGTAACTTCTCCATCTCTCCTTAATATCCTCCTCGCGCGTTAAAACATTTTGATTTTCGTCCTTAATACATCTCACATGACTTAGGTCTTGTTTCTGTTTATCTCTTAGTTTGGCTAGCCTATATATATATTTTTCGCCATCTCTATTACCTAACCTTGTATATAGATCTTCCATGAAATTTGTTTTAGCTTGACTAACTACTTTTTTAGCTTGTTTTCTAGCTTCTCTATATTGATTGTACACATCTTCATCTTGACACTTAGGTATTTTCCTATACATCTCTCTTTTAGTCTTAATTGCTCGTTGGACATCCTCATTCCACCACCATGTTTCCTTCTTTGGTGGTCCCAAGCCTTTAGATATACCTAATACGTTTGATCCCACTCTCCTTATGCAACAACTCACTTCTAGCCACATTGTATTAGCATCTAAGTCAAGATTCCAAATATTTTCCTTTAGTAGTTTTTCTCTAAACTCTACTTGTTTACTATGTTTTAGGTTCCACCACTTTATTCTAGGGTCGCTAACTCTTTTATTTATATTATGTCGTCGTGTTAGCTTAATATCAAGTACTACTAACTTATGTTGGGTAGTAAGTGCTTCGCTTGAGTATTATTTTGCAGTCTCTACATATTTTTCTATCTATTTTTCTTGTTAAAAGAAAATCTATTTGACTCTTGTTATGACCACTACTAAAAGTAATTATATGCGACTCCCTCTTCCTAAAACTAGTATTTGCTAAGAGAAGATCGTATGCTGAGGCAAATTCTAAGATTGATTCTCCTTCTTCATTTCTATTACCGTAACCAAAACCTCCATGAACTCTCTCAAGCCTATCGTTACTTGCCCCGACATGCCCATTTAAATCTCCTCCAATAAAAACTTTTTCATGTCTAGAAACCCAATGAAAAATATCTTTGCCCAAATATACAATGTTTATCATACACAAGTCGTATTAAATTAACGTGAAAGTTTCAAGATTATTATTTCAGTAAAGATGTCATGAGCAAGAACAACAATGGTTGAAACTCATTTTTGCTTAGTCGGCTTTGTTGGTTAACTCTAAGAAAAAAAAGGATAATGTAAGACTAGAATGGTTGTTCATGCAGAAACAAGTTTCATAAAGTGATGCATAATAACATTTGCAAGTTCATTGTCCATTGTAATGTTTTTAAAGAAGAAAGCAAAAATGAAATACAACAACAACAACAACAACAACAACAACAACATAGCCTCAGTCCCAAATTAACTGGGGAAAGCATAAATGAAATACTAAATAAAATTTTCAAATAACTAAGTAGAAAAGCTTAGAGTAATATCATCTAGTTTTAAGATGTCAACTAAGATGTCAACAAACAGTCAGCAAGAGGAGTCCACTTCAAAAATGCATTCTCTAGTTGAACATAACAAGCACAAGATACTCCAATCAAGGAAACACGATATCGAGAATATTCAAAATTTACTAAAAATAAATTCACGAGTACTAAATATAAATTAACATGATTTTCGTAACCGTGCAAGCATTAGAAATTTGATCGATGATGGCATTCCCAAAAAATTGTAGCTTGCTCAGATTTCTCTGCAAGATATTTCCAATGTGGCACAAAAAAGCAAAACGAGTAAAGATAGAATTGCATTTTAATACTGACATCAAAAGAAAAAACAATTAAAATATAAGGGAAAGGAATACTCACATTTAAAATTAACTGAAACTGAAAATGTTCGTTGTTCCTCACAAGATTGGGCAAGGGTGGATCTTTCGGTGCTGGCTGCTGATGTCCCATTCCACGAGCACAAAGTAAAAAGAAAAATATATAAACATAACACAATAAAATCAATTACTGAAAGCTACTCCGCTTTTATAAAAGAATCCATTAGCTTGTATCCTTTTATTCAAGAATAGATAACAGTGAGCAATTTTGGGGTGTGGAGCCTCCCACAAGCTCAAAGCAACAAAGCATTAAGCAAAGTAGAAGGAAAAGGGTGAGAAACTGAAAAGAAAAACAGCTAAGGAAATTATTTATCTCAAAAACACAAACGAAGTCAAAGCAAGTTAGTAAAACAATTGCTCGACACAATTTCAAAGGATGCAATGCTGGGTACCATGCAACATTAAGCCATATACGATAAGATTAATGACTTAGCCCCTTCAGCTCTACGCCTTTGCCCTCGCAACATTTTGAAATTGTTATGGTGAATTTCTTTCTTTACCACCATACCAGCTCTATTCCCATACACTTCTTATAAAATTTAGTTTCTACCCAAGTTACAGTTGAATTGAAGCTTGCGTGCATTTTAATTTAGGTGCATATGCAGGCATTACGGGCCTAACAGCAATATACCATTCACCTGGACTCACAGCTAACACAACGTTCTAGTTAGGATGAGTCTAAGCCATAATAATAGGCGAAAAGCGAACAAGAGCAAAGAGAATGAGAGATTCTCAAAACCTATTTAAAGCACTTTCACCATAAATTGCAAGCCAATTGATCCATTTCATAAAGAGTAAAATTTGATAGGCAAACCTATCACAACCCTCCTTCATTCAAATTGGGGACTGGGTAGTAGAGCATAAGAGAAAACGTGATGATCGAACAAACTAATCAAAATCTTTTCTATAAAAAATGCAAAATATTATACAAAAGACCTCGAGCATTGAATATAAGAAAACAAACAATTATAGATAAAGGTGTCCCTAATTTACAAGACTTGCTCCCACGTCTAATTTGTGAAAGGGTCAACGCGTAAAACCATACTTTACCTCTAATCTAGGTAGGGATTGCACTTTTTGGGTGCAACAGATGACCAATCAATTCACAATGGACTAAATTACTTTTACGCCAAGGACAACAAACATAAAATAAATTGAAACATGGACCAAAAAAAAATAACTCCAAGCTTCATACACAAGAAAATAAGTAACAAAAAGGTGTCTCCAACACACGAGGCTTACATCCATGTCTGATTTGTGAAAGGGTCAATTCATACAACATTTTATTATCCGGTAGAGACTATTTTTAGGTTCAATCAATGACCATCAATTCACAATGGAGTAAGTTACTTATGCATAAGGACACCAAATTATAGTCATTTGGCAACATAAAAAAAATAAACACAAGCTTTTCTATAAATTTCAAAGTATAATACAATTATACAAGTATAAAAGGAGAGCTTCAAATATATCAAATATAAGAAAATAAGTAATGATCGATAAAAAAGTGTTCTTGACGAAGAAAGTATCAATCCACTCAATGTCTAATTGGTAAAAAGGCAACGCATACAATCACATTTCACCCCGTCTCCGTGCTCACATTTCAGAAAGGGTCAATGCGTGCAGTCCTACTTTACCCCCTGTATAGGTAAAGACTGCTTTTTGGGTGCAGTTGATGGCCAATCAATTCAAAAGGGAATACGTTACTTTTGGCCCAAGGACACCAAAACAAGTAATTTGGGAACAAAAACAATATAGCCTCAGTCCCAAATTAATAATTTGAGAACAAAAACAAAATCAACAAACTCTAAGCTTCAAACACAATAAATTAAGTCACAATAAAACAAGTTGCCCCGATGCACAAGGCTTACGTCCATATCCGGTTTGTGAAAAGGGGGTCATTCGCACAACCTTCTTACCCCATGTCTAGGTAGATGTTGTTCTTGGGTTCATTGATGACCATCAATTCACAATGGAGTAAGTTGCTTTTGCACAAGAGACACCAAATTATAGTCATCTAGGAACATAAACAAAACAAGTACAATTTTTTCTATAATTTCAAAGTATAATAATACAATATAAAAAACAAGCGCTTTAAATATAAGAAAATAAGTAAACATAGATTAAAAAGTTGTTCTTGATGTAGCAAGCAAGGTTTCATGTCCTGGTTTGTAAAAGGGTCATGGGGAACATAAACAAACTGAATGCAACTTTTTCTTTAAATTTGAAAGTTTAACACGATTCAAAACAAGAGCTTCAAATGTATATGGAAAATAATTAACGACGGATAAAGGAATTCAGTCTTCCCAGTGCAAAAGGCTTGCCCCAAAGACACCAAAACTAGTAATTTGGGAACAAAAATAATATAGCCTCAGTCCCAAATTAATAATTTGAGAACAAAAACAAAATAAACAAACTCTAAGCTTCAAACACAATAAATTAAGTCACAATAAAACAAGTTGCCCCCAATGCACAAGGCTTACGTCCATATCTGGTTTGTGAAAGGGGTCATTCGCACAACCTTCTTACCCCATGTCTAGGTAGATGTCGTTCTTGGGTTCATTGATGACCATCAATTCACAATGGAGTAAGTTGCTTTTGCATAAGAGACACCAAATTATAGTCATCTAGGAACATAAACAAAACAAGTACAATTTTTTCTATAATTTCAAAGTATAATAATACAATATAAAAAACAAGTGCTTTAAATATAAGAAAATAAGTAAACATAGATTAAAAAGTTGTTCTTGATGTAGCAAGCAAGGTTTCATGTCTGGTTTGTAAAAGGGTCATGGGGAACATAAACAAACTGAATGCAACCTTTTCTTTAAATTTGAAAATTTAACACGATTCAAAACAAGAGCTTCAAATGTATATGGAAAATAATTAACGACGGATAAAGGAATTCGGTTCCCAGTGCAAAAGGCTTGCCCCAAGGACACCAAAACTAGTAATTTGGGAACAAAAACAATATAGCCTCAGTCCCAAATTAATAATTTGAGAACAAAAACAAAATAAACAAACTCTAAGCTTCAAACACAATAAATTAAGTCACAATAAAACAAGTTGCCCCCAATGCACAAGGCTTACGTCCATATCTGGTTTGTGAAAAGGGGGTCATTCGCACAACCTTCTTACCCCATGTCTAGGTAGATGTTGTTCTTGGGTTCATTGATGACCATCAATTCACAATGGAGTAAGTCGCTTTTGCACAAGAGACACCAAATTATAGTCATCTAGGAACATAAACAAAACAAGTACAATTTTTTCTATAATTTCAAAAGTATAATAATACAATATAAAAAACAAGTGCTTTAAATATAAGAAAATAAGTAAACATAGATTAAAAAGTTGTTCTTGATGTAGCAAGCAAGGTTTCATGTCTGGTTTGTAAAAGGGTCATGGGGAACATAAACAAACTGAATGCAACTTTTTCTTTAAATTTGAAAGTAACACGATTCAAAACAAGAGCTTCAAATGTATATGGAAAATAATTAACGACGGATAAAGGAATTCAGTTTTCCCAGTGCAAAAGGCTTGCCCCAAGGACACCAAAACTAGTCATTTGGGAACAAAAACAATATAGCCTCGGTCCCAAATTAATAATTTGAGAACAAAAACAAAATAAACAAACTCTAAGCTTCAAACACAATAAATTAAGTCACAATAAAACAAGTTGCCCCCAATGCACAAGGCTTACGTCCATATCTGGTTTGTGAAAAGGGGGTCATTCGCACAACCTTCTTACCCCCATGTCTAGGTAGATGTTGTTCTTGGGTTCATTGATGACCATCAATTCACAATGGAGTAAGTTGCTTTTCCACAAGAGACACCAAATTATAGTCATCTAGGAACATAAACAAAACAAGTACAATTTTTTTCTTTAATTTCAAAGTATAATAATACAATATAAAAAACAAGCGCTTTAAATATAAGAAAATAAGTAAACATAGATTAAAAAGTTGTTCTTGATGTAGCAAGCAAGGTTTCATGTCTGGTTTGTAAAAGGGTCATGGGGAACATAAATAAACTGAATGCAACTTTTTCTTTAAATTTGAAAGTTTAACACGATTCAAAACAAGAGCTTCAAATGTATATGGAAAATAATTAACGACGGATAAAGGAATTCGATTTTCCCAGTGCAAAAGGGTTGCCCCAAGGACACCAAAACTAGTAATTTGGGAACAAAAACAATATAGCCTCAGTCCCAAATTAATAATTTGAGAACAAAAACAAAATAAACAAACTCTAAGCTTCAAACACAATAAATTAAGTCACAATAAAACAAGTTGCCCCCAATGCACAAGGCTTACGTCCATATCTGGTTTGTGAAAAGGGGGTCATTCGCACAACCTTCTTACCCCATGTCTAGGTAGATGTTGTTCTTGGGTTCATTGATGACCATCAATTTACAATGGAGTAAGTTGCTTTTGCACAAGAGACACCAAATTATAGTCATCTAGGAACATAAACAAAACAAGTACAATTTTTCTATAATTTCAAAGTATAATAATACAATATAAAAAACAAGTGCTTTAAATATAAGAAAATAAGTAAACATAGATTAAAAAGTTGTTCTTGATGTAGCAAGCAAGGTTTCATGTCTGGTTTGTAAAAGGGTCATGGGGAACATAAACAAACTGAATGCAACTTTTCCTATAAATTTGAAAGTTTAACACGATTCAAAACAAGAGCTTCAAATGTATATGGAAAATAATTAACGACGGATAAAGGAATTCGGTTTTCCCAGTGCAAAGGCTTGCTTCCATTTCTGCTTCGTAAAAGCCTGAAAGGGTAGATGCATAATACAACCATATTCCACCCCTACTAAACAATATTTCAAACAACTGTTTGTAAGCGTTCTTCTTAATAGGGTCTCTCAGAGCCATGTTACTCTACCTTGAATAGCACGTTTGAGAATGAAAAATCCAAACTTTGAACTGCAAGATCATCTAGAGGATCCCCCAAGTCCTAATAATTATGCAAAACCTAAAACAAAGCAAATGCAAACAATCCTCCAAAGATGCAGCAAAACGATTGCACGACATCGCTAAGAATCGACAAAATTTGAAGAAATTCGTGGAAAAGATGCTAAGTTTTCGGAAGTTGAAACGAGTTCTCCAAAAGATTAGAAATATGATACAGCGCGCATTCGCAACTCGAAAGCTCGAAAGTGAAACCCTAGAACCCACCTCGGTAGTCCTCCGAATCAGGAGATTCATTCACAGCCTCACAGGAATCGCGACCATCAAAGAACAGACAACAAGTACGAAGAAGACAAACACAAACAAACCCTAATTCCCAAACTTTTGATCATTTCACTGTTGAAACAAACAATGAAATCGTACCGAGTAGGAGATGCAAATCTTCGATCGAGCTCTTCTGAGAAACCATAATCGCCAAATCTCTGTCTCCGCTCTCGAAGGCTATGATCGCTCACTCAACAACTTTCGCTCGCTCTCCCGCTCTTTCGCTCTCTCACTGTATATATACTATTTGATGATACTCTACTGTAGCGTACAAAATACGCGTAGAAAATACGCGCCTCCAGAACGGCATAACGGCTCTTTTTTTATAGGATCCAAAAGATTTTCTTTAAAAAAATCATTTTTTTCCTACTGAGATATTATTATGGAGAAAATATGGAAACAGAAAAATTCAGGAAAATGAGATTATTAAGTGATGGATGTGTGATAAAACTTGTAAAAATATAATAAAAAAACAAAAAAAAATAAAGTAAGAGTAACATTCATTGACTTAAAAATTACAAAAAAGTGGCTTAGGGATGTAAGTTGAGCGGGAAATCCTTGCAAGGGACAAAAAACTTAAATGGAGATGAAGATGGAGGCGGAATGGGGAAAAAATCACATACTCGTGCGGGTGTGGGATTCTCCGCCCAACGTGAGCCAAAAATAGGTATTTGGAAAGTACTACTTTATAAGCCTCTAAAGAAAAGGAGAAAGTGTGGGTTTGAGGAGCCCATTGAATTCCACTCATCAAAGACAAAAAAATATGCCCTAACCAATAGATGGTTAGCATAACTAGCTAGAAGCGGGTTACCAACAACTAGTTGGCTCAGTGGTAAGAGACTTGATCTCCTCTAGCGAGGTTTTGATCAAGTTCGAGTCTTGTGAATATAAAAAATTGAGTTGGGAGGGCCACCTCCAATATAGAGCTCGACGGTGCCGAGTCTAGATTAGTTGGTGCGCTTAGCGTCGGACACCACGTGAGAAACTAAAAAAAAAAACGGGTTGTTATCCCTTAATTAGTAACTCAAGTTCGAGTCATGGGAATGAAAACACTAACATTGAGAGATCTCCCACCACAACGGTATGCGAATCTAGAGTAATTTGATAGTTCGTATATCGGAGGTTTAAACCTAAACCATAAACTCTTTTTCCTAGACTTTTTTTTATATCTGGTGGGTATCTAGGCGGGCTTGACTATTCTCACGAGGCTTTGGACCAATCGACCTAAGTGTACCCCAGTGGTCTGGACAATCTTGACACAATGAGGAAACAAACCTGAGACCATGCGCCTGACCCATATAATCTCAAGCCCACCCATACCGTTGAGTCAATCCGTTCAGGTTACAAATCCTAGAATTATCGGTAAATAACTTCCTCTCACAGGAACTCTTCCGGAGTTTTCTCTTGCCTTTTCTTCCTCTCCCACTAATGTACATTAATTCGCACAACAATTTGCTGCAAGAGCCAATTCCAACTTCAATCTCTAAAATTTCCAACCTTGTTGTACTTGATCTCGATTGGCTCAAACAATTTGTGTGACATGGTGGAAACCTTACTTTCGTCGACTGATCCACTAGTAAAATGTTGTTGATCAACAACATTGATATCAACATGTCAATTTCCAATTTTCATGACATAAGACATTGATATCAATTTCATCTTCAGTTTTGATTTGTTTGTTTGTGTGTGTATACAAGTTTGTATCTCAGCACAACTGAATAAAGTATAGTCAAAAACCCAAACAAATGTGGCCTAGTGATAAAAGTGAGGACGAGATTGTGTGAGTTAGGCGCACGATCTTGATTTTAATTTCCCGTGATAGCCAAATGTCGAGCCACAAATGATCTCTTTCCGCAATCTAAGGACTCGTGGGATTAATCAGATAAAATGTGTGGATACGTTACTTAAAAAAAAATATAGTCAAATGTGTCTGCCTATGTGAGGTAGTCAAATGGGAAAGAATTGTCACACTTGGAATAAATAAAAGAATGATAACAATTCAACTTTATAAGCTATAGTTGCCAAGAAAAAATATTCAACTCAACCACCATGGCTTGTCTTGCCCAATTTTTTTTATGGCAACTACTCCTGCAACTCTCAGTATTGGTCTCTACTTCTCTTCTTCATTTCATTTCTTAACCAAGTCATCAGCTCTTCTTCTTCTACTTCTACTTCTAACAGTACTCATAAGGCGTGCCTTTGCGACCAAAGCTCGGCGCTGCTGCAATTCAAGTCAAGCATCACTATAGATGAATACATAGCTCATTCAAATTTATGGTCTTGGGAGACCAACACAAGTTGTGTTGGAGCAATCTACTAAAACATGCATATATGTAAGTACAAAACCATGCATATAATCGAATTTAAGAACTAAATTAAAACAATACCAGAGGCTTGCACTAAATAGCAATGTCCTTAGACGAAATTTCCTCCAATTCGGTGTATGAATGCTTCAAGAGTAAGGAGAGTTTCCCTGGACAAAGGGTCCTCATCAGATTTCGGAACTTCTTCCAAACTATGTTGGCAAGATTCATAGTGGTCGGACAGAACAGCATTTTCTGCTGCCACCTTTTAAAGTCAAGACCCTTGAATTTCTCTGGTCTTTCATATTTGGGATTGGCCGATGTGGATTTCTCAGTTACAAGAGATGTCATTTCAAACTAGTATGCAAACAACAATTTCGTATAAATCAGTGACTAGTTTTTGTAAAAACAGTGACAAATTATATGCTATCAACTATTGTATGTAAACCAGTGATAACATCAATTTTCGTCTAAGATTGTTGGAACAATATACAAAAAACATGCATATAATTGAACCGTTGTTATATCATGCATGAATTCAATTACAAAGAACTAAATTAAATCATACCAGAGGCTTGCATTAAATTGCAATGACGAAATTTCCTCCAATTCGGTGTATGAATGCTTCAAGAGGTTCGTCTCCAGGATACAATTGGATTGATCTTTGATTACACACCAACCAAAAGATCCTTTCTTCTGCAACAAAAATCTCTCTCTCAAAACCAGAAAAAACTTCTTAATTTCGAAATTTTTCTCTATCTCTTCTAATGAGGTTACAACCTCTATTTATAGATCAAAAAACACTTCTTTTGAACAATAACAACTGTTCAAAAACGAGGTCATTAGTGGTGACTCTTCCCACTAATTACACACCTTTTTAAAAATGAAAAATGGTGACTGTTCACCACTAATAACAATTTCGAAAATAACTAATTTTAATGTAAAAAATAAAATTTTGTGTTGTAATTGGCTAAGTTATTTTAACATTAGCCCCAAGGCCCAAGGCCTAATCAAAGACATATCAAGTATTTAATATATATTAATCAATGGGGAATACCCATGGTCTTTGCCTCCAACCCCACATTCACTTAACTAAGACTTTCAAGTGAAAAATCTGTTATAAGGAAAGAAACAAAAACGTGGGACTAATAGTGGATACAATACAAACTCAATATATTTCAACAAGTTGTTGTTCATGGCAAGGTGTTACATGTAATGGTTATGGTTTTGGTCTTGATGCGAGCGAGAGCGGGCTATCGGGTATGATCAATTCTAGTACCTCGTTGTTTAAACTCCGAAGTCTCGAAAAACTGAACCTTGCTTACAATGAATTCAGCCCCTCCTCCATCCCCACTGCCATCATTCAACTTCACTCTTTAACACATCTCAACCTCTCTAGCTCTGGCTTCTCTGGCCAAGTCCCTATTGAGATATACCAGTTGACAAGCTTGGTCTCTCTTGATTTTTCTTTCTTGTATGGCCTGCGAAGTCCTAACATTGAATCACTGTAGAAAAACATGTCGAGTTTGCGAGAGCTGCGCTTGGATGGATTGAATGCAAGTATTTCAGGTTGGCAGCAACTGTTCTCATCTCCAAAACTTCACAATCTTCAAGTACTGAGCTTATCCAACTGCCAACTATATGGTTCTGTCATGAGCTCTTCTTTGTCGAGTTTATCGTCTCTCTCGGTGCTTGTTCTGTCCATGAATGACATAACACATTTTCCTATAGAGATGTTTGTTGAAATATATTGAGTTTGTATAGTATCCAATATTAGTCTCATATGAGAACTTAGCCAATTCACAACATAATTTTTTAAATATATATATATATATATATTTATTTTTTAAATTAAGTAATTTCGTAATTACTTAAAGGTTCGTTTGATAACTTTTAGTTTCCTAAAAGTTGTGAACAGTTGTGAACAGTAGTGAACAGTTGTGAACATTTGTGAACAGTTGTGATTTTTTGTTTTAACAGGTGTGTACATTAGTGGTTAAATGAACCACTAACAACCAACGTTTTTTTTGAACAGTTGCATGTGACTGTTCATAAGAGACATTATTTGTCTATATATAGTATGTACAAAATGAAAGAATAAATCAAGTTTTTTGTTGAGAGAAGTTTTATTGTTGCACAAGAAAGGTTCTTTGGTTGGTGTGTAATCAAAGATCAATCCAGTTGTATCCTGGGGACGAACCTCTTGAAGCATTCATACACCGAATTGGAGGAAATTTTGTCTTAGGACATTGCTATTTAGTGCAAGCCTCTGGTATGATTTAATTTAGTTCTTTGTAATTGAATTCACGCATGATATATTATAGTTCAGTGATATGCATATTGTATAATTGTTCCAACAATCTAAGACGAAATTCATGTTATCACTGGTTTACATACAATAGTTGATTGCATATAATTTGTCACTGTTTTTAAAAAACTAGTCATTGATTTATACGAAATTGTTGTTTTCATACTAGTTTGAAATGGCATCTCTTGTAACTGAGAAATCCAAATATGCCAATCCCAAAGATGAAAGACCAGAGAAGTTCAAGGGTCTTGACTTTAAAAGGTGACAGCAGAAAATGTTGTTCTGGCTGACCACTATGAATCTTGCCAACATAGTGAAGGAAGAAGTTCCGAAATCTGATGAGAACCCTTTGTCCAGGGAAACTCTCCTTACTATTGAAGCATGGAAGAATTCTGACTTTCTTTGCATGAATTACATTTTGAATAGACTTGATGATACACTGTATGATGTCTATTATGAATGTAAAACCGCAAAGGATGTTTGGGATCTTCTCGAAAAGAAATATCGAACTGAAGATGCAGGGGCTAAAAAGTTCGTGGTAGGCAAGTTTTTGAAATACAATATGGTGGATTCGAAGTCCGTGGTAAAGCAAGTGGAAGAAGCGCAAGTTTCGATACATGAATTGCATTTGAAGGGTGCATCGTAAATGAACATTTTCGAGTGGAGCCATTATTGAAAAGCTTCCACCGTCATGGAATGACTTCAAGGTCTACCTAAAGCACAAGCGAAGGGACATGTCTATTGAGGATCTCATTCTGCTACTTCGTGTTGAGGAAGATCACAGGAAGGGTGACAAAAAGGAAATGGCTCATGCTAATGCTAACATGGTGGTAGGACAATCAAGCAAGTCCAAATTTCAGAAATTCCAGAATAAGAATTTCAAGAAAAATCTTAAGAGAACCGCCAAGCCGTTAGCACCAAAGGGGAAGGATTACAAGAAACCTCCATGCAAGGGCTTCGAGGACCCGTTGGTCAAAGGAAAGGAGGGGTCCTGATTCCGGGACGGAGCCGTATGACGCGAGAGTCTCACGTACGGTTCCTTTGAGAAGGGTGTGATACCACCACCTATCAGGCCCGACGAGCGGTCCACGGAGCTGCATCCCTACTCACCTGGTCCATGCACATCGCTCTCTCCAGGAGGTTGGCCCCTAGGTCTATGAATTTTTCTATCAATTCCATTACCTTCTCCTTACCCATGAGGTTCCAACATTTGATCCTTAATTGACCTAGGAGTTGTTCCCGGGCATCCTCAATCAAAAGGTTATTGGACACCCCAACAATGCTCCTTGGTCAGATGACCAAGATATTGGCGAATACCACATATGATCGAGAAAAGAGTACCTATAATCACATGAAAACCATGAAAGCCAGTTGATCTCCCGAGCATCCCGTGACCCACTGTAGGCCTTAGGGTCAGGAGTCTTCACCCTTGGTGTCTCCCGCATGGGCGCGCCTCTCAACTTTTTTATTATTTTTCAGCTTCTTCTCCCCTTTTGGCTTTTTCTCCTGTCGCTTCTCAGTTTTCACAAACCCTCACCGAGAGGCCTCGTTACGTAATTGCTATAAGGTTGTAGAAGGTAGTACCATCGCGCAACGTAACTTTGATGCATCGCTTCTTCACCATCGATCATTAAGGGAAGTTCTTTGGGTTTGTGGAAAAGTGGTCACAGGGCTCAAGATTGTCGTCACAGAAAGATCGAATTTTGATAATTACGGGTGTGAACAACCAAGCAAATGTTACTGCCATGGAAATTGATAATATTGACTTTGATCTCACTGCAGTTGTTTCAGAAACTAATATGGTTTCTGATGCCAAAGGATGGTGGATCGATACCGGTGCAACAAGGCACATATGCAGTGACAAAAACTTATTTTCTGAGTTTCATCCGGCTGATAGTGAAGAAAAACTTTACATGGGAAACTCATCCTCCTCCATGGTTGAAGGCAAAGGAACAGTGAAGATGAAGTTCACGTTTGGAAAAGTAATCACTTTACTTGATGTTCTTTATGTTCCTGATATTAGGAAAAATCTTGTATCTGGCCCTTTACTAAATAAGAAAGGGTTCAAGCTTGTTTTCGAAGTCGACAAATTTGTATTGACCAAGGGTGGCATGTTCATAGGGAAGGGGTACCTTCTTGAAGGTCTCTTCAAACTAAGCATTGTAATTGTTAATGGCACTTCGGTAATAAAATGATTGTTTCTGCGTATATGTCTCTCGCTTATATGATTGAATCATTTGATATATGGCATGCTAGACTAGGGCATGTAAATAACAGATTAATTCATAAAATGGTACATTTGAATATGTTACCAAAGTTTAAAATTGATTTAAAACATAAATGTGAAGTTTGTCTTTGAATCAAAGTTTGCTAGGCAAACATTTAAGTCTGTTCAAGAAAGATCAAGTGAATTATTAGATTTAATTCATAGTGATCTTTGTGACTTCAAATCAAATCCAACGAGAGGAGGAAAGAACTACTACATCACCTTTATTGATGATTGTAGTAAGAATCCATATTGTCACGTCTTTTTGATCAAGAATAAAAGCGAGGCCTTTGATGTATTTAAAATATATAAAGCAAGAGGTTGAAAATCAACTTGACAAAAAGATAAAAGTAATAAGAACTGATCGAGGTGGAGAATATGATTCCATTGAATTTGCGAGAATTTTGTAATACAAATGGAATTATTCATCAGACCACTGCGCCATATACACCTCAACAAAATGGTGTGGCAGAGAGGAAAAATAGAACTCTCAAGAATATGATTAATTCTATGTTGAATGATTATGGACTTCCCCAAAACTTGTGGGGTGAAGCATTCTATTACCGCAAATCATATCTTGAATAGAGTTCCTTTTAAAAATTCTGATAATTCTCCATATGAGATTTGGAGAAAAAGAAAGCCCACTTACAAAACTTTAAAAGTGTGGGGTTGCTTAGCAAAGGTTCAAATTCCTTTACCAAAAAGGACTAAATTAGGACTTAAAACCGTAGATTGTGTGTTCATCGGTTTTGCTAAGAATAGTGCAGCGTATAGATTCTTAGTAGTTAAATCACATATTTCAGATATCAGTGATAATACTATCATAGAATCTGCAGATGCTACATTTTTTGAGCATATATTTCCTTTCAAGGAAAAACAAAATGGTTCATCACGAAAAAGGACGGCTGAAGAAAGTCTAGAAGAACCAACCACTTCAAGGGTTCAAGAACAAGAATTGGAACCTAGAAGGGAAAAAGAATTAAGGTTCCAAAGAATTTTGGACACTGATTTCATAAGTCTTAAGCGAAAATGAACATGAGACTTATAAGGAGGCTATGTCTTCACCTTAGGAAGCTCCTTTATGGATGGAAGCCATCAATAGTGAAGTTGAATCCATTTTACAAAATAATACATGGGAATTGGTTGATCTACCATCAGGAATCAAACCAATTGGATATAAATGGATATTCAAAAGAAAGCTTAAAGTGACGGTACTATTGATAAATACAAGGCACGATTGGTTGCAAAAGGTTATAGGCAAAAGGAAGGTGTAGATTACTTGACACCTATTCTCTATTTCGAGAATAACTTCCATTAGAATGTTGATTGTCATAGGCTGCTTTATACAATATGGAAATACACCAAATGGATGTTAAAACAAAGCATTTCTAAATGGAGAGTTAGAAGAAGAAATCTATATGGACCAACTGAAGGGTTCATAGTCAAAGGCAAGAGAATAAAGTTTGTAGACTTGTTAAGTCATTATATGGACTCAAACAAGCTCCAAAACAATGGCATGAAAAATTTGATCATACTATGCTAGCAAATGGTTTCAAAATAAATGAATGTGACAAATGTGTGTACATTAAAGAAATGGAAAACTTTTGCGTCATAATATGTTTATATGTTGATGACATGTTGATTATGAGCACAAGTAGGGATGCTATAATGTCAACCAAAAAAAAAAAAAATGTTGAATTCTAGTTTTGACATGAAAGACTTAGGTCTAGCTGATGTAATACTAGGAATTCAAATCAAAAGGAATAACGAAGGTTATGTCCTCACACAATCTCATTATGTTGAGAAAATCTTACAAAGATTCAATCAATTCGATTGTAAATCTGCTCCAACTCCTTTTGATGCTAATTGTCATCTTAAGAAAAATAACGGAGAAGCAATTTCTCAATTGGAATATTCTCAAGTAATTGGAAGCTTGATGTACTTGATGAACTCTACTAGACCTGACATAGCTTATGCAGTAAGCAGGCTGAGTAGATACACAAGTAATCCTAATGATGCTCATTGGACAGCATTAATAAGAGTTCTACGGTATCTTAAATATACCTTAAATTATGGACTTTATTATACAAAATATCCACTGTACTTGAAGGGTATAGTGATGCAAATTGGATTTACGATAATCTGAGAAACCAAATCAACAAGTGGATATATATTCACATTAGGTGGAGCAGCGATTTCTTGGAAATCGACAAAACAAACGTGTATAGCACGTTCCACCATGGAATCTGCATTCATTGCTCTTGACAAGGCAGCTGAAGAAGCTGAATGGCTAAGAAATTTCCTAGAAGATATTCCTTCTTTGGCCAAAACCGATCACAAGCAATTTGCATACATTGTGATAGTATGGCAAAGACAAGCAAGAGCTAAGAACAACATATATAATGGTAAGTCGAGACATATAAGGCGCCGACACAATACTATAAGACAATTACTCACAAGTGGAGTAATTAGTATTAATTATGTTAAGTCTAAGGAAAACATTGCAAATCATTTGACTAAAGGCTTACCAAGAGATCAAGTGAAGATATTATCGAGGGGAATGGGCTTAAAGCCTATAGAGTAAGTCAAGTCTAGTGGAAACCTAACCTAGCTGATTGGAGATCCCATGGTCTAGGTTCAATAGGCAAACTGGTTAGACTTGACTTAACAAACAGGACACACAATTACCTATTCCTATGATGAAGTAAGTGTGTTGATAAGAAGCTTAGGGTATACAATATTGCATTTAATGATTAAAGATAAGTCACCTATATGATAGTAAATGTGGGGTCGCATTTATGAGAATGAATAGGCTAAATTCTCTAAAGCTATCATGAATCCAGGATATGTTCAGGGACCAAAATGAACAACAAAGAATAACGTGCATCGAGTAATCATGTCATAAGTGAGACATATTGACTTAGTTTACTACAAAAGTGAACGAGTTCAAGATACATACATCAACTGCGTCACGAAGTGAACTCGATATGATCTTACTAGGGTAAGTTCAAGTCTATACGACACTTTCCTGATTAACATGACATTATAATCTCTCTCAATTGTTTTGAAGTAATGTTATTTTCAAAGTAATGATATTTTTATATTTGTGTTTGCGATTTGGCAAAGTAAACTCGGTCATAGTTGCAGATGGATACCATACAAATGTGGGGTATTGTTGAAATATATTGAGTTTGTATAGTATCCAATATTAGTCTCATATGAGAACTTAGCCAATTCACAACATAAATTTTTAAATATATATATTTTTTTTTAAATTAAGTAATTTCGTAATTACTTAAAGGTTCGTTTGATAACTTTTAGTTTCCTAAAAGTTGTGAGTGATTGTGAACAGATAGTGAACGATTGTGAACATGAGTGAACGATTGTGAACATTTGTGAACGATTGTGATTTTTGTTTTAACAGGTGTGTACATTAGTGGTTAAATGAACCACTAACAACCAACGTTTTTTTTGAACAGTTGCATGTGACTGTTCATAAGAGACATTATTTGTCTATATATAGTATGTACGAAATGAAAGAATAAATCAAGTTTTTTGTTGAGAGAAGTTTTACTGTTGCACAAGAAAGGTTCTTTGGTTGGTGTGTAATCAAAGATCAATCCAGTTGTATCCTGGGGACGAACCTCTTGAAGCATTCATACACCGAATTGGAGGAAATTTCGTCTTAGGACATTGCTATTTAGTGCAAGCCTCTGGTATGATTTAATTTAGTTCTTTGTAATTGAATTCACGCATGATATATTATAGTTCAGTGATATGCATATTGTATAATTGTTCCAACAGTTCAGTCTCCCAAATTTATAAGTCCTCGACTTGACTGCCAATTATCACCCAAACTCAACTTCTCTAACAACAGAATGCTTTCGATCAACCCGATCGATGTTGCTTTCACCATTCCCGACATGTTCGGATTATTTTTCTCTTCTTGCAACTTGACTGAATTCCCTTTGTTCCTGAAACACCAAGAGACTTTAAGTATTATAGACTTGTCCAACAATCAGTTAACAGGCAAAGTGCCTGCATGGTTATGGAACAAAACTCAAACACTGAATATTTCTCACAACTTACTTGATGGCTTTGAACAACCTGTACCAGATCCTTCTTCAAGCAATTTACAGATTCTTATTGATCTGAGAAGCAACATGTTTGATGGGCCAATTCCAGATCTTCCTACAACATTGGGGCACTTGTTACTTTCCGACAACAATTTTACACAAGTGCCCGTGTCGATATGCAATTTAAGCTTGCCTGTCTTGCTCGACCTCTCCAATAATCGGATAAGTGGATCAATACCGCCGTACTTGTTAGACCAGAGAGACTTGCAATGACTTCAAAGCGTGTAACACCGTCACTTTCCTAAATAAAGTTTTGCTCTCTACACTGCAAGAGTCAGCAAATATCCTAAAGGATATGATGAAGCAAACTCAACTTTCACTTTGCAGTACTGAAAGATGAAAACAAGAGCAGATGTTGGTTAATTTCGAGATGTCTTCTTCCTCCTCAAACCTCTTCTCTTATAGAACACTGGTCAAAACCAGTTAGAGTGGAATATGGAGTAGTGGAGCAGTGGAGCAATTATTTAAGTGCATCCACTCAGTCAAGTATTGAATGAGTTTATTAACTGCTCATTCAATGCTTGAGTGGTCAATCAATAACTGCCCACATTGTAATTTCAAAAATAGTAAAAAATAATGGTAAAAAAGTTTTACCCTATAAAAGGGTCATATGCGCCTCGAGCGTGCGCTCGCGCGTGTGGTTTATTTTGCATAGCACTTGTATTTTATTTTACACACACTGTGGTGTAAGAGTACTAGGGCTGGCAATTCGTGTCAGCGAGTCGTAAACGCGTCGTGTCGTAAACGTGTCGTGTCATAATTATCCTAAACCCGCACACGACACGTTTATTAAACGAGTCACTATTTGTAAACACGACACACGACACGTTTAATAAACAGGTAACCTGTTTATGACACGTTTAACACGTTTATTAAACAGATCATATTTTAACTGTTTAACTCGACTCGTTTGTGTACTGTTTAACACGTTTATTAAACAGATCATGTTTAACCCGTTTAACTCGCGACTCATTTGTGTACATGTTTATCAACTGTTAAACATGCTACGGTTGCTACTAGATTAATGATAAACCCATCTAATACAAGGAAAAATTAAAAATACAAGTTCTCAAATAGTCAAGTTCAAGTTTAATAACCCAACTACAAGGTTATATGAAGTTAACATAGAAGTAAGAGATAAATTCAAGGTTAATGAACAAAAAAGGCTTCGAGTTCTCTAGTTTCCAACAGAGTTTGAGCAAGTAGTTGACCGTGGATCATCACTCACACTCAAGTTAAGTACATCTTCTGTAATATTCTCCAAATCCAGCTTGACATCTTGCCCTACAACAAATAAAAAATGGAGTTTATTAATAATTATAAAGCTTAAGATACTAAAGATAAATAACAGTAAAAATGTCAAAAATAATATAACCTTCTAATCCTGTACATATCCAATCTCGCAAGCAAGAATGTTATTCAAGCAAAGACACATTAAAAATTAAAATCAACAACACAAATACAATATTTATAACGTTTATTCCCAACTGAGAACAACCTCGAATTGATTTGGAGATTAAAACAACAATCACAACCGATTAAAACAACAATCACAGAAAAAAAGAAAAACAAAAGGCGCAAACATTCTCTACTGCTAAGAGATTCAAACAATTACCTCTTATGCTAAAAATTGTCATTTTATACCTATGATAACATTCTCTACTGCTATGCAAACATTATTATATTTGAAATATAAATGACCAGATGTATAACTGTCCATTATTTCGTAAAGGTCATTTTATATATATAACCATGATTTCTCTTCTCCCTCTCATCGCCACCATCACTTCTCCCTCTCATCGTCACTCATCGCCACCATCACTACTCACAACTTCTCCTCTCATCGCCACCATCACTTTCCCCTCTCACGCCAAACCCCCAACCCTCCTCGCCACCGCGAAATCACCGAAACGAATCCAGGAGAGTCGGAGGACGAGAGAGTGCTCGTTTACGGCGGCGCTGTTGGAGGTGGTGATGGGGGCGATAGTGGGTGGTGGGGGGTACGAGGAGGCGGAGATGACGGCGACGAGGGGGCCGCCGCGACGAGGGTGACGGCGAAGGGGATCCGGAGGGCTCGAAGAGGAAGAACAAGAGACGCAGAAAGGGAAAGTCCGCCGCGATTATGGTGACGGCGAAGGGGATCGGAGGGCTCGAAGAGGAAGAAGCTGTCGCGGTGACGGCGAAGGGGATCCGGAGGGCTCGAAGAGGAAGAACAAGAGACGCAGGAAGGGGAAAGTCCGTCGCGACGAGTTCTTCCTTGTTGGGTGAGAGCAATCGAGAGAGAGAGAGAGGAGAGAGAGAGAGGGGTGAGAGAGATTTTGTTACTGAGGCAATCTCCTTCTTCCTTGTTGGCTCTTCCGCGTCGTCATCGTCGTCGTCGACCCAAGGTGGAAGAAGAGACGGCGAAGTGGTGGAATACTCGGAGTCTGGAAGTCTTAGAGCATTTGAAGTGGTGAAGAAGTCGTAGCGAGTGAGTTGTGAACTTTTGATACTTTAGGGTTGCAAAAATGAAAAATTTGTATTTATATGTAAATAATTATGCGAGTCATAAACGAGTCACACGGGTTAACACGTTAACGACTCGTTTATTAACCGTATATAAACAGGTTAACCTGTTTATGACCCACATACATTTTTGCCAAACCCACGACATGTTTAAGGTCGTGTCGTGTCGTGTCGTGTCGTGTTAAACGTTTCATGACCCAAATTGCCAGCCCTAAAGAGTACATATATACTCTTTAAACTTGAAGTTTCTAACCAATGTGGGACTAAACATTTCTTTTGAAAATATCCAACAATCCCCCGCCATTTTCAAAATAATCAGATCATTTAATCCACGAAATCTCAAACATTATATGCATAAATAATGGTATCTTGCGATTTGAACCAATAATTTGTGAAAAGTTCATTACATCATATCAGAATTACATGGTAGATAAACTTTGAACCAATGATTCTATTTGATATGTAGCATAAACATATCACGCATATAACTTACACCAGCAAATAGCCATAAATATCCTGACACATTTAACATTGGCCTTGTGTCCCGTATCTTCTCGTGAATGTCTTTGGAGCCAAGCCCTTGAACTCCTTGAAGCGCCGCACTTCACATCCACATAGGTAGTCTCCATTCTAGTACCCCCGCAATTTAAGCACCTTTAGAAGACTATTAAGAGATCATCTCAACCTCCTCTCTTTACATGCAGGTACCGAGCACTAACAACCTTGGGATGGTTATTAAAATTTAGTGCTCACAGTCACACTTATAATGAATTTGACTGCATTGAACTCAAAACTTAACGTAATGTTAGGCGTCGAGTTGAGTTTCCACTATTGGTGACCTGTAATTCATGGGCTTGAGACCCATCCCTCACCAAGTCTCTTGGCAATCATTTAGTAAGGGGATCTGCCAAGTTTTGACTAGATCCCACATAGTCAATTGTGATAACTCCACTTGTTATCAATTCTCTGACACAACTGTGTCTCAGTCTAATATGTCTGGATTTACCGTTGTACACTTGGCTATAAGCCCTTGCCAATGTGGCCTCATTATCACAATGGATAGAGATTGGAGCTACCGGTTTAGACCACAATGGTATCTCGTGTAATAATTCACGTAGCCATTCAGCTTCTTTTGAAGTCGAGTCCAGCGCAATAAACTCTGATTCCATGGTAGAACCAGCCATTAAAGTTTGCTTATTCGAAGCCTACGAGATTGCACCTCCAGCAAGTGTGAAAATCCACCCACTTGTAGATGCATGATTTTGATCTTTCACAATCCAACTTGCATCCGAAAATCCTTTTAAGACCGAAGGATATCCACTATAGCATAAACTATAGTTAATTGTTTTCTTCAGATATTTCAAAACTCTTCGAATTGCAAATCAATGCAACTCGCTTGGATTAATTGTAAATCTGCTCAACTTGCCTACTGCCAAGGCAATATCCGGCCTAGTGCATGTCATTGCATACATTAAGCATCCAATTAATCTAGAATACTTCAGTTGTGGAACTGGATTGTCTGTATTTTTCACTAGCTCAATACTTGAATCTAGCGGGGTGGAAATAGGAGCACAATTCAAATGATTGAATCTATTGAGAACTTTCTCAATATAATGAGATTGAGTTAGAGTAATACTCACATCATCTCTTACAATCTGAATTCCGAGTATGACATCAGCTTGCCCCATATCTTTCATTTCAAACTTGCTTGAAAGAAACATTTTGGTCAACTGAACTTGTTCCAAGTCAGTTCCAAAAATCAGCATGTCATCTACGTAAAGACAGATAATGACATCATTGCCTTTTTCATCAAACTTGCTATATACACATTTATCAGATTCATTTATTTTGAATCCATAAGCAAGTACAACTTGGTCAAATTTTTGGTGCCATTGTTTTGGTGCTTGCTTTAAAACATACAATGATTTTCGCAATCTGCACACTTTATTTACATGACCGGGCATTATGAACCCTTCAACTGTTCCATGTATATTTCCTCATCCAATTCTCCATGTAGGAACGTTGTTTTGACGTCCATTTGGTGGATGACCAGCTTGTTTATAGCTGCAATTGCAATAAGCAATCTGATAGTAGCAATTCTAGCTATCTTGGTGAATAGGTATCGAAATAGTCTATTTCATGCTTTTGGGTGAAACCTTAGCACCTTGATCTCACTTTAAGAGACAACAACATCTCAAATGAGGACAACAACTTTTGGAGGATAACAATCCTGTAGAGGGGGGCAACATTCCCATGTAGGAAATAAAAACCTTAAATTTTTAGTGCAAATTTATGGATTGTAAATTTGTAATTAATGTATTGTAGTTGTCAATCTTAAACAAATATTACATAATCAAATCGTTGCTAGATTCTTGTGATTGTAGCACGTTCAAAAGTTTATCTCTTATAAATTATTCTTGAACTAGAGTTGTAAGTGGGGCGAATAATCCTTGTTCTTGATGGAGTCGATTCTTCATGGGGATCCTTGTGATTCCTTGTTTCTTGCCCCACTTTATAAAATCTTTTATATTTTATGTTTTTACTAAAAATTATGTAATTTTGTATAAAAAAATTATAGGAGTTGTATTTTAATTTATCAAATACATAGATTTCATGGAATTTGATGACTTGCAATGATTTGATTCAAATCCATCCAAATCTCATAGGCAATGGGTGAGATTTGGTTATGTGTAATATGTGAATAAAAATTTACCAAAATCTATTAAAACTTACTCAAATTCTAATGTTTTTAAAAATTGAATACACTAGACTTCAAAATTTTAATTGAATACCCCTTTAACTTTTTGAAAGTCCATTAAAAGTCTTTGAAATCATCCAATTGAATGTATGAAATGAAACTCAAAATCTCCAATCATAAACCCATTTTTATTATTAAATTAATCTTATTACATGCATTGTACCATAAATATATATACATAATTATATTTAGATTATCAATGAAATATATTTGTCATATTAATTTTAGAAATCTTATGTAGCGACCCCAAATCTCGAAGCTCGCCACGGTGCCAATGCGGGCCCACAACCCGTCACGTTAGGCCTATTTGTGTCCCACGTGTCATTAACCTACACAACTTTATTCAAAACTCAATACTTGACCAACTTACATTATGAAAAGTTACAAGTTAGCCTATTGAACTCAATTCACATGTTAAAATCATTTTTAACAATCAAACTATAGCGGAAGACTTATTAGACTTGATCAAGCAGTAAACAAATAAATTCAAGTTTTAAGAGCATCAACTTAATGTGGAAAACACATAGTATAAACGTCATAATAAGAAAGATGACCAAAATATTCAAAATAAGCCAATATACAAGTCATGGGTAGCTCGCAATGTATCTCGTATTCCAAAAGCAAATATAAATATATACAAACGTACGAGAGAGGTTGTAGTCTGTCAGAGGTAGCCCTCAAGCTTCCCCTTGCCTCGACTCGTATCGGGGTCTGCACTCAAGTCATCACAACAAAACAGATGGCGAATCCAAAGTGAGTAATCCCAAGGAAATTCAATAAACATTTATAGAAATAAAATTCAAGAATTTGAATAAAGCTATTAAATAAACATGCGAAAAATCAAAACAGGCAATTGCGCTCATCGCATGAATAATAATAGACAAGCTCAAAATGTGAGTCTACAACCTAAGTCAGACTAGCATCATATTTCCGACTCTCCCGCGAGCACTGCCAGCAAGTCACACTCTGAAGCATGGTCACCTTCGGGTTCTCTCAATGGTCGGCGTGGTCCCACGACGCATCGACATGTGCATCGAAAAGATCATCGGGTCGAACTATTCATCGAGACCCGGGTGACACGTGCTATGGTCTAATGGACATACACACAGAATGGCTCGGTAGGAACACACTCAACCAAACCGTTCATATAAACCATACAAGAGATGAATAATGAAATAACTAAATGGAAGGCAAATAAGGAAATAAATAAATAAATAATCGAGATAATTTCAATTGGGTTACTGCACACCTCGAATTGCGCTCCACTAATACAAAAGCGATTTCCACGCCTCCGAATGCGTGCCCCAACATTAGTAGATCAAATCTAATTACCTAAAATTCGTTAATTTATCAATTCCCAAACTTTGAAATTTCACAAATTTATATTAGAGTATCAAATCCATTATATTAATTCATATTATACCCTAGTATCGATCCCCGGGATGTGGCGGCCCGTTCGCTGCCCTGGTGACGTGTCTCCTTGTACTCCTTGCCAGTTGGCCCAAATACATGTGTACGACACATGCCCGTCTTTTTTCTGTCTCGACATTCATATCTACTTGTGTGTACAGCGTATAAGTGACATTTTTAGTGGAAGTTGTACTTTATAACATTAATTCAATAAATATTCATAATCAAATAAACAAATCCTATTGTGGAAAAACCACGAAAAGTACTCGTATAGAGATAGATGATTGTACCATATAAGGTATATTCATGTACAATGTCATAATACTCCCAATTCCTAAAAGAAATCAAAATATCAAAACAAACACACGTACAAGTAGTCTTCGACAGCAGGCAGTCAGAGGTAGTCGCCTAAGATCCCCTTGCCCTTACTTGTACTCGGATTTGCACTCAATCGTCACAGAAGAAAATAGATGACGAGTCCAAATCGCACCGCAAATAAGCATTCAACACATAATAAACTATCGTACATAGGTCTCCGTATGTCCTAGCCTACCGCAACGTCCGTGTAAATCTGAGCTGGCGTCTACGTCTGTAAATTCAAGATAATTAACGACATTAATAACATGGGCCGTTACACGGGATAGGCCCCCAATTGGCTGAATCGAAACCCAATTTTGAAAAAATGTTTTTTTATTCCATGCGAAATGGTGTCGCAGGTAGCATCGTGAAAGAGGCTACAGGGTACTCCTCGAGGTTTTTTTGGAACCCCGGCTCCAACTTCGCGACCCAAACCTGATCCAATCCCCTATGGTTCACCAAAACTACCATAGGGTATGTTCAAACCACGTTAAAACTTGTCCAAAACTCAAACCAAAACCCCGATAAAAACTCGACTAAACCTCGAAAAAACTCGGCGAAACCCTGAAAAAAACTCCACAACTTCAACACCACCACCCACGACATCTAATACATGATAATTGCTCTCATCTAACTCAAAAATCATAGCAAAAACCCCCAAACCAGCGAGCTAACTCGTATATCTAAAATCCACGTCAAAACCCGAAAATCTATGCTCAAAACGCAAAAAACGATGAGGAGAACGTGAATCTCACTTTAGATTGTTGATTGATTGTCGTATGAACATCTAAATCTTTACTTGAAATTCACCAAAATCACCAAAATCTTCATCCAAAATGAGAGAGGAGAGAAAAAAGTTGTGAAATGAGATATTTTTTTTTTACTTTTATAGTTTTTTTGTCATCTAATGCGTGTGTAGATCCTAATGACCACTTGGATGGTTGAAATAAGGTCGAAAAGTCCATCTAAGGTGACTTAGATTGGTGACTTTGTCACTTGATCTTATTCTCATTCAATCTCATACACTAAACCCCCCGGCGTTCGGTACCGGGCCGCACCGTGATGCGTATCGTTTGCATACACTCGCGTCATTAAATGTCTAAACGACGTATTATATTAATTATTTAATGCATTTTATTCATTTATCATGTGCGCATTATTTTCCGACCTAATATATTGTCATTTGCCTACCCAGTACCCGCGTCTACATGCTAATCGAGGCGGATACCTGTCACACTATCTCACACGAACAATAACAATATAAATACACACATTGCAATGCAATTTGACATAATTAAGCATTAACATCGCAAAATTAGGCAAACAACACACAAAACTAACTATTTACCTATACGTGCCCGGTCCTAGCGGTGGGGTCTACGAGATGCTGAGCTGGCGTCCACATTTGATAATACATCATATTAACAGCGTAATTAAAACTGGGTCGTTACATCTTATATATTGAAGACATTTAATTAAATATGATAATTCGTAACTCAATCTTTGTAACATTATTAAAAACAAAATTAAATTAATCCTTGAATTTTAGAGAAATAGTTTCTAAACAAATACACACTTATCCTCTCCATCTTGGATCGTAAATTGAGGACATCTTCAACTCCTAATGTCCTCCTCGACCTCTCAACTCTATAATAACCTCCTCTCCAATAAACTTTTAAAACCCTTTCACGTGGCAATAAACAGCTTTTTCTACTGAGCGGCAGCAAACAATTTCGCTAACACAAAAACTTTATTCAATCAATCAAAACTTGCTAATTGCAAACTGATCTATAGTCTTTATATGAACACCAACCTTACTAATTAAAAAAAAAACACATTTTATAGGTATTATCCAAAAACAAAACGAAGTTCTAAATATAAAACCCAGTTACAAATTTACTAATTACTATTACTGGATTTTCTAATCAATGTTAAAGCCTAAAAACCTAAGGTCCTATTTAATTACAAAGAAAATATTTCATAGAAAAAAATATTTTTTTAAGAAAGTTTTCTTAAGTAAATATTCATAAAAATATTTTCCTTCAAAACTCACCAACAACAAGTTTTGAAATAAATATAAAACTTGCGATACATATCAAATATATTAATTCTTATATTTAAAATATAAAGTTAATGTGTCTTAATACGGAAACTTATTTTCTCAAAAAAAAAAACTCGATTTGTCCATCATAATAAGTGAAAAAGTAAATAGCTCTTAATATGAAAAATTGGCAATAGTAAAAAAATGTCCTGCAAGAAAATTTTCGCTATCAAACGAAACTTTTTATTTTTTTCCCTTTTCGTTAAATAAACAGGCCTAACATATAAAACTCGAAAGCTCGAATTGGACACGGAGATGGATTTGATGACTGGGCCGGGCCTGAGTCAGAGTTGGGCTTCATTACTAAGCCCATGACCGTTAACAGGCTCGAATCTCGATGCGTAATCCAACGGAGCTAAGGCTATCAATCCACCCCAGCTGGCTGTAAAGTGTGTGAAGGATTCTCCATATCCACTTGACTGTTAACCGCCGCCACCGCCACCGCCACCGAGCATGGCGGCGCCGCCGCTCTCCTCCGCCGCGTCCCTCTCTCCTTCTCTCTTCACCACCGCGTGGAAGAACCCTCTCCCTCTCCCTCTCCCTCTCCCTCTCTCCTTCCCATCCCAAACCCTCCGCCGCCGCGCCGCTGCCCCAACTGTCATAACCGTCGCGGCAACTGCTACTTCCGCCGCAGCGGCGGCGTTGCCTTTCGAATTCGACCTCGCTCCTCCGCCCATCGACCACGACCTCCTCGTACTTCCACTTCGCTTTCTCGGTTTTTGGATTTCGATGTTTGTTTTTGGATTCATTTCTTTGTATTGCAGGAGACGATGGTGGATTTGGGGGCGGAGGTGAGCGAGGACGGAGTCGTGGAGAGTTTTGGGAACGACGAAGAGGCGATCGCTGCGCGGCGGATGGCGGTGTTGTGGTGAGTGGATTTGGTGAATTTAGGGTTTTGATTGATGATTGGTTCAATCCATTGTTTTATATGTTTCATTGAATTGATTTAGGTTTTGTTGATAAGTGCTTCTGATTAGCTCGTGAATGAGAAAAATAGAGTTGGGAAGGCCGCCTTCATATGAGGCATGACAATGCATGAGCATGGATTAGTCGGTGCAATTGACGTTGGACACCAAATGGGAAACCAAAAAAATTAGTTCTTATGCTTTAGGTATTGAGTCTGAATCAAGCATAAAGAAAGAGTTTGATTCATGTAGCCCGATCCCAATTAATTTGGGATTGAGGCTATGTTGTTGTTCTTGATGCTTTAGGTATTGAAGTTTCTCTTAAAATTTTGTGTTTTGGTTGTAGAACTGCGTAGGAATGAAGAAATGTTTAGGGCTTGCGTTGGGTTTCAAAGATAAAAATAAAATTGATTGTGTTGTGTTGTACTTTGATTACATTGTCCGTTCGAAATGTCAAATCTTTACTTTCTTTAGAATTAGTTTCTTGATGTGTGTATTGATGCCGTTCATGATGAATTGAATTGTGATGTGTTTTTGGATTATGATTGTTAACTCACAAGTCAATGTAATTAACCTCTATTTGATTTTTTGTTCCTCAGTTTGTGGATCTTACGCATTTCGGCCGCATAAGAGGTGAGTTTGTTCTTTGTAATCATGCAAGTTCGTTAGCTTTGTTGTTTTCGGCTCTTTTATCTAATATTTGACAAGAATAGTAAATATTTCTTATGTAACTTTTGATCTTTCGTAAGGAATGAAGTTCAAATTGAAGTTTCAATTAATATGGTTATTTGTGGCGTAAGACTTTTATCAAAGCATATATGAACAGTGCTAATGGTCGTAATTGTTATCTAAACCCAAGTAATTTGGGATTAAAGCTTTGGTTTTTGAAACTATTCCATTATTATCAAGTTGTTCTCTGTTGGCTCCTCAAATCTTAATCAGTTGACTCATCGATTGCTCGATCATATTTTGGAAGTTCAGTTAGTTTTTATACTTGGCCAATGTGCATAGTGTTGGACATTTTCAAAATAAATGTTTAGTCCCACATTGGTTAGGAACTTCAAGTTTAAAGAGTATATATGTACTCTTGCAACACAGTGTGTGTAAAATAAAATACAAGTGCTATGCAAGGTGAGCCACGCGGCGCATATGGCGCATTTTAGGCGCTTTTATAGGCGCACTTAGCACTTGGCACGAGGCACGTGCGCGTGTGTGTATATGTGTGCAAGCTAACCACGGGTAAAACTTTTTACCATTTTCGAGATTAAATGGGTAGTTATTAAATTGACTGAGTGGATGCAGTTGAAACTGCTCTCCACTACTCCATTACTGCTCCACTACTCCATTGCTGTTCCACTACCCTATTTTCATTCAATGCTTGACTGAGTGGATGAAGTTGAAACGGTTCCACTGCTCCACTACCCCATTTTCACTCTAACTGGTCATGATCAGTGCTCTATAAGAGGAGAGGTTTGGGGAGGAAGAAATCATCTCGAAATTTACCAACATTAGCTCTTGTTTTCATCTTTCACTACTGCAAAGTGAAAGCTGAGTTTGCTTCATCGTATCCTTTAGGATATTTGCTGACTCTTGCAGTATAGAGAGCAAAACTTCCTTTAGGAAAGTGGCAGTGTTACACGCTTTGAAGTCATTGCAAGTCCCTCTGGTCTAACACATAGTTGGTGGGAATTGAGTGGGTTGAAAGTTGCTTTGCTGAAAAAGAAATTTGTCCATTGCAAGTTTTAGAAGTTTTGTAGATAATCAGCCCATATCTTTATTGCTAGATGGCAGGTGCAAATGAATTGTTGGAAAATGCCGCAACAATTTCTACTGAATATATATTTTACGTTTCGATAGATTGATTGTACAATTTGTGCCTTTGAAGTGGCCCAAGGACTAACTGCAGCCACATTAGAATTGTAGCCTTGTAAACTGTTGCTAAGTACAACTCCAAGAAGTTCTATGCAAACTGTTGCCAAGTACAACTCCAAGAAGTTCTAAACTGTTGCTAATGGTCCTGAGATTCCATAGCTTTTAAAAACATAAGAGAACAATTGACCCAGTGAACACTGGTCACTCCAAAGCCCATGTTCACCAACTTGGTCGGGTTGCCACAACGGTAAAGGCGAAGGTTGTGCGAGTTAAGCGCACGGTTTCAATTCTCGTGTGGCAAGATTGCTTGGGCCACCGGGGTATGCCCAGGCCGATTGCACTAGAGCCAGGTTCGCTGGACACCCACGGATATAAAAAAAAAAGAAGCCCATGTTCACCTAAGACAATGTCTTACAAGCGAAGCCGTTGTTAAAGAAGCACGAGACCATCAAAAATGAAATTTCTGGTGTAATTTTTGTGTTGAACGTTGAAGGCATCCGAAGAGAAATGTATATCGCACCACCACTTAAATGATATTTAAAACTTCAAGCTTGAAATACTTATTCTGTTTCAACTTTTGTTTATATGAAGAAAATGTAAATCTTACGTGCAGTTAGTGGAGAAGATAGAATCCAATTTCTTCACAATCAAAGTACAGCAAACTTTGAACATCTTCATGAAGGACAGGTAATGTCTGAAGCCTTGCCCATGACATCCACTATTTACTTCAACTTGATTCATTTGGTAACGCCTGGTGTCCTAGGGATGTGACACTGTATTTGTTACTCCAACTGCTCGGACAATCGATATTGCTCATGCATGGGTAATGGTGAGTTTTATGAGCATTTCTTTAGTAGTTGGTACAAAATATAATCTAGTTATTTATTTACCATTGTCCTCACTAAGTAACCCTTTGTTTTCAGAAAAACGCGGTAACATTGGTAGTCTCACCAGAAACATGTGGAAGCATTACTGAAATGCTCAGAAAGTATGTCTATCACATCTTGCAGATTTCCAAGTTAAATAATTTATTGTGCATCTGTCAATATTGTTTGACACGTGTGGTTGTGGAATTTAGAATATTATGTTGCATAGTGCATACTTCTTTTAATTTGAAGTTGTATACTTCACAAACTATGCAGACTTCTGTTCGAGTTTTTAGACAGAAACTGGCCACCTAGATTCATTAATTAATGTCACCAGCCTATTGAATCTGTATATATCTGAATTCTGATGAAGAACGTGAATCAAAAGCTCAACTTCACCCCAGATTTGGTGTCAATTTAGAATTGATTGTTGTTCTAATTTGGCATTGTGATTATTTTAATCACAAAATTTCATCCTCGAGAAATTTAGAAAATGAGGAATGTCCATGTATCTTTCTCTTTTTTTGTTTGAAAGAATGGCAGAATTTCAGTGCTAAACACCATTCTGCCTCATGATTGCACCGCCCAAGTTTGTAAAGGGCGGAGTTAGAACATTTTCTTGTGTAGCCAACATACTTTCTGCTCTTTTAGTAAGCCTGACAAACTTTAACAAAGAAAGGCTATGAATACAAATGGGGCTTTTTAAATGCTGCATCTTGATTCTTGCCTTAAAAGAAACACCAATTTGGAGAAAAACGCAAAGTAACAAGCTTCTGATACGGTCTTAGATTTAGGGCTTAGTAATTAGTAGTTTCTATTTTATTATTACGGAAGTTTCTATGGTTATTATTTAGTAGGAATTATTAGTAGTTTCTAATTAGAAGTAGTTTATATTTTAGTAGTTACTATCTTTTAGGTATTAATTAGTAGGAAGTTTCTATATTTATTTTTAGTAGGTTTCTTATTAGTAGAAGTTACTATTTATTAGTTTCTATTTTTATTGTATAAGGGAGTATATATACGAGTATTAAGGAATCAATAAAACAAATAATTTTAGTGAAAATGAACCAAAGGAGGAATTGAAGTAGGAGAGTCATGGACTCCGCCTTTTCAATTACCTATTCTATCTCTCTCATCTCTTCTACTATTTTCCTATCAATATAGGTTGAAACACAAATTCGATTGTGTCCAAACCCGTGACTAGATCCTGCATAAAGGTTCATAACAACTTAGTATCAGAGCCACTTGTCATGGGTGACGCAAAAGCTTTGGTCGCAAAGTTGGAGACCTTTATGGAGTAGATGAGCGCTCGACAAAAGGCTCTTGAAGAACATATGATGGGTCTCACTACCGCGATTCGATAGACATCAATGAAACCCGTCAGTGCAAATGCTAAGGAACAACATAGTGGTTGTGGAGGACACGACGTAAAATTGGAGGAGTTTGCCAACTTGAAGCAAACTAGTTCTGTGGAGGAGTACCAACACCAATTCCAATCTTTGTTGGCCAGGGCATCGGACTTCAAACCATGACAACAGGTGGACTTGTTCACTGCCGTTTTGGACAAAGACTTGCGGATTGACATCGAGTTGTTGCAAGTTTGGGCAATTTGGGCATTGCCATGAATTTTGCTCGTGCCTTAGAACGCAAGCAACAATTCTGTAAAGCGTCTCTCCCAGCACACATCATGTTCATGGTAAACACTCCCAAAACTAGTAACACATTATCACCAAAGACTCTGGAGCGCCCTTGAACGACAAAAAACAAAAGCAACAACCATTACCACCATTGTCAACACAATAATCGATAACTCCTCACCTCCGTTCATCAAGAAGTTATCAAAGGCTGTGATGATGGCGAATGAAGGGCGAAGGCTTTGTGCTATAATTGCGATGAATCTGACAACTCTGGACAAGTGCAAATGCTTGTTTTGGATAAAGGTCCCTGAAGTTGAAGATGGTGGAGCGGATGATGTGCTAGATGTCCATTGACCAAGTTCAAAAACTGAGCTTGAGGACAAATTCAAAGGATAAGAGGGGAGTAATGATATGTTCTTAAATTTAGGGTTTAGTATTTATTAGTTTTTATTTTATTATTACGAAAGTTTCTATATTTATTATTTAGTCGGAATTATTAGTAGTTTCTATTTTAGTAGTTACTATCTTCTAGGTATTAATTAGTAAGAAGTTTCTATATTTTTATTGTATAAGGGAGTCTATATTTACAAGTATTAAGGAATCAATAAAACAAACAATTTTAGTGAAAAGGAACCAAAGGAGGAATTGAAATAGGAGAGTCACGGACTCCGCCTTTTCAATAACCTATTATCTCGCTCTTTTCCCTATCAATATAGGTTGAAGCACAAATTCAATTGTGTCTAAACCCGTGATTAGATCCTGCACAAAGATTCATAACAACTTCTTGCAAGATGTCACCAGTGCTTATTTTATTGACAGAGGGCCAACCAAAAAGTTAGAACTTGGTAGGTAGAGAGATTTTCTGCACTGTTCAAAAAACAAAAAAATTGGAGGACCTAGCCTGAGTGAGCAAAGGAACAATTTGGAAGAACAATGGCCCATTTGATCAAGAACCCAAGACTTTCGCGTTTACATTTTTTATTGCAGCAAAATATTCTTTACCATATTTAGGATACAACCGACCTCAATTTCTTGATCGTCTAAATCTCTTTGTGTGTGGTATTTGTCATTGGTTGTCTGAGTAATTTTGATTTTCGAATGCTCTAATAAAAGTTAGGAGTGCACCCAATAGGGAAGGTATAGTAATGCTATGAAAGACCCAATATCTAATACTGGTAATAATATCAGAAAAAGAACAAAGGGTATTGTAATCACAACATGAATCATCCCGAGTTCGAATTTTTGTCCATCCACACAAATTGTATTTCATCTAATTATTCATTAAAGGATGAGATGTACTTCCATGGTTACTGGTCTTAATTTTTGAAAGTATACACAATTAACTATCAACCCATTTTGCTAATTATCTACTCCGTGAAATTATAGGTACATATTTTTTGCTGATAAAGTAGAGATCGATGACATCACAAAGCAAACATGCTTTTTTGTCCTTCTTGGACCAAAGAGCAAACAAGTATGGGCTTCACTGACTAATTCAAAGTAAAGATTCATTTTTAGATTATTCTTACCTATGTATTTGAATGAGACGAAGCTCAATATACTGATGTGTGGTTGGAGTAAAGGTGATGGAGGATGTAAATCTTGGGAGTATTGTTGGAAAGCCATATGGCACACATCAGCATTACAACGTAAGATTCAACCTTTTCATAGAATTATAATTTGTCCTTTAGTTGAAGTTGTTGAGTTTGAGGGCTTGCTTGGTCTAGCTTTTTGCTTGTGCTTATCGTTGATAGGCCACTAATTAAGCAGCTTTTGTTCAGTTTGGTATTTTTGCGATTGGTTGATGTGGCACCAAAAACTACATAAAACCATCAAAGAGTCGTGATTTTCTTAAGCATCTCTTTACCTGCTTTTTACTTTATTAGTATTAAATCCACCCAAGAAAAGCATAAGCAATTAGCAAAAATTATACCTAACAAGCTCTTTATGAATGCTCTTCCAATTGCTTATGAAATGTCATTTGCCAATCTATTTCATCTGTCGAGAATTTGCATAATTTTTCTTGTAGTGTCATGTATCTTGGCTTTTTGACATTTTCTTCAATTACTGGATTGATTTGTCATGAGGTAGCGGTTGGCTTTTTGACATTTTCTACAAGTACTGGATTGATTAGTCATGAGGTAATGTATAGCTTAGTTTTGATTTATAATGTCCCAATGTCTCCCAGTAAATCTATCAATCATTTTGTCCTATGGATTTAGAGCAAAAAATATCATCCAGAAAGAAGACAATTAAGAAAGTAGTAGTTTTGAAGCCTTGAAGTATGCCATCGAAACATCTATGTGCTCTTTACACTGTTGCAGACATTTCCAATGTCAATACTAAATTTTGGGTGTAACTAGTATGCTACTTAAACACCTCCCTATGACTTCTCAGGGCATGGGTCAGATTTGGTTCCTTCTTAATCAGCAGTTTGTAACTAGTAAGAAGTCGCGGCAACACTTTTATGTGTGAAACCCAACAATGATGGCTATAATTCTGATCATATATTGCTTGGTTGAGGATAATTATTGATTTATTTTATTTAAGATGGTCTAAAACTAAAATAAGCTGCCATTTAGAAATTGCATGACTTGATTATAACAAAAGTTTTCAATATTCCATTATGTTTTTTATGATGGTGATAATCATTGATGTTTGAGAAATAATAATCATGATATATTCTTGTCAATGACAGGTCAATGGGATGCCAATAACTGTAGGAGTTGGAAGTATTATATCTGAAGATGGCTTCTCATTATTATTGTCTCCAGCTGTTGCCGGATCAGTCTGGAAAAGGCTTTTAAGTCTTGGTGCCATTCCTATGGGTGTTTCTGCATGGGAAAGATACAGAATTTTGCAAGGTCTTGACTTTTGATGATCTTATTTATTTACTTATTTGCACATTTGCAAAGATAACTTTGTTGGTTAAATCTTGCCTAAATTAAAATTGTCACTTTTGCACACTTATCTCCTTGTTAATCTGGTTAGTAGAGTCAATTTAATATTAGTTGTTTTGTACTTGAAAGAGCATGGTAGATGGTGACCACAAGGTTATTATATATATCTATCATATATATAAAACACGAATCACAAATTTTTGAGTGGTAATGAAATTTACCTATTTGCCTATACTTCTTTTTTTTTTCATCTCCAAATCAACCTTTTCTTTTGTATCCAAATCAAACTCTAACTCCTTATCAATCCACTACACGTTTTTTTTTCTTTATCTCCAAATCAATCATGAACTCATTCTCATCAATCCAATACACTTTTTTTGAGCATGATTAACTTGTTTTTTCATTTTCTAATTTTTAAAATATCACTTTTATCCTTCAACTTTATGCTAATTTTTATATTAATTGTATTGGTTCTTTTCAATTTTGGTTGATTAACTAGAAATTAATTCCCGCGAGCGAAGCGAGCGGGTCAATCGTGCGTAGCACGTTCTGAAACTAGTATATATATATATCACATTTTTGAAGCATCCAGTAACAAATACTTAGAATCTTATTTGTAAAGAACTACCATAACTGAGCAAATGGGGGCATACACGACCATATGCATTTGCAAGAAGGATGACAAGGATATCAGACTATAAGGTTTCACATCTTACTGCATGTGCAGTGAATAACTCTCCCACATGCACACAACCTTGCCAACCAAAAATTAAAGCAGTATGAATTTCATATGAATAATTTTATTGTACCAAGTTACTAGCCATACAGATTTTGCTCAAAACGTTGCCTGTATTTGTTTAATTGGATTTGTTGGAGAGGAAATTTCAATCGAACAGACTCTTTTTCATTTTATCTTTGTTGAGACAACATTCTACTGAATTTATTTGTGCTATTTCCTTGTTGGACCTTCTGCAGAATTTCTGGTCTTACAATCATGTTAGTTACCGTTTCAGGTCGACCAACTCCAGGTAAGGAGCTCACTAATGAATTCAATGTCTTGGAGGCTGGGCTCTGGAATGCCGTTTCTATTGACAAAGGTGTGATTCTATTATTTGTTAATAACATTTCAAAGACAACGTGGTTATGCTGAAGAGTCTGATGCTTAGATGTTGAAGAGTGTGTGATACTAAGACTTTTTGACTTTGTCATTTCACCTTGTTGTGTTTGAACCCATAGCTTAATAGTTTGACATATACATGTCATGCCATATGTTATGTTGTTCAATTCTCGTCTTTGCCTAGCTATGAACAAAAGAGATATCACTAAATCTAGCTATATGTCGCTGTCCTTTCCATAAGGAGATTTGTATCAGTAGACCGCCTTATTAGGTTGCTATTTTTCCTTTAAAGGTGGCAAATATCTCTCAAGGATTCTGGGTTATTGTGTGTGACCCTAATAAAGAATTGAATTTGGCATTTACAGTCTTGGCTCTATTTGTATTCTTTTGGCTAGAGAGCAATAGAAAGGTCTTCGACGGGTACTCTTCAAGTGAGGCTTTGATAGTCCGTAAAACTCTATAAAAATCCTTCGAAACCTAAACTGTATGCACCCCCTTTAATGTTTCATTTGTTACTTTTTCTTTCTATAGCTTATCAAAAGAATATTTGGTTTATTTATATAATGCAATTTCTTAAATTTGCTTTTGTGCAAGAAAAAACGCAATTATGTTTTCTTTTTCTTTCCCTCTTTTTAAGCTCCTATTGCATTAAATCGAGTTGAGTGAAGCATTTGATACATGTAACCGATCTTTACTAATTTAGGAGAGGCTTTTGTTGTTGTTGTTGTTCCCACTTTTAAGCTACCACAATGCTTATGGCTTGTTCGGTTCACATTTATTTGTATCCTAAATTCATGGGACTAACTTATATTGGGATTGTGCCTTGGGTTTAAGTGTTTGTCCATTTTTCCTGACTTGTTCGGTTTGCAGAATTGGCCTTAGTGGTAAATGTATTTTTTCTAGGTGAAGTTACTAAATTGCCCTTCCTTTATAATTCCCAAAATCAAGGCTATTTGCTTTGTTACGTCTTCCCCAACTTTTCTCCACAGTTTGTTAGGGTTTCTCGTATGCTTACTTCATTCATCCAAGTAATGATCATTTCTCATGCATTTGACTCTCCTGCTTATACCCACAACATAGCCACAAAATTTATCGAATCACAACAAGGCCATTTAAATACAAATCCTCTTCCACAGTCCTGCTGCAAATTGTCATCCATTATCCCATCATCGACGTGCAGCCACACCCTCTAACAGGGAACCAACGAAGTCAGCTCCTGAAAGCATTAGCAGGCATGATAGCCAGAACCTCCCGGTTCAAGGTTTGAGTCTCAAATTGACTATGAAAAGGCAGTGACACCTAGTCACGTACCAACAACATATAAAGAGAGAGAGAGAGAGAGAGAGAGAGAGAAGTTTTCATCAATCGAGAAGTTTTGATCAATCAAATGATGAAGGTAGGAGATGAGTGCAAAGAAAGGGAGAGAGGGTTTGAGATAACAAAATGATAGTGTGTAAAGATGATAGGTAATTTGGTAATCTGCAATGACCAACCATTGGGATTAGTTAGTCCCACCAAAATTGGTGGTTTAGTTTAGTCACCTCTACTGACTATTAGCTAATCCCGTGGTCTAGTTAATCCGTGAAGCGAACACCGGCTTAGCCAGTCCAATGGGGTTAATCCACCCTAAGACTGTGAAGCGAACATGCCATTATAGTTTACTAATTTAGTTGACTTTTTTTTTTTTTTGGGTTGTGGGGCGCTAGAACTCTTAGATATATCACATTTTTTTTATTAGATGTATCATAAATTAAAATTGTTGTTTTAATTGCAACAAACTTAGAGATTGAATGTCGACATGAGAAAGGATTAAGTAAAAAGTGAAAGCCAATTCATCTAATATGTTGATTCACAATTGAACCATGAGAATGAAACAATAAATCGGTCCATCATTTTAGTCTTCTCCATTGAGCAAGAATGCAACAAATCTCATTGACAGTTTATTGTTTCTTCTCACAATTCAATGGCGTTAGCTTATTTGGTGAGTTGGCTTTCAATTTAATACTTTTTTTTTGCCTCATTGGCCATACTTAACACATCAAGCCGTGATGCAATTGAACAACAATATTTAGTTTATGAGATATCTGATAAAAAAATTTGTGATGAAGTTGAGACTTCTAGAAAAGTTCGTGAAATATTAGTCTATTAGCCCTTTGGCTTTTAATGGGATTATTACCGAATGAGATTACTTAGAAAAAAAGATTTTGTTGGCAAGTTGGTGAGGGCATTTCTAAGTTATGTTGGGCAATGAAGTTCATAACATTCACAAATGTGATGGAGCATTCCAATCATGTTATGCTTGATGTGAACCAGCTCAAATAAATTAGTGTAATGATATGTTGACATCCTTTTGCTACATGGTTGTTAAGGTCCCTTAGATATACATGAAAAGACGTGCGCGCATTTCAATGCAAGATTCAAGGGACCTCAACAACTTTGTAGCAAAAGGATGTCACTGCAACATTTTCCGATAAATTATATATGTTGAACTATATGTCAATGTACTATGTCCCATTCATAGTTGACCGCAGGTAGCTAAGTATCTTGTCATCTATTATGTTATGTAATTGTTAGGGTATTATTGAAAAGAAGTTTTCATTGCCTCGGCCAAGTTCTGACATTTAAGAGAGGCCTTGATATTGATATGTCGAATGTTATACGGCGGTTGCCGCTCTGTATGGCAATTTCTTCTTACGTGAGATCTTTCTCAGGATGCTACAAAGGGCAGGAAACCATATCCAGACTCATCACCTATGATGGTGTAAAGCAGAGACTCTGGGGAATTCATCTATCGGCCCCAGTTGAACCGGGCAGTCCCATAACGGTGGATGGAAAGAAGGTATGATTATTTCCAGTTCGATGCAGCTTTCGAAAATTCTAACTCAGAAATACTGAAAACCAATGTGCTAAGCAGGTCGGGAAGCTTACAAGTTATGCCCAGGGCAGAAAAGAATATGACCATTTCGGTCTAGGATACATCAAGAGACAAGCAGCTTCAGCTGGCAGCGAGGTGAATATTGGCGACGTGAAGGGAACAGTAGTGGATGTTCCTTTTCTCGCAAGGCAGTCTCCTTTGACGAGAGTTTCGAGCCCAAAACAGGATTAGTCCCTGCCTTCCTATAGTTGATTTGTCTAGTGCAGATTCCATGTCGAAGCCGGACATCTCGAAAGATTGTAAATGCCAGCATTTAGTTTACATGTTTGGTATACAGCTTCAGTCATGAGGTGGTCTGGGATGCTCCCCATAATTGTATGGTATTAGTTATACAGACGTGCCAATTAAATGTCAAATAATGGTTTACATATGTTTTTGCTCTAGTGATTCTAAAGGCAATGTCTGCATATTCTTGTACCTCCCAATTGGATTTTGAGAATCCCTAATTTCAAGTACTAAATTATGAATATGCTTTAGCTTTTATTTTTAGATGGATCTGGAGAATATTTCTGATGCTCCAACAAAGATGGCTGAAGAGAATATAGTTTCTCGTCGATTAAGGAAGATTTCATAGTGAAGAATACAAGTGTAGAGGATTTCACCATATCTGGTTTCTAAGTAAAACTCTACATTATTGTTTGTGAGGTGGTTAAATTGAGAACAATATCGTAACTAACAGAGATCCATGAGCTCATGTGAAGGGTGTTGGAGTGAAACTGCAATATGACCTTAGTCACAATTATGCAAGCATTCACCAATCAGTCGGTTTGAGTGGAAAATGACTTTGTTTCCCTTAAGCAAGGTCTCAACTTCGAGTCTTGAGGATGGAAAAAAATTAAATTAAGAGGGCCACCCTCCATATGTGGCCCGACCGTGCTCGAGTGTGGATTAATCGGTGTTGTTGGCATCAAACACTACGTTAGGAAACCCAAGAAAATAAAATAAAATTGCAAGCATTCTCCATTTTTTTTTAAAAAAAAAAAAGTCATGTGAAAAGAAAGAGAGAGAATTTCATAAGCTTCTTAAGATTTTAGAGAGATTGAGGATACCATTAAAATTAACAACACACTTGTGTACCAGGTTAAACCATCCATGTTCACCTGCCACTTTTGATGTTTGCACAATATTTATTTTCTCTACATATCAAATGCATTTTGCCCAGAACAAAAAGGCTATCACAGTTCACAGAATCTCAACAGCATAAGAGGTACTCATGAACCAGAAATGGCATTGCTCAAGGTGCTTTGGAATGAGGCAATAGTATCTATGGCAGACTTTGTCAACCAACTGATGCCGACTTTAACCCGATGTTCATCTGTCGGTAATCTTATTAAGTACGCAATCTTCCTTGCTGGAAATGAGGAAACGAAATAAGGTTAGAAGATAGAACTCAAAGACAAACATATAGATGATATTGCAGATAGCTGAAAAATATAATACCAGTGTGACCAATTGGACCTTCCAGTGTTAGTCCATCAATGAAACTTGGAGAAATTGCTGCATCACTTCTCCCAAGAGTCATCATTTCGCCGAGGTTCTGGAATCTGAAAGTTTCAAAGGCAGAGCAGGCCATATCATGGTAGGAATGGATTTAAGATGTGAAAAGAATGTAAATATCTTCAAGAATATGTTGATGCCACTTGAAATACTAAGAATGTGAAAGAACTGAATATAAATCAGTCACTATGGCTCATCTAAAATATCGATAGTCCAGCTGCTAGTCGAACAAGAAGTAAATAAACTGAAGTTGTATTTCTTATTCAATCTTTGCAGTGTTACTACACATCTACATTAGCTTCAACATCCCAAGTCTAAAATCAATATCAATGAAGACAATTTATAAGTACTCAAAATAAATGGAAAAACATGTAAACATTTCGAAGTCACCAACCTAAATGGAAGCAAAGGTCGGTCATTGATAGCAGCCCACAGATTCCAACCAGCAAAATCTGCTTGTTGAAAAGCAACCTGAAAGGATTAACGAGATATCAAAACACAGAATTGGCACACTCGAGAACATGAAGAGAAAAGTCTCTTCGAAGTTACGAAGGAAATGGAAGTGGAAAATAATTTATTAAATGGACCTGTGCAGTGGCTGGAAGAAGCTTTCCAGAGGAGTCTCTTAAAGCAGCTGAATCTCCAATTGCAAATATGCGTGGGTGGCCTTTGACGCGAAGAGTCTCATCTGTTTCTGCTTGTCCTCTGCCAGTAATAGGAAACATGAGAGGCCGGTCGCATGAGTCCAGAGGAGGAAGAAGGGGTTTGGATCCGACAGTCCAAAGAACCAAATCTGCTTCAAGAATCTGACTCTCTAGGCCTCTCTCAGCGGGTCTGAGTTCCAAAATCAATTCTCCTTGTTCAGGTTCAATAACCTTAACCTGTTCACTGATGGTTGGCTTGTCTAAATCTTCTGACTTTTCAGCTTTTCTAATGCAACTAACAAAATACCCCAAGAAAAGCTTAACATTCCTGGATGAGAGAACCTGGTCATCACAGAAAATTTAAGGGACGTGAATAAGAGTTTATAATTTACACCTTCTTGTCTAGCATTCATCGTACTCTTAATGCAATCCACTCTGATAAACATTTCCAATATGAATCTAGTTTCACACAATGCATAACAAGCATGCTTCTCACTTTTAATGCAACTTCCCTATTTCCAGGTGGAGCAGAAGGGCAGATAATAGTTTCAGCATTAATTGCTTGAACTATTCCCTTATCTTGCAGCCTCTCCGCCACTGTAGCAGCCAGCTCGACTCCGGCATAACCACACCCAACAACAACCACACGGATTAGAGAATCCTTTCCGAATTTTCCTCTCTCTAATGCTTTCAATCTACTATCAACTTTCTGCCACATGAGAATATTGAAAAGTACGGAATTAGAAAACAAATCTTAGTAGTATAAAATAATACATTTACTATTCCATGAGAAATCAATGAGAAGAATAAAAGCACATAAAAATATCAAAATCCAGAACAAATAACAAACAGGAAGTAATAGTTTCAAAATAATTTACATCCTTTAAGGCACAATTTCGCAAGAGATTCTCTCTATATTCTACAGTAGCATGATTCATCCACCATCGTTTTTGTTATACATGAGATGCATGATGAGGAGGAATGTATTATGTACTTCTAGCTAGTAAATACTCACACGAGGCCTTTGCATCATGTGATTCTCAACGACACTACATAAAATCCTTTTTAGCAATGCTATTTATAACTGAAACTCCAGCAAACATGTAAACCTTGAGAACAATACATGATGAGAAGGAATGTATTCAGTGAAGAATACCAATGATTACCATGCTAACATGTAAACCTTGACAGAGAACAATACATAAAACCCTTTTTAGCAATGCTATTTATAACAGAAACTCCAGCGAAGGGCCAACTATGCACCAGTTATTTTTGCATTATCTCCAGATTATCGACTCAGCAAAAAAACATCTTTACATAATTCTTGAATGCAAAACAACAACAACGAAGGCCCTGTCCCAGCTCAGTAGAGTTTGGCTACATGGATCTTACATTTCCATTTGGCGCTATTTCATGTAGATGATGACATGAGTTGAAAATGCTTCAAATCTCTTATAATTATGAATCTCAAGTTATGTTAGGTGAGGTATATCCCTTCGAATGCCTTCAATTTCTAGTGAGTCTAGTTTTCTATTGAAGGCATTTGCAAAATACATGAAAATGTAATAACTTACAAAGAAAATAAATCGAAAGCTTCAGAAAATGATTTTGTGCTGAGTTTCGTGCATCTGAATTAGTAAAGAAAAAGGTAGCCTCACGAGAAAGTTTTAAGATATAATCATATAGATCCCCCAAGTACTTACAAGAGCATCCTCCAGGGTAGAGAATGGCAATGAAAGCTCAGCAGCACCTGGCACAAGGTCAAGTTTTGGTTCAGCTCCCAATGAAAGAACCAACCTGGCTGCCCAGAGTAAATGGTTGATGTCAGTCATGCTAGAAGAGTATGATCCAAAAAACGTTTTAACTAAAGGGCGAAAAAAAAAAAAAAAGATGCGCGAAAAAATAAAGTAATGAGATACCAAATGAGCAAAAAAAAAAAAAGAAAAGAAACTTCACAAGCTTCCTTTGTACTACCTAGTTGTTGCATATTCTTCCAAAGAAACCGGGCACAACAAAAAGTGCAAGAGAATCCGCCACAAAGAATGAAAGTACATCTTACCAATCATACTCAACAAGGCGGCCACTTTCAAGCTGGACTCTTCCACCACAAGACATGGTTGGAATCTTCCCCATAGAATGATCTAATGGGTATAAAAGTTTCACTCTATCTTGGAAAAACTGAACGCTGGTGTTTGCCAGTAAGTCGAGGAAACGAGGTGCTATTTCCCATTCATCCACTTCTGCAGTTTGAAATATATAGAGAGAATAAAACATTACCATTGGAAATGAAAAGGCAGGGGGAGAGGGAACAGAATAAGGAAGAAACATAAGCAAATAATCAAACAACGAAATACATAGCGCAAATAAATAAAATTGCTAACTCCATCTAAGCACTGAAACATTGTAATACATACCTCCAGATAGAAGTTCATACAACATCGGTTTGAACACAAATCGAGCTGATTGGTCAACAAGAAGCACCTGGATTCAATGTATCATGGAGAATTGGAAAGTTAGAGACCAACATAAAAGTATGAATTTCATAGAGTGAAGCTATGCTGAAAAAAGTGCAAGATGGATAAAGCGTAATCGCGGAGGAAAACATGTGAGTTCAATTTCTAGCACACCACCACAAAAGGTAGAAATAAAGGCTTGGTGAAGGAAAAAGTAAAACCAATCAAGAAATGCGACCTGAAACTGATGATTCAAGTTCTATGATACCCAGCGGAGATGGCAGCATGAATACAAACCAAAAAGAAAAGTAAAGCACACTCATCAAGGAAACCAAGCAAAACAAAAGAATGAAGGTTTGAAGCAAAACGTTGAATCTTAATTTTAAGAGAAAATACAATACAGCCGGAAAGCAATTAAAGCACAGGTTAAAAACATTCATGAGAGACGTCGCAAATACAATAGCCAAAGAAGTCCCATATCAAAGGGCTAGAAACTACCCAAGTTTTGCAATAAGAAAATAAACTACCTGCGGTTTCTTGTCGTCGGGCCATACAAGAGATTCTAATCTCAGAGCAGTATACAATCCTCCAAATCCACCACCCAATATGCAGATCCGAGGTTTCTGTAGCATAAGTGGCATTGTTATTACAAGCAAAAATGAGGGGCACCTCATTAAAATGCAGTAAAAAAAACCGCAAAACAAAATGACATACTATCTACTATGATTATCGTTGTAAAACTTATTGGCAGCAGCTCAAAGATTGCACAATACAAACATGCAGATTCAAAACACGCACACATCGACACTTATTCTTCGCGTTTGAATACAACATTTAAGGGCTAACATATAAATATCGTTTTAAGATTCTAATGACAAATGAACTACATAAGCAGTCATTCATTCAAAATGTAAATCATGGGTAGGTACTAATTACACAATACTAGTGACCCCAACTCACACAATTACATCTCAAACAGCTAAACAATTATAGAACTAACATGCCCGATTTCAACAACTAGACATTTATACATTCTACAAACAAAAACATAGCAAAACAACAACAACATAGCCTAAATCCCAAAATTAGTTGGGGTCGACTACATGGATTAAACTGTTCCATTGCGCTCAATTTAGTGCAATTGATGGCGAGCTTTCCAAATCATTTAAATCCCTCTTAATTAATGTATCCCAAGTTAAGTTCAGTCTACCCCTACCTCGTCTAATTTTTTCAATTTCTATTCAATAAATTTTTTTATTGGAGGCATTCGTAGGCAGTCTTTATAGGTGTCCAAACCACCGCAACCACTCTTCCCTAATCTTCGTGTCAATCAGTGTCACTCATACTTTTCTTTGAATTTATGTATTTCTTATTCTATCTTTACGAGTTTTACTACACATCCACCTAAGCATTCTCATTTCCGGTACACATCCACCTAACCTGCTTGTCCGGCCATGTGTATAGTGGCAGAGACCGGTCTCCCACTGATTTGGGTTCATCAGACCCTCCACTGCCCATCCCTGACCCAACAGAGCTCGAAATTGTTCTCACGCATAGATTTCCTCTTCTGGGTATTGGTAATTCAGCACCATTTCTTCTTGGAAACACTGAGAATTCGTTGCAGAAGCACTTCACTCCTCTTCCTGGAAAAGATTCATAGAGGGGGAGCTGAGGAATTTGAGAAGAAAAACCACGATTGAATCCAAGTTTATGCAAATCATGAGAGAGATCGAGAGAGAGGGGTCACCTGGGAAGAAGAATGAGATTGGCGACGATGAAAGCGTTGGGGAGAGCATCTGCGCAAAGGCCTAATTTTTGTTTAGTTTCTTAATTTTTGTGCTATCCTTGGATTTATTTATTTATTTATTTACTTTTTTTTAAGAAGTGTTATAAGGACAGCAGCATGTCGCTCCGTAAGACACATTGGCTTACAAGAGTCATTCATGCACGTCTCGAGATGTGGCGTATACAGATCCCGATATATGACATGTATGTCGAAGTTGCATGTTAAGCTTTTGTGAACCAATGTGTCTTGTTGTGTAACATTATTATTGTCATTCTAGTATTTTCTTTATTTTCGGTGTTGTGGTGTTTAGGATTACTGTGATTATTCTATTGAAGATATGTATCGAAAAAGAGTTTTTTGAATATCTATCCCTTAGCGACAAAAGATTTGTCATTTTAACACCCACTTCAAAGATATTTGCACTTATGATCCCTTTGACTGCTCGATTTACATTTTTTTTCATCAAGTAAGCAAATCAAAACAATCATGACGATTAAAAGCACGTTTTGAAAACGCGTCTTTAGAAAGAACGTTTCGCCTCTAAGCAATGACTTACTTGAATTGAATGCACATTTTAAAAACGCATATTTTGAAAGCAAGTGCCTTCAATTCATTCACATGTTGATCAATCAAATGAGTTATATGTGCGAATGTTTTGAGATGTGTGTCTAAAATATAATCTTTTGCACTAAAGAATTAGATGTTCAAAATGCACGAATGGATAAAGAGGGCCGCTAAGGGCACCCCACCATTTAATGAAGGCACCCAGTTAATGTGGGCACAAACCGATTTACCTAGGGCACCCAAAAATTAGACCCGAAATACCTAAACTACCCCTCGTGGAAATCCATCTGCACCCCACCACCCCCAGCACCATCTTCACCGCCTGGACTTCAAGAACCCGTTTTGTGTGAACCGACCAGTGAGAGGAATCTCCGAAATCGTGTCTCGCCTTGTGTTTCTCCTTCGTTTGACGGGTTTTTTGCAGTTCGTAGGGTCGTGGTGTGAGGCGATTTCGTCTCCAAGTTAGGGTTCGGTTGAACATCGTCGAACACACATTATTTGCGCGAAATCGGTCGTTTGAAGGTACGTTTTTAGTGTAATTAAGTTACATTTGGTAGAGTAGTTGTGATTTACAGTGGTGGTTTGTTCAATACTTAAAAAATTGGGAATCGCGGTTCTCGCCACACAAAGCCGAGAATGTGCTAACTCTCTCGCCAAGCATGGCGGAGAGAAGCTACAATGTGGGGAAGTCGAAGTCTCGCCACAAAGGCCGGAAAAGCTCACGATGTCTCGGTTACGCAAGGCCGAGAGTACTCTTGGTATCTCGGCCGAGACATGACGAGAGCTACAATTAGCGATAGGTAATGTGGCGGCGGTGGTGTACAACCGAGAAATTGGTCATACTCTAGGTGGTACCATGGCGAGAGTGTTAGATTAGGCTCAGACGTGATTGGCCGAGAGCAAGGCGAATTGAAATGGTCAACACATCTCGGTGGTGTACAACCGAGACCGTTTCATTGGACTCGGTTGTACACTGTCGATATATTGGAGGAATTGTCGGTCATGGGTGACCGAAAATTTGTGTTGTTTCACGAACCTGCTTGACAGAGACATCAGAAATGGATGAATTTGAACAAATTTTTTTTGTAAATTTTTTTTGGGATCTGTTCCATGCGCTTATATGTTGTAATTTATTCAGGTATGGCTCGTCCAAAGCTACTGGTGACTGGGGGGAGGAGGTTGAGCCGAGGTCCCGAGGCCTAACAGGGGGCGAGGTGGCGGGAGACCCCGGACAACATCGTACCAGGAAAGAGAAAGAGAAAGGGAAGGAGAATGATGATGTTAAGGGCAAGGCGAAGGTAGATGGCATTCGTGGAAGGTTACATTTGCACGATGAGGGTTCGACCCTCGATGCCGGGCGACCTGAGGATCTTGTTGTTGCCGGAGGTGAAGATGAGGGGCATGCATCGGAGTCTAGTAGCAGTGACTCTTTAGAAGCGGGGAACACGATAGAAACAGATCGTAATGTGGGCGGGAGCAGTAGTGGTGGAGCTGGCCATGATGAAGGAGAGGCCGAAGTGCCTGTTGAAGCGCGTGCTCCATTCCCCGGTGGTCATATAGACGGGGCGTTGTTGAAGAGCTTCAAGGATCATGTGGCTTTGAAGATTTGGAGCAATGAGGTAATTTCAATTTCATTGAACGGATTAACTTAACACTCGTGGTCTTCACATAATGACGAGATGTTTTTACATTTGCAGGAGCGGCCCATTCTTAAGTGTATCAATCATGGAGCTCAAATAGCGGAATGGGATTTACAGTCGTGCCACCCGAACACGGCGGGACTTCAGAGGATTATTCAGGGTTCCGGGTTGAATACGCTGATAGACTGCTCATACCGCAAGGCCAACAAGGAGGTTATCTCGCATTTGTGGAGGGTGGCGGCGGAGACGAACACATTTCACCTACCTTTTGGTGAAATGTCTATCTCATTAGAGGATGTCAGCTTCCTCCTGAAGATCCCTGTGACGGGCAAAGTTGTTGCAGTGGAGAAATTTGCGAGGTACACGGAGGAATTTCGCTCAGACGCTATCAAGATGGTCTCGAACCTACTTGGGGTTAGCGTCGAGGAGGCCGAGGAGGAGGTGAATATCGCAAGGGGCTCACAAATGCGCAAACATTGGTTGAAGAGTCGCCGGTGCCCCAAAGCCGGTTCGAGACCCGTAAATTATCCTCCCGTGGAATGCACCGCCCGAGAGCGTACTGGCCTTGTACTTGTTGTCCCGCACTCTTTTTGCCGATAAGAGTGGGTCTCGGTGTCGATCGCGCCGCTGAAGCTTCTTGAGGACTTGGACGACGTAGGAAACTACGCATGGGGTGCGGCTGCGTTGGCCTACTTGTATCGACACTTGGGGTCCGCCACGAGACTGCAAGTGTCTCAGATTGCTGGCTACCTCACATTGCTTGAGGTATTTTAGTGAAATAGACTTAATTTTTATTTTGTATTTCAATTAGGCCAACTTGCAATTGTGGACTAACTACCATTGTATGTATTTGCGGGGATGGGTGTACGACCATTTCAAACTTGGTCTGGCCACGCCCAATGCGAAGTACATAGTCGCCACAACCATCGCAGACAACGAGCTACTTGAGGTATTGAAATGGTTAAATATATTATGCATTTATTATTAATTTCGATATGTTTTACATTGACACTAACCCGATTTTTTTCATCAGCGTAATAGGCGAGCGTTGGACGCGGCGTTGCGATGGATGAACCACCCGCCGGAGGTGTGTACGATTGAGTCGGCGAGGACCATTCTGAGTGACATCGTCAACTTTCTTTCGAGGATGAGTATAAGTCCCACCCCCACGAGTACGACTCCGGCGACCGCCACCGGCACAACCGCAACATCCGGCCCTACCGAATCAGGCCCGAGGCAGTCCCACCATGGTAGCACTTCCTCACCCTCCACACCGGCTACAACTCAGACCGCCACGGCCGATGCTCGCCCTCCGAAGAGAATGCATGGGAAGGAGTATCGAAGGAAGAATATGAAAAAACCCAAGCAATGACCGGCTGAGAATGGAGGGATAGACATTTGTATGACATTCTTTGAGTTTTATGATTAAATGAGTTTTTATGAGAGTTTGTAATGTTTTATGAGTACTTGTTGGGTTGCGATTATATGGTGCGTATGGACTACACATTTGTATGACATTTTTAAATGTTTGATGACTACCTGTTGCCTGTTGACTATATTTTTATGACTTCCGATAATGTTACATTGCCTATTGTTTTATTTTGGTTGTAATTTGTTCTTGGATCCTAGTTTTTTCTGCCGATGAGGGTGTCTCGGTCAAGCAGGGCCGACACTCATGTGTAATTATCGGTACTGAACAACCGAGACAAATGCATGATGCACGGTCTTGACCGGACGTGAATGTACCTGTTGCCAGTAATTAAAAATGTGTCGGTTACTCATGGCCGATAAGCCACTAGTAATGTCGCGCATAGGTCGACGATAAGAGGCAATTTCGGTATTGCGCAACGGAGCCTTGCCGTTAATTATCGGTGGTGTATGGCCGACACATTACCGTATGTCTCGGTCATCCAGGGCCGAGACGTCTGTTCCATCAACAATTTCCATTTAACAAGACAACTAACTTTCCAATTTCCAATAATCAAACTGTAGAACAATACCTGAAAGGTAGGATAAATTCACTCATTCTATATCCATACAAGTTGACAGCAAACTTTCAAAATTAGTAAATGTACAACCAACCAAATTTAAAGGTAGCAGTTTTAACACTACGGTGTACCCAAATCTACAACGAAAATGGTGGCATCAAGTAGAGTTGCAATGGGCGCGAAGTCTCGAAAGACGAATCTATCACGCCAACCTTTCGCACTATCCTCAACATACCGGTCCCACGAAGGGTATAAGGATGACAATGGTGCATTCATGCTCAACATCACCTGTCAAAGTGAACAGGATAACATGATCATATTGTCGTGAACTGCCGCTTTACCCTTCCCAACTCTTTGTGACATTCCCCTATAAGTCCCTGACCTCTCACAGGCAAGTTTCACCCCTTCCCCCGCGCTTAATGCCCCGGCGTCGAGTGCTTTGTCACTAGCACAAACATGTTCTCACGCCTATCATTTGAACCCATGAAAGCCGCGCTTCTCTAATTGGGAATGGCCCACAAGGTGTAAACGTGTCCGTGTAGTCTGGAAATAGGGTAGAAACCGACATTACCTGCAATACAAACAGTGTAACATTATAATCAACCGAAATGTACAACACAATCACAAAAACATCCAAAAAACAGTTCTCGGTAGTACTGGTCCGCAACTTTCTTCAAAGTCTCGCTCACGAACGACCGAGAGTTACCGAATACTCTCGATTTTACCGTTCCGTGACCTACGTAAACCTATCGGTCCTATATTACCGATACATAACCATACATCTCGGTCATGCGAGGCCGATACAATCGCGTACATCCACAGAAACTTCGGATAACCGCATAAAAAAACACAAAAAATTTGCAAAATTACATCAAGGACGACCTCCTCTGGCACCGAAGCATTACAATCATCCATTATATAGTGGAAACAAGTTCGGATTTGAAGAAATTACCAAACCCTATGGTGACAAACAAATCATCATTTTCACAGTTATACACAACTAAACAGTTCTAAAAAAACACGAATATGGTTGTCAAACATTGTTACCTCGCTGTCGGATGATGTAAATCCGCAAGAATCGATCAACGCTCGCCAAATGCAATGTGGCTTTGTGGTTCAACCTTGTGGTCTTTGTCAAAATGATTTGTGGGGTTTGAATCAATATATATACAAGGGCAAAATGGTATTTTCCACTTTTGCTGAAATTTTTACAAAAACTTTGGGTGCCTTCATTAAATGGTGGGGTGCCCTTCGCGGCGCTCATGGATAAATATCATTACCGAGTCCCATCATCGGTAATTCTAATATTTTTTCAATAGAAAAATGTGTTTTATTTTAAAAACATGAAAACTCAGCAAGCATAATCCAAATGACGTTCTTAACCCTACACTCTACTCTTAATGCCACGATTACACTCAGATAGTAAAAAGAACAAATGTCAAAAATCTTAGTCCAGACAGGGTCATTTTCGGCAATCCAAATAAATCTTTGTCAACAATGTCAATCCTTAGTGCATGAAAGAAAGAAACCAAACGCGCCCCCAAACGAAAGCCAGGGCTCTATCAGGTACGCCCGAGCGCGCTCATCTCCGTACGCGGCGGCGGCGGCGATCGGCGACTTGAAACGATGGTCGACACCGGCCGAAGCGTCGGAAACAACGGCGGCGCCACCGGGAGCAACCGGCCGGTGTGGCTACAGCAGTACGATCTCATCGGAAAGATTGGTGAAGGCACGTACGGCCTCGTCTTCCTCGCGAGGACCAAATCGCAACCTAATCGCGGAAAGTGCATCGCTATCAAGAAGTTCAAGCAATCCAAGGACGGCGATGGAGTTTCTCCGACCGCGATCCGCGAAATCATGGTCAATTTTCTTGCCCTAGAACCGCAAATTCTCGTCTTTTGACCTAATTCAAGTGTTGTGACTGATTTACAGTTGTTGAGAGAGATCAATCATGAAAACGTGGTGAAGCTTGTGAATGTGCACATCAATCCGGCAGACATGTCGTTGTATTTGGCCTTTGATTACGCGGAACATGATCTCTATGTGAGATTCTTTTCGCGATGAGCTTTCATTTGTTAGGGCTTTAGTGTTTCTGCTATAAAGTTGATTGCTTGAATTGTGTGGTTATGTAATTTTAGCTGTAAATGTGTTCTTTGACAGGAAATTATTAGACATCACAGAGAAAAGGTGAGCCATTCTATCAATCCATATACAGTGAAATCACTGCTCTGGCAATTGCTCAATGGGCTAAACTATCTACACAGGTAATCTCATTTTTGCAATGCTGGTTGAATTGCAAATTAGGTGTCGCGCGTGGCGCGGTAGTGATAATATTGCCATTAAATGTGATCTTACTTAGAGAGATACATTTGAAGTCTTATTTATGTGATAAATTGATAAGTTTTGCTTGTAAGTTGTATCACCTGTATTGATGTAGTAGCCATATAAGGCTAAGTAGAAGAATTATATTTTGTTATATGTATAGAACCCACTGTTTTCATATATTAGGGTTTTAGTATAAATAGTCGGAAACACACTGGAATAGCTAGTTTTTATTGATGAATTGAAAACCTTGGATTTGGTGGTTGTGGTTTCTTTTGCTTTGTTGTCTTGTTCTTTTCACATACTGTATTTGGAACTTTTTGCTACCTGCAGTAATTGGATCATACATCGAGACCTCAAGCCATCCAACATCTTGGTATGCCCCGGACGTTTGCTTACATCCATTCTGTTGTAAAATTAGACCAAAAATGTTTTTGTAGATACTGCGTAACTCCCTGTTTTTTTCTACATAATTGGTGAACTGCTAATGGGTTAGGTCATGGGCGAGGGAGAAGAACAGGGAGTTGTGAAGATTGCTGACTTTGGACTTGCAAGAATATATCAGGCACCCTTAAAACCTTTATCTGATAATGGGGTATGAATCATTTGCTTTTCCTGTTAGACTATAGTTGCTTAAATTGTTTTTTGTATCATCAGTGCTTTAGTCTCGCTCTCATGAGAGCTTGTGCTTCTCTTTATCAGTGTGCATTATTGTTGCTGGCAAAGGCATGTTAACCCATTTCATAAATTTTTCGGGATACTAATTCTGCTCGATGAAGTGCAGAATTTGCAATAACCTGAATTTCTGCATCTTCGGCCAGATCTTTTTGTTATATTTATGCTTGTTCTCGGCTTTTTTTTAATTTTTAGTTCTTTCATTCTTTGTAAGATCCATCTTTGCAGTGAGTTTTCACACAAACTTTGATGATTGAGATGGTTTACCTTATGTATTTGGATTTCCAAGGATCATAAATTTGAATTCACTATAAGTTTGATCATCTAAAATTTTACTAGTGGTTTGGGGAAGTTTAATTCGATGTAGGAATTTTTGTAAAATCTTGACATTACAACAACAACAACAACAACATAGCCTCAGTCCCAAATTAATTGGGGTCGGCTACATGGATCAAATTTTTCATTGTGCTCGATTAAGTACAATTGATGGTGAGCTTTCCAAACCATTCAAATCTCTCCTAATTAATGCATCTTATGTTAACTTTGGTCTACTCCTACCTCGTCGAATTTCTACAGTTTCTATTGAGTCAAGTTTTCTAGTGGGGGCATTTGTGGGCCGTCTTTGCAGGTGATCAAACCACCGCAACCGCCCTTCCTCGATTTTTGTATCAATTGGTGCTACTCTTACTTGTCTTTGAATTTCTATATTTTTTATTCTATCTTTACGAGTTTTACCACACATCCGCCTAAGCATAATCATTTCTGCTACATTCATTTTATGTAATTGTTGTTGCTTTACCGCCCAACATTCACTTTCATAGAGCATAGCTAGCCTAATTGCGGTCCTATAAAATTTTTCTTTTAACTTAGTAGGAACATTTCGATCACAAATCACTCATGTTGCACTCCGTCATTTCTTCCATCCAGCTTGAATTCTATGTGTGACATCATTATCAATATTACCATCATTTTGTATGATTGATCCTAGGTATTTAAAGTGGTTCACCTTAGGAACTTCTACTTCTCCTAATTTTACCACTCCATCATCTCGATGTCTAGTGTTTCTAAACTCACAGTGCATGTATTCGGTTTTCGTCCTACTCAACTTAGAGCCTTTAGATTCTAATGTATTTCTCCAGAGTTCTAATTTCCTATTCACTCCATCTTTTGTTTCATCCACTAAGACAATATCATTTGCAAATAGCATACACCATGATTTCCTATTCACTCCATCTTTTGTTTCATCCACTAAGACAATATCATTTGCAAATAGCATACACCATGGTATATCCTCTTGAATATGCGTAGTTAGTTCATCCATAACTAAAGTAAATAGATATGGGCTTAAAGCCGATCCTTGATGTAGTCCTATCGTAATGGGAAATTCTTTTGTAGCTCCTCCAAGTGTCTTTATACTCGTTACTATTCCATCATACATATCCTTAATAGTGTCTATGTATCTAGCATGCACTCCTTTTCTTTCTAAAACCCACCAAAGAACATCTCTAGGGACAATATCATATGCTTTTTCTAAATTTACGAATACCATATGAAGATCTTTTTTCTTTTCTCTGTATTTTTCTAACAATTGTCTTACAAGGAAAATCGCCTCCATAGTTGACTTCCCAAGCACGAAGCCAAATTAGTTCTCTGATATTTTTGTTTCTCTCGTTAGCCTATTGTCAATTATCCTCTCCCAAACTTTCATAGCGTGACTCATAAGTTTAATTCCCCGGTAGTTTGAGCAACTTTGAATGTCTCATTTGTTTTTGAAGATTGGCACAAGCGTGCCAATCCAATTTCTCCTAAGCATTTCCAAACCTTAGGTATTTTCCTATACTGATTGTACGCATCTTCTTCTCGACACTTAGGTATTTTCCTATACATCTCTCTTTTAGTCTTAATTGCTCGTTGGACATCCTCGTTCCACCACCATGTTTCTTTCGTTGGTGGTCCCAAGCCTTTAGCTATACCTAATATGTTTGATCCCACTTTCCTTATGCAACTACTCATTTCTAGCCACATTGTATTAGCATCTAAGTCAAGATTCCATATATTTTCCTTTAGTAGTTTTTCTCTAAACTCTACTTGTTTACTATTTTTTAGGTTCCACCATTTTATTCTAGGGTTGTTAACTCTTTTATTCATATTACGTCGTCGTTTTAGCTTAATATCAAGTACTACTAACTTATGTTGGGTAGTAAGTGCTTCGCCAGGTATTACTTTGCAGTCTCTACATATTTTTCTATCTATTTTTCTTGTTAAAAGAAAATCTATTTGACTCTTGTTATGACCACTACTAAAAGTAATTATACGTGACTCCCTCTTCCTAAAACTAGTATTTGCTAAGACAAGATCGTATACTGAAGCAAATTCTAAGATTGATTTTCCTTCTTCATTTCTATTACCGTAACCAAAACTTCCATGAACTCTCTCAAACCCATCGTTACTTGCCCCGACATGCCCATTTAAATATCCTCCAATAAAAACCTTTTCATCTAATAGTATACTTTGCATAAATCTATCCATATCGTCCCAAAACTTGCGTTTGATGCTCTCGCTTAATCCTACTTGTGGTGCATAGGCGCTAAGTATGTTAATTTTTTCGCCTCCAATAATTAAATTAACTAGAATCAATCTATCCCTCATTCTCTTAACCTCTACGACCTTATCCTTATAATCATTATCCACCACAATTCCTACTCCATTGCATTTTCTATCTATACCAGTGTACCACAATTAAACCCCGTGCTTCCTATTTCTCTACTCTTTTCTCATACCCATTTTGGCTCTTGGAGGCAAACAATATTGACTCTCCTTTTAATCATAGTATTTACTAGTTCTATTGACTTCCCTGTAAGTGTTCCTATGTTCCATGTTCCTAAACGAATTTTTTCTCCCCTCTGTGTTTGTTTTCCTTTTCTATTTCTATTTTGTCTAAAAAATGTTGACATTAAAGAGAAGTATAAATTAGCTTTATCTAAGTGTTTACAAGATTCATATTTTGTCAAGACACATCGAAGAAGTGTTTTTCTAGAAAAATATTTTTTTTCTTTTTTTTAAAGTTCAATTGTAATAGTTTTAATCCGTTTAGATATCATTTCTTTCTTTCTATCTTTTTTTCTTTTCCAATTAACTAGAATTCATTTCCCATGCTTGACATAAATTTCTAGTTTGCATCACATATTATGCATATTTGTAGGAGTATCTTTTTTTTTTTTTAAGAAAAATGAAATTTACATTAGCAATCTGCCAATCTCTTTTCTTTCAAGTTATTTCTTAATTTGGAAATGATTTGTTTTTCCCTTATTTTGGTTTGGAATTTTGTATATTCTCATTTGCTTGTACTTCTGAATGCGGTATTTGAAAAAATCTATATATTTTGGAGAAATTTGGAGAAGTTTAGGGGAATTTTCATACCATGGAATTTCCTGAACTTTTCTGTATATCTTGCCGCTATCAGTATGACAATTGACCCCTCCTTGGATGGTTGAATAATGAAACTGCCATCTGTAATATAATATATATAATGCAGTGAAGAAAATTTTTGAAGGAACCATATTTTTAACCATGCCCGTGCTATATTTTTTATCATGACTTCCATGTGATTGAATTTAACTTGTAGTTTGTAAATGATAGTTATTCGTTCACCTGCCCTTTTTGGTCAATGATATGTATGAATTGAAATGTTATAAGTATGTCTTGCTCACTCTCAGTGTCACTTAAGTCTAGTGTTTTTGCTTTTAACTTGCATTGAGGGCGGTACTAGAAAATAGCTTGGAAGGCTTGTTAAATTTTGACACTTAACAGCATTTTTTTCCTTCTACTCTTGTTTGAAAGAGAACATCTACCGATTCTACCCTATTGATCAAACTGTTATTTAAAGCAAAGAGGAAGAGGATCAATGTATGAATGTGGGTTGGACTGTTGCAGAAATGACATGGGAGATCATTTTCTGATGCATTGCAATTTAAGTACTAGCAAATTGACGAAATCGTTGTTTGAGACTTTACACTGACGCCCAACACTTGCATTCAGTTACTGGCTGAGTGGCTTAGCAGTGTCAAAGCAAGGGATCCCTCAATGAGACTTATTTCAAGCATGGCAACTGCTATGTTCAGCAGAAGAATTTACAGAATCTATTAAGAATTTTTGTTTAGATTCCCTTTTCTTTTTCTTTGTTACCTGTAATAGTTAGAGATAATGCTTTGATCTTCCTCGTTGGACTTGTTGATGCCTTCCTGAAGTCATTACAGCTATACGTGACATAGCCTATATTTTTTAATACTGGTGACATAGCCTACATTGCATGCTAATGAACAAACACATGCTCACTTGGATGAATTCAGTTTTCACATTCATTTGTCTCTTTATAGAACTTTTGTCTGTTAGGTATTTATTTTCATGAAAATCTTTCCAGAATTGATCATTGGGTCAATGCCTACTTGCAGGTTGTTGTGACAATATGGTATCGTGCACCAGAACTGCTTCTCGGGTCCAAGCACTATACTAGTGCTGTTGGTATCCTGTGTCTTACTTTGACACTTTAGCTACTATGCACTCATTGCTTTTTTTTCACATGAATCTTGATATGAATGCCAATAAAATCTGTATGCTTTCCTAAACTTTAGATAGACATGTGGGCTGTTGGATGCATCTTTGCCGAGCTCCTAACACTAAAGCCTTTATTTCAAGGCGTGGAAGTCAAAGCTCCTGCAAACCCCTTTCAGGTGCTCAAGTAGTCTAAAGTGTCATTTGGTTTGCTTGTATTTTCTGTTTTCAACTGAATGTGTTATTTTTTGTCTAAACTATTGTCTTCTTTTGGATTTCTCTCACTTTTTCCCCTCGTTCTGTGTTTCCACTAGTGTAGCTTGATCAACTTGACAAGATATTTAAAGTTTTAGGTAAGGAAACACTTAATTTAGATGTTGTTTTACTCTATCCATTTGTTGCTGTACTATATGCCTTCATCCTTTTTACAGGGCACCCAACTCCAGAGAAGTGGCCGACACTTGTGAGTCTTCCACACTGGCAATCAGATCAACAGCATATCCAGGGGCATAAATAGTGAGTTATATTGCTTGCCACCTCTAATATTGTTAATGACATATTAGTTAGTTATGCTGAATCAAAGCTGTGTTAATTTGCATCTGCCCTTCTATTGTTACAGCACATTAGATTTACCTTTATGTTGGTGGAAACTGCACCTATGTGCGATTATTAAGTCTTTCTAATTTTTCCATTGTATTCTTCCAACAGTGAAAGTCCTGGACTTCATAATGTTGTTCACCTTCCTCAAAAACAACCTGCATATGATCTCCTCTCAAAGATGCTCGAGTATGTGACATATTTTCTTTCTTATTCCTTATAGTACTAAAATTTGTTTATGGATGATATGTATAGCTTTCTAGAAATAATGTTTTGCATGTTAGGCTTGCATGGTTTGTAGTTTTTTGTTCAAAGCTCCTTGTGTACTTGTTCAGAAACTATCTCAGCAATTTTTTTTTTTTTCTTTTTGCTCTTTTTTGGTAAAAATATTTAGAGGAAAACCTGTAAAATTGTGAGTCCCCAGAACCTTTCCTTACAGACCCAAACTGTGGTGTGTTGTTGCTTGTAGGGGTGTGAAATGACTTGCACTCCTGAACCTGCTTCATTTAGGGTACTTTTTCTTTGACCATTAAAATAAAATAAGACGTCTCTTGTTTACTTATTCTAAACCAAAATGTTAAAATGAAAGAGTTTCAAGGACATTCCTACCAAAAAAAAGAATTTCAAGGATATAAATACTTTTGTATACCAATAAATATACCTTATACTACATAGATGAAACAACTATTTATGAAAATATAGTTGGAAATAGGTCACATTGGTCCAGATTTATTCGTGAGTTCTCAAAGTAAAAATAAATGGGGTAACGTTTTATTTAAATTTTACACAACCATTTATTAATGAGAAATTAAAGACCAAATAGCTTAGTTGGACCGTTGGATGGAGATCATGATGCGGGGCTTGAGAGAGATCGCACGCGTCATTAGTGCGAATCTTGAGGTAGATCCAGCTATGCGGAAACATTTGCCACTCTACAATTGAATTTCATTTGATTACATTTATAGTATCTCGAAGCAGATTAACGGTGCATATGCATCCATAATAGTCCCGCGATTTAATCTCCTTGAATTTCATTTTAAATTCTACTTTTAACGGCATTTAGTGAATTAATTGTTCGTTAGCCTATAAATTGAGGCATTGCATTCTTTCATTTTCATCTCAAAAAGCGCAATGCAAGTGGCTTCCTTTTCTTCTCTTCTCCCCTCCTCGTGCATTTTTTGTCAAACACCAAGCACCGATGTGGGAGAAACACTAGAAGGAGATCTTTGTATCCTGATAGGTTCTTTTTTGTCAAACACCAAGCACCGATGTGGGAGAAATTTGCCTAAAGGACATAGAATTTGGTGTTCGACTCACTCCTCATTGGTCACGACCGAGTTTAGAGATATACTTTATGTCCTTGAGACAAATTTCGCCCGCGCTGGTGCTTACAGTGATTGACAAAATGCCTTGTACAATGCAACTATCTCCTTTTAGTGTCTGCAACACTACAAAATAACTAGAAATTCAAACCAAAATTGTTACTCTCCTAGTTCCTAGTGTGCAATGCACAAGGGGGGAAGAAGAAAGGAAAAGTGAGTCGTTTGCTCGGTGTCTTTTGGGATGAAAGCAATGCCTTTATTTATAGGCTATCGAACAATTAATTCACTAAATGCCACTAAGTGAGATTTGAAATGAAAATCATGAGGGTTAAATTATATTTACCGTTTTGTGTTCTTGCATCGTGGATCTACATCAAGATACAACAAGTGCATTTAAAATGCAATTAAAAGATGTTCATATTGATGGCGGTTTTTGGATGCATTCACTTCACTTAATTTGCCTCGATAATTACACCAATAATAGGCGTGACCTCTTTCGAGCCCCGTATCTTGGTATCCACATATGAGATATATTGGAACCAAGCTACAGACTATAGTATAAATAACTTATACCGCAGTAAATATTGTGGTGCTGATCTATATGTTTATGCATACACCAAATGTAAACCACGTCTACACATATTGGAGATATTGCATATGATCATTTCCATGTGTGCGTACAGTTACATATTTAGGTAAATATAAATAAATTCCATATACCAATAAACATGTCTGATATATATTACTATATTTTGTATATATAAGTATTTATTTACTTATTTTTGTTTTCTGTACGTTATACACACACGACATGGTTATTTTTAGCTGGGTAATGTAAAAACGGAACATATGTTTGTCAGTTTATTTTGTCCAATTTCAAGCGCGTGCATGACCTTGGTTGTGCGGCTTATGAGACCTCACACTTGACAAGATTTCTAGTTAACTTCCATTTGTTTTGGAGATGCAATACAAGCTACCAAGAGTTGTGTTCAAATTTTGGAAGCTCTGGATGCCCATAAATCTAAAGATTACCATGTCAAATTCTTTATGATTTATCTTCTGAGAGGGATCATTTTGCTTCATTCCGTTTATTTTCATGTGTAGCTGATGTTTATACTTTGTTTGTTTTCCATCTTAACAATTTCCTCATTGACATAGTGTTGTGTTAGTTTTCTATATTAATGAGTTAATTTTCTATCTTAACAAGTTCATAATTTTGTGATTAATTTGTCTACAGATATGATCCAAAGAAGCGTTTAACAGCAGCACAAGCCCTTGATCATGAGTAAGATTTATGTAATTTCGTCCCATTACTTGAGTAATGTTTTTGTAGATTTGGATGTTTAATCTTGTGGTCGTGTAAGAACATCCATGAACTGCCTTCCCGAACTATCATACACACAAATTTTCCTAGCAGCATTTTTACCTTACTCTCTATCATGTTTATACATGAAGTCGAGTTGCTGCTGGAAATTCCTGTTCCGTTTATACTATCTTCATTGGAGTCTTTTAATGGTTTTTATTTTCCATTTGGTGATATTTTATATATTTGAGCAGTTGTTTTTTCACCTGCTTCTCAGGTATTTCAGGAACGATCCTCTACCAGGCCATAAGTAAGTGCATAATTGATGCATTTCTTGTCTTTTGTTCCATCGCTTTTCCATATATTCTACTTTCAGTTGTTAGTTTTAGTTACGTATTCTTCTCCAAGAGGTAGGTATGACTATTAAATAATCTCGAGTAGGACGTAATGGTGAATAAAGTGTATATTCCGCCTATATTTTCTCGCATTTTGACCAGGTGAATGTAACATTAATGCTCGGCGCTTTGGTACCGTGCCAATTGGGAGAGAAAGTTGTGAATTACCCTGCACGTCCAGTAGACACGACTACAGATTTTGAGGGAACCACAAGTGTTCAACCTCCTCAATCGGTAATTAGAATTATATCTCTGTTTACGGGTACATTCTGTGTTTTATATTTCTAAAATGGTAACTAGACTAAATAATTCTAAAATTTGTTCGTTTCTTAGATTCACCCCTAACTAGAAATCGTCTTAAACATCCCAAACCTTGCTTCTGTCTCTATTTTATCGAACTGCATCTTTTAGGGGGGGATTGATTCCTACGTGGCAAACTTTTTGGTAAAGTAAGGGTCCAACACCTGTTGTATTGTGTTGAATTTCATTCTATTGATTTCAATTAGCTCCACCCTCACAAAGTTGACTCAAGCATGGACCCTAACTCTATCAAGATTTTTTGTCATGTAGGCATAAATTTCCTTTGGAAAATCACTTTGTGGGATAAAATTGAGACGAGAGCCAAAGTTTGGGATATTTTAGACAAAATTTGTAGTTTGAAATAAATCTTAGAAAACAGGGTTTTTTGCTTGATTAGTACACCTAGAAAATTTTTTTATCAACCCAACACATCTTCAAAACTTATTCCCCAACTAACACATTTTTTGCCCCGTCAGCGCCACCTCACTGGGTGAGGTGGCCACGTTCCCCCCCACACCCCCGCACAAACCCTAGTCCCCCAACCCGCTCTCGTCATTGTCGCCGCGGCCGGCTTCTTGCCCTTGCTGCGGTGATCCCGCTGCCACTGCCGGCCACCTGCACCGTCCCCCCACCGCGCCCGCCGCTCTGCTCCCACCGGCGCGCGTTCCCGCTCCGTCATGCGCGCCGCCGCGAATCGTGACCTGGAGAGAGAGATTTCGATTTCACGGTCTCGTCCGACTCGACCAGTTCAGCGAACGAGTCGAACCTCTTGCCCTCGCTTTCTCCATCGGACGATCTCTTCTTCAGAGGAAGGTTCGCGACGATCGAAGAGTCGTCGTCATCTTCTTCTTCGTTGTCGTCCGATTCGTGCAGTCCGGTCTACGACACGCCCGAACCGGTCTCCAAGCTTCAGCTCGTGCTCTCTCTCCTCAAAACCGCGACGAAGCTTCGAGTCTCCGTCTTAGGTTCGAAGAAATCGAAATCCGCTCCGAAATTGCAAATGCGAGATCAATCGCCACCGTTCGAGCAAGTTCCTCACTTGTCAAGTTCGGATTCGAAGAGGTTCACTCTAATCCGGTCGTTTCGCTCTTCACGGGGACTTCGGCTCAAAAGCTCGTCAGAACCAAAGAAAATCGGCATAGCGGTGCGATGAGGTCGGATCGGAGGAGAGGAGGTTCGTGAAGGATGTGTTGCAGAAGTATGTGAAGATGATCAAACCGTTCTACGCTAAGCGATTCAGATCGGAGGAGCGGCGGGCGCGGTGGGGACGGTGGCGAGAGGCGCGACAGGCGGCAGCTGGCGGGAGCGGCATCACCGGCGACAAGGGCAAGCCAGCCCGGCGTCGAGGTCGGCAGCGGCGAGGCGAGGTTGGGGACTAGGGTTTGTGGGGGGGGAGATGGGGGGCAACGTGGCCACCTCACCCAGTGAGGTGGCGCTGACGGGGCAAAAAATGTGTTAGTTGGGGAATAAGTTTTGAAGATGTGTTGGGTTGATAAATTTTTTTCCTAGGTGTACTAATCAAGCAAAAAACCCTAGAAAACAAGCAAAGTTTGGGATTGTTCATCTTATGTTCCCTTTATAGAAAGTAGGAATTATTAATTAGTAACTAGAAACAAGTGACTTTCTTTTGCAAAGATTATAGTCACTTTATCCTTAAATTGTTTGCATTTGATTAACCTCAAGAACAATGGAACTTCTTATTTACTTCTGATGGGATATTTTCAACTTTGATGTACATCTAAACAGAAGTTTCTTATCTTATTTTTAAATAAATATGTAATAATATCTGTTTTCAAACAAAGGAAAAAAAAAAAATGACCCATGGCTAGATCCTACGCAAAGGCTCACAACAACTTTGTGATTATCTATTGTATGCAAGAGTTTTAAGATGCTGTCTTAGAAGGACGTTAGTGACAGGGTGGTTGTATTTTACATATTTTGAATTATACATAATTTAAATCAAGTTTTTAGATATTTAGACAGCAAAATGTGTGAAATGAAAAATATTTCAATGTCTCATCTCTATCAAAGTAAGGCGCAAACAAGGATCAAAACTTCGATTTCACCTTATAATTCACCCTCTTGATAGTTGGAATTAATTCGAAGAAGTTTGATTCGACGTGGAGAATTTTGGTAAAAATTCGCTAATTTAAAGAAGTTTAAGAATTTTTTATTTAAATGGTTAATAAACTAAAACTCATTTTATGGGAAGTCAAAACAAGCGCAATTATGCATCTATACCTTAAAAATTCACAATTTAATGGTTTTAAGTCAATTTTGTTAACACTAGTCATGCATATTGTGTATGGTAAATCACTTTTTAGGGATAATCTAACTTGATTCTTCTCACTAATATAAGGTAAGTACAAACCTTCATTGCCCTACACACTCATTCGATTTTTTGACCGAAAAATTTGCAATATCTCCTTGTTTTTAGCGATCGATATCAATTTGTATCAAAGTTGTCGATTTTTAACATAAATTTCGGCGAAATTTTGTTGTTTTTAAACTACATGCGAACTTTGTTTTGATCCCTTCAACCTCGATAAACTTTGCTTGAAATTCGGCTAATTTTATCGAATTTTCATTCCTTGGGTGCAAACATAGCCATTTCTGCCTTGGTGCTTATGCTGACTGTCAAGGGCTTTGTGTTTCCTAGTTCTTCTGACCAATTAGACCAATGTATGATAGAATTAGGTAGCACGATCTAATAAAGGTGCCACAACATTGTGTTGCAGGCTAGTTTCCATGTAAGCTAGATTGACCATAGTTGCAAGATCGTTAATTGGAAACAAATCGTTGAGGGATTTAGTTGAACCTAATTGGAAACAAATCATGCATCAAATTATAGTTGCCATCATACTATTATTAAAAAGGTTTATGATTAATGAAAGAGACATTAAAGAAAATCGACTTTATAGGGGTGGACTGAGATAACTTGAGATGTATTAATTATAAAAGATTTACAAGATTATGAAAGCAATCATTAGTTGGATTAAAATCAAGCTGATTGGAAGCGTTTGATCAATGTGCCCAACCCCAACTAATTTCAGATTATGGCTTTGTTGTTGTGGTGGTGGTGGTGATGGTGATGATTAACGAGAGAGTACTTTAGAGGTAATAGTGGATTTATGATATTAAAACATTTATCTAATGTTGATATGCATTTATGATATTAAATGCACAACAACTTTGACCATTGGATTGACATCTAATGCCAATGGTTACAAATATTGTACCCCTTCTCATTGTCGTTTATATATATAGTAGTTCTACCATGGTTATTTGATTGCGGAAAATCACCATAGATGATGATATCATTTACGACTGTTGGATTAAGATCCAATTGTCATTTTAATAGCTATAGTAATAACACTTAAATGCGTGCACTAACACTAAAAAACTATATCATCCATTGGATCTAAATCAACGGTCAAAAATAAAAATCACCATCTGTGGTGATTTTTACCAATCACCATGTTAGAATCACCCATATATATTGATGCCGGACATATCTATACAAAATTTATTTTTTCTAGCAGAAACTGCACATCTTGAAAGTTGTGTAAAAGTGTTAGTTGATTTTTTTGATTAGTTACTGGTAAATTTCATCACTTGTTACTAATGCTATTTCATGTCAACTGTTTCTGGAGAATGTTTGTGGTGCTGCTGGTACATGATCAGTGGTTTGTGTGATTGGCATTATTATATAAAAAAGTAGGTTCCATGCTATTAAACCGTCATAAGTAGTACTTGCAATGCTAAGAGTGTTATAGTTATACAAGGAGTTTGATATCTTATTTACAAGAAGTTTTTTAATGCTCCTGTAATACTTAAATTCTTTATTTGGTTTAAGTTTTTTGGCTGATGTATGATTTTATGGCAGCAGGTTTCGTCTGGAAATGCAGTAGCTGCGTCCATGGTGACAACTAGACCTATGCAACGGCCAATGAATATGATGAACATGCCTAGGATGCCTCCAGGTGTGGCATCTTTCAATCTTGCTTCTCAGAACAATATGGCAGGAGGGATGCATCCTGGTGGCATTCCAATGCAGCGTGGTCCTGGTATGCCGCCTCATCAACAACAACAGGTAAGTAATATTATCAAATAATGAGTTGTTTCTTGATATTGCCAACTCTGGTCCCTTCATTGATAATTTATTCCCACTTTGAAACAGTTGCGAAGGAAAGACCCGGGAATGGGAATGACTGGATACCCTCCATCACAAAAGTCGAGACGTTTTTGAGGTTTGATCGGGCATCTTCCTTTTTTCTATAATTGTGCGAAATTATCTTGCAAAGGGGACTTGAATGACTATGTATACATGGCCTTACCATTAATGGAGTCAACAAACATAGTTGGAGGCATACACTCAAAATTTGGACATTTTTATTGTTCTTTCAGTTAACAATTTTTGGTACTAAATTTTATAGAACTTGTCGACTTATTCTCTTTTTAGATCTAAAATTACAATGACTCAGCGTGTAAAAGAACTATGTAAATTGGAATTGAGAGATGAGATAAAAACTGGGAAGGTCAAACTTTATAAACGCTTTAGGGTGGTTGGCCTAGTAGAATAATCATTGAGGTAACTTGACTAAAACAAATATTGATATTACGAAAAGATGTGCAAGCGGAGAAGGAAAAACCGTACCATTTTCCTTGTAAAGTCTTGGGTATGAACTCGGAAATTAGCGTGATGTGAACCTCTGCAAACTCTTATTGATTGCGTGTTCATGGGTGTTCGAAACCAATGGAAGAGTCATTAAACCAGTGAGTCGATATTTTCAACATCCAACATCAGTTACTTCTAAGAGGAATCAATACCTGTTAAAAGATGGCTACACTTTTGTCAATATGGTTTGAGAGAAATAGGTCTGTTTGATGATACAGCTATTGTTTTATATAGTGTGTAGGAGCAGCTTAAATCAGTGTATCATCCTTTGGACTGTCCATACAAAATGGAGGATGAATCACTCTGGCAAGTTTGGTGAGGGATTGGAAAGGTTTGTGGATGGGGCTCGTGTCACTAAGGAATGTAGTTTGTATAACTTGGCTGCTGCTTCTCTCGAAACATTTTTTTCACTTTAAATATCCAATTTACAGCATCTTCCTCGTAAAAAAAAAAAGAAAAAAAAATGCGTGTTCAGAGTCATGCGTGGCATTAAGTATGCTTCTTGATCCTGCAGGTACTGTGGAAGTTTATCGGCCTATCTGCTTTGGGACTTTTGCTGCAAACCAAATTTCCATTTCCAGGGACTGAAAAATTGCACTTCATTGTCCTTTGTTGCGCCATTGGAAGCCCGGTTGGCTCTCCGGTCTCTGCAGTTACATGTAAGTTAACCTTTTACCATGTCTTATTGTTAGTGCTCAATTTTATTTTCCTAGAGTCTTGTTCATCCCAATCTCACAAGGCTTAGTGTAATCATAAATTGTAAACATCACATTAGTTTGTCCTCAAATTAAATAATCAGCTAAGTTAAATTTGTCTCGTTGATGATCGTCGCAATTCTAGCTTACTTTTTTCTGTCGGAATTTTTTCGACCTCTTGTTGATGGGTATCCCTTCTGCTTTTGGAGTGACCCCAGGTATTTTGTAGTAAAATTGTTAAAGATACTGTGCAATAAACTGACTTTACATCTGATAACAGTGTCTCTTAATTGAGATTAAAACTCAAATCTACCTAATTTGTATTGAAAATTTAGAAATGCATTTTACTAGTTGACTATGCAAAGCTTGAAAATCAACATGTTGCAATCTGGGAGATTGTAGGGCAAGAATGGTTGGTTGCTGCTTCTCTATTAATTGAATCTATACAACACCACCACCTCAACCCAAATTGGTTACAATCAGCCATATGGATCAAACTCTTCCATTGCGCTCGATTAAGTGTATATGTACTACATAATTTAATATCAAATTTGAGAGAAACTCAACATTAATTTTTTAAAAAAAACATAAATTTATAGGATCAAATTAGGCCAGCTATGCTATATAGAAGTGAATGTTAGGCGGTAAAGAAACAACAAATACATAAACGAACGTAGCGGAAATGAAGATGCTTAAGTGGATATGTGGTAAAACTTGTAAAGATAGAATAAGAAATACAAAGTTCAAGGAAAAGTATGAGTGACACTAATTGACACAAAGGTTGGAGAAGGTGGTTTGGACATATCCAAAGACAGTCTACAAATGCCCTTGCAAGAAAACTCGAATCAATGGGAATTGAAGAAATTCATAGAGGTAGGGGTAGGTTGAAGCTAAATTGGGATGTAGTAATTAAGAGAAATGTAAATGATTTGGAAAGCACACCATCAATTGCATTAATTGAGCGCAATGGAAAAGTTTGATTCATATAGGCGACTTTAACTAATTTGGGATTTGATCGAGCGCAATTGAAGAGTTTGATCTATGTAGGCATAACTTCTGCATGTTGTGAATGTTCTATTAGATTCTATGATTTTGAGTACCATAAGTTACAGTATTTCGTTGTAGGTCCGTAACCATTAGTGTGGCCAATGTTTAAATGTTGTTGAGGCATAACCAAGGCATTTTGCTTAAAAGAAGCGAGTGAGGGGTAAGCCTCATAGCGGAATGACACGTAAGCCTTACTTTATTAAATACATGCTAAATATTAGAAGTAATTTATATACACGTTAAAACATTCACAAATGCAACTATTAAAACACAAACATTTCAAATTAGTAAGTTAATTAAGGAGTAAAGTACCCAGGAGCTCTATTGAAATAACCCAACCCTTGAAGTAGAAGAACGCACCCCATAGAAAGTTTGTGGTCTAAAAATTGGAGAAATCAAGACATAGCACATTAGCACACAAAATACACAGCAAAAATTGAGGCTTAAGCCTCATTGCGCCTCAGTATGTTTAGTACTGAGGCGTACGCCTCACTAGAATGTACTGAGGCTCAAGTCTTGTTGCGTATTTTTCAAAAAAAAATCACTGAGGCGCGACTTTGTGCTTTTTTTTTTGAACAATGAGCGCGACATGGCTGAGATTTGTTAGATGTTCTTACATGTTGAGCGTGGTTAAGCTCAACATTTTGCAATTGTTAAGGGCACAATGCAGTGGTTATAATACATCACTAGTGAGAACAAGTGTTATGTAGGCCTGTTCGCTCCTAGGCATAAAAATTTGCATGTAAGCCTGACTGGAGCCTGCTTTGGGTCTCCTCCAAGCTTGCCTACTTAGATGAGCATGATTGGGCTTGGCTCAAACCCACCCAACCCCAACGTTGACAGGGTTTGGGCAGGCTGCGACTCGAGTACAAATGGAGGGGAAGAGGGTTTGGACCGAGTTTAAAAATTGAAAAATTCGTATGTAACTTAGAGAAGATATGCAGGAAGCGGCACGACTTGTTGGCGTCCTTTCGATTTTTTGCCTCGTTATGTGGGTGCACACATCTGATGTGTATCAAAAGGATGCCAACAAATGTGTGTCGTTTTTTGCGTGCCTTTTCTTGGTTACATTGGAAATTAGCTCAATTCATGCTGTGAACAGATCTGGTGATACAGGCAGGCTCTTGTGACAATCAAACCCAGACAAGAGGCCTAAAACAAGCAATTGTTGTTATTCTTCTAGGCTATATAGTGATTGGTTGATATGTTCCAATTATAGAACTGAACTGATGTGATTCTTGTTGGAAATTATGTTACTTTCTTCAAATGGGTGCTTAGCCTTTTTGTTGTAGAAGAATTCTGAGTTACATGAGATGCAATTTGGCTGAACTGATTGGACCTATTATGGAGTTGGATTATAAGAATGATAGAAGGTCTCTTTGTTTAAAATGATTGGTTGACCTACTTTTGACACTTGCTTTGGCACTTACTTAGACTTCGTTTGGTTCATTTTTGCTAACTTACAGGGGAATTAACTCACGGGGGAGTTCATATTTTCATGTTTGGTTCAACTTTGAACTTATAGGAAAGTTGCAAATTTAAAAAATAATAAAACTCGAAAATTGACATAAATACCCTTCAAACAAGAGATAAATGTGGGTAATAAAGATTTGATTAATGAGGGTAATTGTGTCCATACGGCTCAGGGAGATAACTCCTTTAAAGGGGAGGGAGGAGGGGGTGGTTATTTCACCCTCGAGAGTGAGTGGGAAATAACTAGCGAGGAAGTTGAGTTTGTAAAACCAACCAAACAAGATTGGTTGGGACTTCCCTGCAAGTTATCTCACCTCTTTAATTTCATCCCTAACCAAACAAGGCCTTATTGTGGTTCTTTGTATTTTGCATCGAAATATATACGCATATGTTTCTATGTGTATCCAAAGGGTCACATACAATTAGGTGTCAAATGTATTATGAACAAAAAAAATTAAGTACCAAAAAATATGTTACTCTAGCATTTCCCATTTTTAGGAAATCTTTTGTTTGCCTTTAACACAATTAGATTTTTTTTTGGACTATTATACCCCTTCCACATCATCTTCATATATCTTATTTAAATATGGGAAGGGTAAAGTTGTAACTTTTGCCTTTTTTAATTGAGCTTGCCTACAAATAGAGAGGGCCGCTACGAGCACCCCACCTTTTCATGAAGGCACCCAAATTATTTGTAAAAATTTCAGCAAAACTGGAAAAGACCATTTTGCCCCTGTATATATAATGATTCAAAACCCACAAATCATTTTGACAAAGAAAAAGGGGCACCCCACCACCAAGCTTGAACCACAAAGCCACATTGCGTTTGGCGAGCGTTTATCGATTCTTGCGGATTGACATCATCCGACAGCGATGTAACAATGTTTGACAACCATATGATGGTTTCTTAGAACTGTTTAGTTGGGCAAAAGCGTGAAAATGATGATTTGTTTGTCAACGTAGGGTTTGGTAATTTCCTCAAATCCGAACTTGTTTCCACTATATAATGGAGGATTGTGCTGCTACGGTGCAAGAGGAGGTTGAACTTGAGGTAATTTTGCGAATTTATTGTGTTTTTTATGAGGTTATCCAAAGTTTCTGTCGATGTGCGCGATTGTTTCGGCCTCGCAGGATCGAGATATATTGAAATGTCTCGGTCATAGAGGACCGAACCTACTCTAACCCTCTCGCCAGTGTACAACCGAGAGTAGGAGAAAATTCTCGGTTGTACACCACCGACGCCATATTACCTATCACTAATTGTAGCTCTCGTCATGTCTCGGTCGAGATAACTGAAGTATTCTCGGCCATGCGTAACCGAGACACTGTGAGACTTTCCGGCCTTTGTGGCCGAGACTGCGACTTCCCAAAAATGTAGCTTCCTCTCGGCCATGCCGAGAGAGAAGCAGTCTCTCCTGCCCGCTGTGGCCGAGAACCGTGTAAATCACAACTACTCTACCAAATGTAACTTAATTACACTAAATAAGGTGTGTCCGACGAACTTCAACCGAACCCTAACTTGGAGAAGAAATCGGCCACACCACGACCCTACGAACCGCAAAAAGTCGTAAACCGAAGGAGAAACACAAGGTGAGACACGATTTCGTAGAGATTCCTCTCATCGGTCTGCTCAAACCAAATGGTTTCTTGGAGTCAAGATCGGTGAAGGTGGTGGAGGGGTGGTGGGTGCGGCGGGTTTTTTTCGTGTTTGTGCAGGGAGGGGTATTTTCGGTAGTTCGGGGCTAATTTTTGGGTGCCCTGTAAAACAGTTTGTGCCCACATTAACTCGGGTGCCCTCATTAAATGGTGGGGTGCCTTAGCGGCCCTCCAAATAGAGAGGAATGTGCCTTTTAGTAAGGAGTATATGGCTACTTAGCATGGGCTTAGCATTTGTAAGACTGTTGGTTGCTCGAGTCCTCACATGGACATACCAAAGCACCATGAGTTATGGATAAGGGGCATTGAAGTAAGTTAATTCATTAAAGCCTTTCTTTAGCGAATCCAAGTCATAAATATACATCCTACCCCTCACAGGTACAATCTCACCAAACGTGCAATTAAGTGTTTTAGGTAAGACTAAACATTGACGGTGCCACAAATGAGTATTAAAAGCGACTCCTTTTGGCGCTGGTTGGTGTACATTGGAGCACCAAATCTCCAACGTCATTTTTAGAGGCCCGCTAAGGGCACCCCACCATTTAATGAGGGCACCCAGTTAATGTGGGCACAAATCGATTTACCTGGGGCACCCAAAAATTAAACCCAAAATACCGAAAATGCCCCTCGTGCAAAAAACCCTCTCACCCACCCTCGTGCAAACCCTTGGGCACCCCACCACCCCCACCACCGTCCTCTTGCTTGACTTTCTCCATTTCTCGTGAACGAACCACCTAGCAATCCCGAATCTAAGTTGTATTCGTTCCTCTATGTCTCTCTCCTCTGTTGTAGGACGTTTTTCGAGTTTGAAGACTCTAAGTTTTGGTCGATTTCATATCCAAATTAGGGCTCGGTTCAAGTTTTTCGTTCACACATCGATAGTGTTGAAATCGATCGTTTGAATGTGCGTTGGTAGTCTAATTAAGTTGCATTTGATAGAGTAGTTGTTATGTTTGTGTGGCGGTGCATTCAATGGTTCATTTATTGGGCGTTCGTGGTTCTCGCCACACGGACCCGAGATTTTGTTTACGATCTCGCCGCGCGGGCGGAGATTTTGTTACTGATCTCGCCAAGCATGACCGAGAATGTAGAATAGCTCTCGGTTGTCCATAACCGAGACTTTTATTGTCGTCTCGGTCACCACTTCACGAGAGTAAGTCGAAGTGTATAGTTTGTCTGTTTCGGTGATGTCCAACCGAGAATGTAGAATAGCTCTCGGTTGTCCATTATCGAGACCGTTATTCGTTCTCGGTGGATGGTGACCAGAGAAGTGTGCATAACTCTCGGCCCCGCTGAGGCCGAATCAATCGCGTCTCGTGAAAAAACATCTCGAAAATTTGAGAAACCCTACCTTGACAAAAAATAGTTCCTTCAAACCATCATATGGTTATCAAACATTGTTACCTCACTGTTTTCGGATGATGACAATCCGCAATAATCGATCAACGCTCGCCAAATGCAATGTGGCTTTGGGGTTCAACCTTGTGGTGGGGTGCCTTTTTTCTTTGTCAAAATGATTTGTAGGGTTTGAATCACTATATATACAAGGGCAAAATAGTCTTTTCCACTTTTGCAGAATTTTTTACAAAAACTTTGGGTGCCTTCATTAAATGGTGGGGTGCCCTTAGCGGCCCTCCATTTTTATGGGTTGGCGTTGGAGTAACAGTGGCACTATTGCAATATATTTATACTATTCATCAAATTTTTTATTCTTTTTTATTCTTTCTTTTATCTTTTTTATATTTTTTTTTATATTTTTTTGTATAAGAAAAAAATTAAATTAATTAAAATAATGATAAAAAGTATAATAGTGTTAAATATAGTGTTGATGGGTTAGAGACGTGAATAGTGTTAGTGTCATTATTTATTTCAAATTAGAGGTGAATAGTGTTAGAAAAATTCTATTTTAGAGTTTACGGGTTGAAGATGGCCTAAGGCTTCAACTTCCAGTGCAAGGTGAAAGAACATATTTTCTTGTTTGGTTCAACTTTAAACTTGAAAGGAAATTGTAAATTTTTAAATAATAAAAAATATGAATTTACATAAATAATCTTCAAACAAAAGAGATGAATGTGAGTAATAAAAAGTAATTGATGAGAAATAATTGTGCCAACAAATTCTTAAGGGTCATTTCTCATCTTTGAATATAAATTAAGAGATAACTTGCAGGGAAATTAAACAATCAAATAAGATTAGTTTTAACTCTAAGTCAACTTATTTATAGAGATTTAACTCTACCCATGCTTAAACAACTCCTAAAATTAAGTCAGGTGAGCCACGCTGCTTTGCTAACACTCCAAGCAAACAGCCCCTTGAAGGCCGAGGGGGTGCATGTGACACACGTGCTTCTCATGAATATGTCACTGTCAATTGTGAACTGTGAAGCTTCTTCTTCACAGTCAGACGGTCAGACGAATTGCATCTTTCGTACTCTGTACGTAAAGATTTCATTCAATTTCGAACGTGGCTGGCACCCAATGCCAAGGCTAGAAAAGCAGATGTTTTTTGCGTGAAAATGAAACCTGTTTGTGCTCACCAACGTCAGCCTTTATGTTTTATCATGCTCATCATGTGTGGTCAACACTTCATCTCCCCAAATTCAACTACATTGGATAAATCACACCGCCCTTATTATTAAAAATATTTTAATCTTTACGAGTAGTATCAATTGTATCATATTTTTTAAAATTTATTAATTATATCTTAACTTTTTCGATTTACTATCATTTAACTCCTCAACTAATTTGAATTTATTTTTTCTTTCATAACATGTGCCCAAATATTATTTTCTTCAACTTTCTTGTCATGCTATTATTCATACATATGCATTAGAGTTTAATATTCTTATATATATATATATTCATGTATATGATACATTTTGGTACAAATATGATACACATAGTTTGTGTACATATACCTACTCAAACATAAAAAAAAAAAAAAAAATGTATATTATTCTTTTGTCAAATAAAACAACTATATATGGGCGACTTTCTAGTACATTTTGTCATTTTTATATGTATATACATATGATTATCAACTTATTATTGGTGATTTATGAATAACTAAATTTAAATTAGTGTATTGGTGTATTATTAATTTATAAATTATTATTTTTTGAGTCTTCATACACTTAATTTAAACATGAGACTCAAATAATTTCGATGTAAATTGATGAATATGGATGATCATGAAAAGAAAAGTTAGAAGATTAAGTTGATTTCACAAAAAAAAAGCCCCAAATTAGTTGAGGATATAATTGATAGTAAATCGAAAATGTTAAGATATAATCGATGAATTCCAAAAGTTAGAATATAATTGATACAATTTGTAAATGTTATGATATTTTTATCATTAGACCAGATTACACCCAAAGTGACTCATGTGGCTTTCTAGCTGGAGGTACGGTGAGAGCGCATACGTATCGTGCATTAACATTGCACCCAAAGTCTCTAAACTTTATATGAAAGAAGAGACCTATAACGGCCCGAAATTGCTCACCGTGTTTACTTCCTTAAACACGGGATCAACGACCGTCTTGTGGGATCCACAGTGATATGTCCATTCGACCTGGTAAGGGGGTGAGGTATATTTGAAAATTGGGGTCGTCACAAGACCACCGAGTGTCACATGTGAACTATCAGGACCTTCAAACAAAAAGCCCCCTAATGACTTTCATATTATAGTTTATAAAGTACAGTGATTAATGTGTTACAACTTACGAGATCGAGTTGAGTGACAATATTATTACAAACATAAGTTCAACGACCAAAGTGTTATAAATTATAAAGTTGGATGACTATGGGTATAATTTACCCCAACAAAAGTCAATATCTCTCTTCTAAATATACAAGCTTCACCAATCTATAATTACTTAGAGTCGGTTATATGTATTAAACACTTTTACACCACTCGATATCAACTTTGTAGAAGATGAAGTTGCTAGAACTGATATTGTCTTCAACTTAATCACCTTTAACACTAGACGTGATCACGCGATGTTTTACTCTAAAAGACCTCAATACTATTTGATGAAAGATCTACTCTTATGTACTTATTCAAGAAGTCATATATAGATAACTAACGTGGAACTAACATCTCGACTAATAGTGTTACGCCGCCTTCATATACTAAATCAATGGCATCAATATTTATTTATATTTCAATCATGTGAAGAATATTTTATGATCATGCGTCGATTCCTTAATTTGTGGTTATGGATTAATTATTCTACCACCAAAAGACGAAAAACACAATTAATAAGTTATTACTTGATAAAAAAAAAACTATTTCTCGAAATTCCAAGAGTGCTTTTTTAAAAGTTATTGATATTTGTACACATATTATTCAATAGAAATGCTATTAAAATGTGCATGTGAAATTTAAAAATGTGTAAGTCGGCAAAATATTCATGATTCTTCCATCTTAAAAAAAAAAAAAAAAAAACCTTATATATAAAACAAAATAAGAAAAATGGAAACCAACAATAAAAAGAAGGAGCATATGTTCCTCATTTATAGCATAGCTGCATATAGGCATATGGACCAATCACCAAAGTCTCCATTATTTAGCTTCGTAGTATCAGAATCACGTGACCAAAATAAATTTCAGAAAAGTGATTCAAATGACATTATAAGTGACGCATACATGTCACGGAGAAACCATACATACATGAATTTTAGGAACACATGATTTATTAAATATTAATGTTGTGCTATTGTTATTTTCTTCAATAAATCTACTTGGGCTAACGAGTCCGAATTTATAAAGAGTTTATAAAGTATCTAAATATTTTATGAGTATCAAATTTTTTTTTCAAGTGTTTATATTTGCTTCATTAATCGCTTGAGGATGACTTTGAAATATAAAAAACTTTTGTTCTAACTCATGAGTCCAAATAATACTATCAAACTAAAAACATAGTTAGATTTCATTAATCAACTAAGAACACATCAATCGATATGTCTCTATAGGTAAGGGATATATAGCTTCTCGCTACACGTGCATTGATGTCTTTAACTATTAGACAAAGCAATTAATTAATTAAGTTGAGCAAGGTTAGGTATAATGTAGATCTTCCTTTTTTTTTGTCAAATAGGTATGATGTAGATCCCAAATAAATTGAAGGAAATCTTCTCATATAGCTGCCACAAAATTGAGCCTGCACGCTCTGTCTCAGTCAAAAAACATATATGGAGCAACCGATCAAGTTGGTGGCTTAATGGTTCTCTACGTGGTATTGTTGAAAGAGGGTTGGAGTTCGAGTCTCATATGGGCAATTAAAAAAGTTGATTTATTTCTTATAAAAAAACCTATATAAAGGACGAAAACCTATATAAAGGACGAAAATAATAATTATAGCGACAACGATGTCGAATAATCGATGAAAACTAATGAAGAGGTAGAAATCGATGCACGCATAAAATCATCCGGCAAACAATGGCGACGATGAAGGGTCGACGAGAAGCACGCACAGAGGGGCTGTGTGACGGCCCCAGTTCCACAACCTAAACTGGGCCCCGCTCGGCCTAGACTTACGTGGACCCGAGTTTTGATGTTTTGCAAGACTCAACGACTTATTAGTCGGGACTACTTTGCGCTCTCTCGTTTGCATCTTTGGACACTCATGTATCGATTGCTTTTAAATTTATTTCCAGTCTTTTATTTATTCATGCGTCCTTATATCTTTCTTGTTCTCTGCATGAATATGGACTGCTTTATTTATTTCAAAATGTTGTTTAGTATCCTACTGGCGTTACTTACCTGAGCTCGTTATTCTTGTGTTTAACTGAGTGCAGATCCGCAGTCGAGTAAGGGAAATGGGCCAGTATTAGGAGATTTACTGTGAGGACATTGGAGCGGCCATCTCCCTCATACTTTTGTAGGTTTTGCATTATTTATGTATATTGTTTTTGACATATGGGACATATGGGTTTTGTGAGATATTTACATGGAGTATATACGAGGTTTCCACACTATAGGCTGTCCAAACTAATTTGTGTAGAGTTGTTTAGATTTGTTTAAGTTGAAATCGCTTCCGCATAAACTTTGATAACTTACAAATTTGAATAACTCACTAAAAATGTAATAATAAATGGTTAGGAAGGCTAACTAGGCTTGCGTTGACGTCGCGAGGATTGACTCTGAGTCCACGTAAGTCAAACGGCGGGGCCCGATTTAGGTTGTGGAACCGGGGCCGTCACAGTCGTCTTGCGAAAATGATCGTTCGACAAATAATGATGGCGGATCGGTAACGATAAGCCGTCGACAACGACGATGTGCCGCCGAGAAGCTTGCACACAAGAGGCTATATTGCGAAAATGGTCATTCGTTAATTTTGTGAGTTTTACCACACAAAATCCACCTAAGCATCTATACATCCAACAACAACTACATAAAATGCAAACACTACAAAAAAAGGAAAAATTACCAACGACATTTAGCAACGGAATAGCGAAGGATAACAAATTTAAAGTTTAGTGACGGATTAGCAACTGAATAGCAACGGAAACTATTCCATCGCTATTCTATTGCTAAACTTGACGTTAAAATTTTCCCCCAAAACATTATGTTGCTATTCCGTTGGTAAAGTTGACGCTCAAGTTTCTCTCCAAAACATTCCGTCGCTATTTCGTTGGTAAAGTTGGCGCCCACATTTTCTGCCTAATATTTTGTTGCTATTCCATCGCTAATAAGTAGCGACGGATTAGCTTCGAAATAGGGCATACACGTGGCAAAATGAGTACCTCTTGGCGTTTTTGATGCAGCAAAACCCTGGAGTAGATTTTGGCGATCTCGGGGCTAGCACCTCTCAACCTCATCATACTCCACCTGCTGATGGCCTGCGTTCTCAGGCCCCGCCACGAGGCATGACAAATCATGGCGATTACGGAGGGGACGAACATATTCATGATTTTTTGTGACAGACTGACGACGATTTAGATCGTTCGTAGTCATTATGTAGCTTGATAGAAATATTTTTTAGGAACATTATTGTGAATATTGTAAACTTTTGTCATTTATTATGAAATCTCTACTTTTGCCAATTTATTTAAATTTATATTATTTTTCTAATAATTTTAAAAACTCACTTTATTTTAATATTATTTGTTGCCGGGTAGCAACGGATTACCAACGGAATTTGATGTTTCGTTGCTAATCCGTTGCTATATAGCAACTGATTAGCAACGAAAATTTTTAAAGTAATAATTTATTTTTAAAAATTTAAATAATGCTCTGTTGCTAACTAGCAACGGATTAGTAATTGAACATCAATTTCTTTTGTTATTCCGTTGGTATTTAGCAACAGAACATCAAATTTCATTGTTGTTGCTAAATAGCAACAGATTAGCGACGAGAGTTATGAAAGAAATATTTACTTTCATTAAATATAATTATTTGTCTATTGCTAAATAGCAATGGATTAGCAACAGAATATTAGTAAACATTGTCAAATTAATTATTTTTCCGTTGGATTACCTTGAAATTTAATGTTAAGTAATAGCAACAGATTAGCAATGGAAATAATCTGTTGCAATCAAACGATAAACCTGAAAAACGGTTTTTGTGACGTTTAGCAATAGAATTTCTCGTTGCTAAACATTTAGCGACGAAGGTTTTAGCAACGAACTAAATTCCGTAGCAAATCCGTTGCTAAATAGATTAGCAACGGAAAATTTCGTTGCTAAATTGGTTGTTTTTTTGTAGTGAAACATGGGGGGTTGCTGCGAAAATGATATGCCTACGATGTGCAGACGACGATGGCTTAATTATGGTCATATAAATTTTGATTATAAATTACATTGTTGCATTCCTCTATTTCTTCCATCCAGCTTGAATTCTATGTATGACAATCTAAATATTACCATAATTTTGTATGATCGATCATGTATATCTAAAGTGGTTTATCTTATGAACTTCTACTTCTCCTAATTTTACCACTTCATCATCTCGATGTCTAGTATTTTTAAACTTACCGTGCATGTATTCGGTTTTCGTCCTACTCAACTTACAACCTTTAGATTCTAATGTATTTCTCTAAAGTTCTAATTTCCTATTCACTTCTTTTTGTTTTGTCTACTAAGACGATATCATCTACAAATAACATACATCGTGGTAGATCCTCATGAATATGTCGAGTTAGTTCATCTATAATTAAAGTAAAGAGATATAGGCTTGAAAAATCAAAGAGATATGGGCTTAGAAGGAACAATAGTAATGAACAAAAAAAAGAATGAGATGGAGCATCAATGGAAGAAACCACCAGGAATCAATCCTCGACTCAAAAGTCGATAGACCTGAAATTGGGGTTCTATTTCTAACCATGTTAGGTTTTGAGAAAAATATTGAATTAATTATTATAGGCCTAATTAGGTCAAACGTGGGCCAAGTAAGCGAAGTATTAATACCTACATATGTATCTTAACAAGTGGCTAATTCACTGATTTGGTGGAGTCATCATTTGTCTAAGAGATTGGGGGTTTGAGTCTCAATCTAAGCAACTCGATTTCTTTTTTATAAAAAAAAAAAAGAAAAAGAAAAAGAAAAAAGAGTTAAGTTGAAATTGCTGAAAATAAAAGGCACCCTAGCTGCATGATATATTCATATTTCATTACGAAATTTAATTATCCGTGAGCAAGCGTTATAATTAAATGAGTGATATATAGGCATTTTCTTTTTCAAAATTGCCAGGCACCATTGATAGTGGTTGAGACCTTTATTACCAAAAGAACACTTATAATTTATTCTACTTCTCATTTTCTATTTTCATCACATCATGATACGGCAAAAAGATTCATTTATACCTGGCTTTTTGTGTATATATATGGGCAGTGCTATTTGGACTCACGAGTCTAAGTAGATTTATTGTATATATATATATATATATATCTTCCACTCACTCTTCACATGTGCTTATATATTTGAGTTGCAAAGCATGTTTTTCTTGATTTCTCAACCATAAACATCATTATATACTTATATTAAAAGAATGACTTGAACATTGAGTAATTAGTTGATTGTTGACCATCATAGCACTAATTAATTATCACTTTCTCTCTATCTTACTCTTGAAAGGTGAGATTGAAACAAGGGCAGCAAATTATATCGACAACTAGTCGTTTTTCTTGCGCTCTGCGCAGAAGTTATTAAAACTTTAAGAGAAAGTTAATAAATTGATTTACATGAATATATTATAATATTTTTTACAATTAAAATTACAATTCACGATAATCAACTCATATTTCTTAGAAAAAATATACAATATAGGGTAAAAAAGTCATTTAGTTATAAATTACACACATAACGAACATCCTGAACAATCTTCACAACAACGAACATAGAGATGTGAAGTTGTTGATCACACTGCGAGATCTATGTTACGCTTTGGAGTGTCATAGAGCTCAACAATCGCTCCAACATTGCGTTCGTGTGTGAAGAACTCTGAGATGGTTACTTGGATGTTGCTAGACCTGCAGTACTTGTGAATCTACGATCTATAAATAAAGAGAAAATTAATGATCTGTATAAATAATGTTGTTGTAACCAAATAGATTATATAAGATTCGAAATGGAGATTAAATGCATTGAAACAACCCTTCATTAACCGAGAAAAGAATTCAAATACACTTGATTGTGATTTCGGTGCCCTAAGCAGTATAAATTATGTTGTGGTATTCAAAGGGATGTGTAGGATTCGAAACGGATACTTAATGCATTGAAGTAACCCTTCATTAACAAAAAAGAATTCAAATGCACTTAATTGTTATTTCGGTCAAATTCAAACGATAAATAAATCCAATAAATGAGGCAATGAATATATTCTTTAAAACAACCAATAACACAAATAAATGAATACCTTAAAATAGAAAAAATGAAAAAAATTAGAAAATTAAATTGCTAAAAGGAGGATGCATGAGAACTTTTCCTTAGCTCTAACATATATATATATATATATATATATTATATATGATCAGCATTATCAACTTAATTAATTTTCTTAATATATTAATTGATTATAATTCTAATAATATTAATTAATGACCAACAAGACTTAAAAATGTAGATGACATGCACACATATATGAATATATTATGAGATTTCAGAATAATAATAATAATGACCAATCACTTCAAAAAAAATAATAATAATAATGTGGAGCGGCTGGAGCCTACCAGCCAGACACATGCTGGCCCTCACACGTTAGGCTAAGAAAATTAAAAGGACTGGCTACAATTACTTGCATCAATATATATAAATCTATCATTTCTATCGACAAACTAATTAAAGACATGAAAAAATCCAATAAATCAGTCAAAAGACAAAATTACTTAGTTTATTGATTCAGTTTTTTTGCCCTGATTTATTAATTTTAAAATTAAGGGAATAGAATCAATAGATAATAGATATTATGGTTAGCTGGACTAGTAGTGTCACACCGTCACTAGCTTGGCCAATCAAACTCATCACTAAAAGAATATCAGAATGTTAATCTCTCTTTGGTATATAGGAATAAAAACACTAATTAACCATCACGTGCTATATATAAATATGCATATGAGAAGAAAAAGAGAAAATAATTAATATATTAAAAAGACTAAAAGGAGTACCTAAAGCATTTCTAACGTAACGTGATGGATGAGACATCACTTTAGAAAATAATTAATATATGAAAAAGACTAAGAATAGTAGCCAAAGCATATACAGCGAATGTTAGCTTGCCCCAATAATGGCACTCAAAGAAGCTCATCCGATTGACTCAAAGCATTGATGATCGATTGACTGTTCAGTGCGATAAGTCAGTTGGTTATTAAGTAAAACCACACAAAATAAAAATAAAAAAGCTGACAAACAAACCAAACTAAAAAGTCATTTTGGTGGACCCCACGACAGTTGAGTCACCTGCATGTTATTGTTGTGTATCCTTGCTTGAGCACTCTAGTATTTTCCTTTCTAAAAAGTAATCAAGGTTGGGGAAGGTAATCAAGGTTGGGGGAATGTTTCGGATTCGACTCGTGTTAGAATCACTTATAAAAAAAGAATTAATTAAAAAAATGTTTAAGGAGTAAGGAAAATGCTAATATGACTCATAAAAGACATGTACAAACGACATGCACTTTGTGATTTTTTTTTTTAATTTATACTATTCGTGTGCTCGTACAAATTGATGTGTATTTAGATGAGGACACCAACAAATAAGTGTCCTTTGTTGGCACCCTTCATATGTAAAGGCAGTAGAGAATGATTCGACACAGACGGTCCATAGAAGGTATCAAGAAAGTAGCAATGAGCATGGTGGTTTTAATGTAACAATAAATCTAATATGACTCGTAAAAGACACGTACAAACGACATGCACTATGATTTATTTTTTTATTTTTTTATACTATATGTGTGCTCGTACAAATTGATGTGTATTTAGATGAGGACACCAACAAGTAAGTGTCCTTTGTTGGCACCCTTCATATGAAAAGGTAGTAGATTCTGCACCGACGATCCATAGAAGGCATCAAGAAAGTAGCAAACATCATGGTGGTTTTAATTTAACAATAAATCTACTTAGACTCATGAGTCGGGACTCATAAAAAGGTTTTTAAAATTTTTGTAAATATTTAAGGGGTATTAAAGGAATTTTACAAGTGATTATGGTTGCTTCATTAATTGCTTCATAAATTCCAAATGTGTAGTGAAATTGTGATTCTCTTGTACTTTAGATTAAAAAAAAAAAAAAATAGTCTACTTATAATATATTGCATGGAAATTGGAGGTCCGTTCTTGGGAAAAATTACAAATGTACTGCCAAAATTAATATAAATGAGTAAAATAAGTTAGGTTTTTTTTTATTCCAAAAGTAAAGTAAAACGCATTTTGGAAATGCGTCATTAGTTGGAGAAAAATTAGTCCGTCTAAAATACACGAATGACGCCACGTGGAGTGTTCCACATGGACGCCATGTGGATGCCAAAATAATGTGGGATTGTCCACCTCGAGATACGTGCGTGCTGTTTGCATAAGTTGTCCACCTTGAGACACATGCGTGACGTTTGCATGGATTGTCCACATCGAGACACGTGCGTGACGTTTGCATGGATTGTCCACCTCGAGATACGTACGTGTTGTTTGCATTGGTTATCCACCGCCATATACGTGCGTGTCGTTTGCATGGGTTGTCCACCTCGAGACACGTACGTGACGTTTACTTTGGTTTACTTCGATTGCACGAGATTACATAGGTTGTCCACCTCGAAATACGTGCATGACATTTGCACAGTTTGCATTGATTGGACAAGGTTGTATGAGTTGTCCACATCGAGATACGTGCGCGATGTTTGCATGGATTGCACGAGGTTGCATGAGTTGCACACCTTACGATAGTGTGTCACATTTGCATGAATTGCACGAGGTTGCATGGGTCGGCCACCTCGACATAGGCGCGTGTCGTTTGCATGACTTCTCCACCGCGAGATACATGCGTGGCGTTTGCATGAGTTGTCCACGTCCATATACGTGCGTGTCCTTTACATCAGTTGTCTACCTCGAGATACGTGCTTGATGCGGGTTGTCCATCTCGAGATACGTACATGATGCGGCTTGTCCATCTCGATAGGTACATGACGTTTGCATGAGTTCACCACTTTGAGTTGAACAAATTACTACTTTTGAGGAGTAAATAAGAGGTTTTGTATTTTGTATAGATGACTCATTTTGAAAAAAATGTCATTCATTCCACCTCATTAGTTGTATAGATGACTCTCATTCACTCCACCTCATCAACACACATCGCCATATGAAGCCACATCATCATCAAATGACTCTCCTTTTCAAAAGAAGACATACTTTAATTTTGTAAATAAAAAGTACTCATCCTTATTTCATGAATTAAAAAGTAAGGTTTCCTTACTTTATGAAAAACCCCCTGTTCTTGACACAATTGGTCTTGTGATCCGTATGGGACAATTGAGAATGTGGGTGCATGCATCTTTACAGGGTCAATTTAGCTAAGTCGGTGGGCTGCGGTGCGAGTTGCATATAGATTCAGCCTAATTAGTTCGATTTAGTGGCCTGTCGAAAGGTTTTCTCTCATGAGTATTATTATTATTATTATTATTATTATTATTATGAGACTATTCTAATGGGTACATTTGGAATTTTTTTTTGTAGGCCTTAATTTTTTTTATTGAAATGACATATATAGTCTCTTCCCAGTCAAAAAAGTTATTTTCTATAAAAAATATATATATTAAAGTACTATTGAACTGTTGGGGCAGTGTTCTTCGTTTTTAGTGTGATCATCTAAGTTCTTGGAATAAGTATTTTTGTATTACTTCATTGTTAGTGAATCTCAAGCAATTGAGATATCTTGTACTCTTTATTCACATAGTGGATTATTCGGAGTTTGGCGTGGTTTTTACCTCTGATTTGAAGAGTTTTTTATGTTAAATCTTGCGTGTTTTGTAGTGTGTTATTTTCGTGCATTGATCGTGATTTGGTGAAATTTGTTATTCATCCATTTCATTGTTCAAATGGGTTGAGTTTAACCCCAACATGATGTTGGAGTTTGAATAGAAACTATTTAGTCCCACATTGCTCACTTGAAAAGAGTATAAACTCTTTATATGCACACACCCTCTCTTGAACTTTGCTTGAGAAACCCAATGGATGGTGTCCAAGTGGTTCTAGATATTAGGGAATAAATATATAATATATAATATTTAATGTTAGAAATAGAGCCTTAGACCTTTGGGCTTAGATTGTTAACTTTGCATAATTAAATTTTATTTTTAAACTTAAATATTTTTAATTTCGAAATTAATTATTGACAGTTAGTTTCGATATATTTATTAACATCTGCAACTTTTAAATAATACCAACGGCTATTACACTACAAAAATTTGCATTAAATAGTGACGGAACGCTAATTGACTGTTTTAGTTGTTGTTGATAAACTTGTTTTTCCAGGGTTCATTATTGTTTTTCATTTATTTTTGTTATGTTTGATTTGTTTTGTTTTTTAAATTTTTTTAAACATCAATATTTTAATTTAAAAAATATTATTTTTTTAATTAATATTTTTATCAACTGGTCAAAAAATAGCGACGGGATTTAGTGACGGGACCCGTCGCTAATCCCGTCACCATTTTTGACACCTAAATAGCGACGAAGGATCCGTCGCCACTTTTGACACCCAAATAGCGACGAAGGAATTATCCCGTCGCTAATCCTGCATTTTTTTGTAGTGTTATTTTCGAATTTGGATAGTCACCTTGTTTTGAACCAGTACTTCAAGTTCTATTTAAGTAGAACTACAACACTAAAAATTTACTTGATTTTCGAAATACATAATATTTGAGAGAGAAGCAAATCAGTTTAAGCAGACTTTTGGAATTTGTGAACTTTGTTTCGGAAGGAAAGCCGGTTGTATCATGAGGGCAGATCTTTGTGGGAAAATTCAATCACCGAATTCAGAGAAATTTATGTCTTAGGACATTGCTTCTGTGCAAACCTCCAGTTAGATAATTTTATTTGTTGTTTACTTCTGTCATTATTAATTTGTAAACTCGTTTTATTTATATTTATTGTATTATTAGCGATTGTTCTGTGTAACGACACAAGAACTATATTCAAAATTATATACTATATATCATGGTTATGATCTAAATCCATGCATGAAATTAAATCTATGGTAGAATTATAATATTCGATTAATCATTGATATATATTGCAATATAATGTGTACAAAACGGGAAAGAAACATACGTAATATATCGAAATAGACATATTTATTATCACCAAAAAAGAGTGGACACATAAATAGGTGCTTTGATAATTCATCTAACTTCAATAAATGTGGAGTGCAAGTTTGTCGTCCAATCTTTTTCGAAAAAATAAGTATGAAAGTAATCTTGAAAGGGAAATGCACAATTATATATCTAGTTTCTTAGATTAACAGTCCATATATATCTTTTGCTCTTTCATACTCTCTCTTTTTCTTTCTTCTTAATTTGTTTTCCCATGATGAAAAGAGATAAGTTAGACAAAGACGCTATAGCTAGGAAAATAAGGCGTGATGGGAAACATTTATATCATGCACGTTATTTTCTTGCTTAAATGTATATTGCACTAACATTTATCCCCGCCAACTCTATGAAAATAAGACATATATGCCCATGATTTTTCGGTTTCAATCTGTCATTTAAGATTAATGAGTAGTTGCAGAACCAAAAAATCAAGTTAATTTCGGTCCGCCCGACCATTAAGGGCGAGATATTGAAAATTATTATTATTATTATTATGATTATTATTATTATTATTATTATTATTGGGATTGGGTAATTATGGGTATTCTGGATTGGTTCACTACAAAACATTGTGTGTTTAACGACACTAATTTACTCATTTAACGACATTAATTAGTGTCTCTAAAAATTTTACCGACGCATCATAAAGTGTTGCCACTTGTGTTGGTAAAAGTGATGTCGCCCCATTTTTTTACGACACAAAATGTATGCGTTGGTAACATTTATTTATGACACTTTTGCTATAAACGTCGTTAAACTAGGGACGCTTGTTGTTTATGTGTCTTTAATTTTAGGACATTTATTTCTTATGTGTCTCCAATTTAGAGACACTATTTATATATGCATCCCTAAATTAAGGACACTTGTAAGTTTAGCGTCCTTAAATTGACAACACTTGTGCACTTAATGTCTCTAAGTTGACAACTCATGTACACTTAGTGTCTCTAAATTGACAACGCTTGTGCACATAATGTCTCTAAATTAACAACGCATGTGCACTTAATGTCTCTAAGTTGACAACACATTTATACTTAGTGTCTTTAAATTGGCAACGTATGTACACTTAGTGTCTCTAAGTTGACAACGCATTCATATTTAGCGTCGTCATATATATATATATATAATTAATATTAATATTATTGGAAAGAAAATTTTATATATAAATTAAAGAAATTTCTACTTCTACTTACAGGAATATGATTTATTTATCAATAGAAAAAAATTATTTATTTCATTTGAACAAAAATTTAACTAACAAATGTACAAATTCAAGGTGAAAGGAAAAAAAAAATACATACAGTTGAATTTACTTGTTAAAACAAGGCTTTAAAAACTCTATTTTTGATGTTTCAATCAACACGTGTGCAAATCTTACTTCTACTTACAAAAACTCTTGAACTTCTCATTCAATACTTTTCATTGTTGGATGATGACTCCACCACATCATCTGCAAATATTACTTTATTCTTCACTTGGCACCTCCCCGAACCTTCAATCAATCAATACAAGAAATAAAAAACTCAAATAAAAAACCCCCCAAAGAACGTAGCAAAAAAAAAAATTACCGAGTACCATGTATGTGTCAACCGTGTTCACGTTGCTGGAAGAGCAAATGAGTAGATAGCCAGACTTTGATGCCAAAGGAAACAGGCGACCTGAGAAATCCATAGCAAGTATTGATATTGGAGCGCTTAACTTCATTAACTCGTAGATCATATTCAAGCATTATAAGATGAGAAATTAATAAAGCTCGTCGATGATGATTCAAATGAGCTCGTAATTTTGGCCAACAAGCTCGGCTAGTGGATGGATCCCTGGCAACAAAAGAGCTCAGAATAAGCTTTGTATGATCATTGAGATTCCTACCGACAAGTATAATTGTGGTGAAAAGAACCGGCTCAAGCTTCACTCCATTGAGAAAATTATCATTGCATTAACAAACATTGTAAGAAACAAGTTTTCGTAACAATACAAGTTAGCTCGCAATGCATTTGTTGAACCCAAGAAACTACCAAGGCTATCTAGCAAACACTGAAAGAAAGAAGTTCAGGAATCGATCCATTGTTGATGCCAACTCTGCTAGGAATGTTTACTCGAAATTCAATCTCGATATATTTATGTTACTCTCTACATTGCCTTGAATTTGGACTATGAGCTAGCCAAAATATAATCTGGCTGTTTCGATGCACTTTTTTCAATTTTATTTTTTTGACGACTCGAAGCACATGTTATTTGGAATTTATTTTTTCAACCAAATTTATGTTGTAGTTTCCTCAGTTTTTAAAATCTTTAGTTTAACTTCAAGGATTCAGATCTTTAAGAAGTTTTTCACAAGAAGTAAACATAAATCAAATAGAAGTTGCCAATAGCATTTCTTTGTTTGTCAAACAGAAGAAACTAGTGATTGAAATCAATTGCTTTCAAATTACTAAAGCAACAGAAGCAATTCTAAATGAGTATTCAGAAAGAAAAAAATTAAATTGAGAGCGACAAACATGAAAGATGGTCTATACGCTTACGGATTTGAATAATTTGACAGAGTAAACCATTCCAGAATAAATAAGAGGAAATTGCTTGCATAGATTTCAAGGGAAGACATGGTACAGTTAAAAATGTGAAGCTATAATAGTTGCATCATATTTGTGCTTATACCTTTGAAGGCAATTATATCGAGAGAAATTGAAGCCCTTCGTACTGTAGACATTTGGCGGCGATGTTCGAATGCGGGGGATGTGAGCAATTTTGTGCCAGTCCTCACCAATTTCTCTCCTGCATCGCCTCTCTAATATAGGGCAACGAATAATCTTCAACGTCTTAAGTGTTGTGAGAAGTTGAAGCTGATCTGGCAAAGAACTCATGTTAGGGCAGCCAAAAATTTCCAAGGTTGATAGTGAAGTGAGACTTTCTAACAAAAGAACGTAGCAAAATTGTCAAAATCCATCAAATTCAATCCAACAATACCAAAACACATCACCTTTTGAATTAATAGATAGTCACAAAAGCATAACTCTCATCACTCTAAATTCCTTGCGCGGTAAAACAGGGCTACCAGCATCACTTTTTGTTGTTGTGTTTCAATCGAAAACAACAAGTGGATTGACTTGCATGGTTCACAATCCCACAACTAAAATAATTGCTTCAAATGCTAGAAATCTTATCAAAGTATAGTTTTATCAAAAGTACATTTATAAGCTGCTTAATAATAGCAAAATATTTATCAGAGCATTAGTACTCACTGTGAGCTTAACAAAGCCATTAATTCCTATCTAGCTATGTATCAGAGTGTCGGTACTCACTGTGTTATACAAATATTTGTTAACAGAACAAAAATGAAACAAATGAAATAGATTTAAAGCATTGTAGAGAAAACCCAAAAAAACAAAAAAACATTTTAGTAGCTGTTACCATTAGAGAGCTTGAATGAAGCTTTTCTGTAAGACTTAGGCAGAAAAGTTTTTAGCCAAGATGGCTATGTACTATAAATGTATCACTACGAGTACTAAAAGCTCTAAATAAATGAATTCGTTCATACATTGTTTTTTTTTCGTGATAAGTAAGCTCATGCACGTCTTCAATGGTTATGATATCTCGCTAAAAATAGTTCAAATAAGTTGGATCGTGCATCAATGCGCACGCAGTGCATCTCTATGCATATACAAGTAGATACCATCTAGCAACTAACTCTGCAAAAGAACTATAAAAAAGAATGGCATGTTAACTATCGGTTTCAATTTCATTAAAAAAAAAAAAGGACCAGACAAGGTGCAAGAAAGCTTGTTATTATGATCTATCACATTTCATAGATGATGAAAGACAGATGACAATGAAAAGCATTTCGAAACCGATACATATTCGTGCGAGAGGAAGTGTGAATTGAGCATTGTAGTGTAAAATGAACTAAACAAACTAGTGCAACATATAATAAATCTGTGGTTGGACAAGAAGATAACATTTAATAAGAGCATTGACAAACTTTCTCAATGTCAAGTACTATATGGATGGATAGAGCTGTAGTTGCATATACAAAGTAAATATGTCTTGTTCATATGTGCAGATATCATAATCACATTGTTTGTTAATGGGAACAAAAAGGGTGTTATTTGAAAAAGAAAATTTCTTATGAATCTATGGGCATGCATGGCTTTATAGCCATGTCTACAATATTTATCAATTTACAATATTTATCAATTCCATTAAAACACTAATTAAAAGAAAGAAAACTTATCTCTCAAATTTAAAGGCATAATTGTTACCTTTGATTTTTCAGAAAACCAATAGTGTACCATAGCTTTCCACTTATTAGGAAAGAATCCAATCGGAATTGATTTTTCAATCTCCTCTCTAGTCTTGTCAGCCTTAAAATACTTAGACTTTAGTTAAAACTTGTGCTCCTTCCATTTGCGCGCAACTGAAGGATCCACTTCTCTACTCCAATCCGTCCATTCAAGTAAGCCTTAACTTCAGGTATACCGAACCAAATTGTCGCAGGGGATATAATCGCGAGAACAAAGTCGACCTAAGTTAATTGCCGCAAAACTCCCAAATGCATACATAAACCCGCTCAAAATCAAGCCTTTCAAGTTTCAACCATCACAATTTGGGGAAGAAGCAGATTTTCAAACAATTGAAGCAAAATCTTCTTTTTAGAGACCACAATATACATTAAGCTTACTTTTCATTCAAAGATCAAATTCGAAGTGATCACGAACTTCGTTCCGGCGACGTTCTCCACAAACAAGGTTGATGAAAAACCCTACCAATCCTCCCATCACTCCGAGGCCGAAAAACACGGCGTCCACTTCATGAAGATGTACTTGAAAATCTCAACCTTCTCGCCACTTCTCTAGTCCCGCTTGAAGAAATCGCTCTCGATTATCCCGAAATCCGAACACGAATCCACCAAAACCACACCAAATCGGTCAAAACCGGACACCAAATCAGTCAAACCAAGTCAAACAACAAGAACAACGCCTCCAAAACCACTCGCTCACTCGTAATCTAAGGACTCGATAGGGCGGACTTTGGCGCCAACGAGAGCGACCCGAGAAGTGTCTTTGTTAATGGCGGATCTCGGAGAGCCGCCGATTCGCAACTCATCATCCGATCGCAATCGATGAGAGGCTCGATCATCGGGAGCTACTGCGGCTCTTCGTGTCTATCGCTCTCCATGATTTGCTAGCTAGGGCACACACTCAACAATGGAGAATTGGAGATTTGAGAGTCTCTGTGAGTCCACTGAGTTTCAACTCTCTTTCAATCACTATTTCTGTTGTCTTTCCATTATATATATATATGTGTTGTTGTTCGGGTTCACTGTCAGAGAGAGGAGAAGAGTTGTTAGTGATTCAGTGGTGGTGGGCGTACGTAGGGCAGAGATGGTGACCGTTTATTGGAGTTTTTGAGGAGCGCCGCTAAGGGCACCCCACCATTTAATGAAGGCACTCAAAGTTTTTGTAAAAATTTCAGCAAAAGTGGAAAAGACAATTTTGCCCTTGTATATATATTGATTCAAACCCCATAAATCATTTTGACAAAGAAAAAAATGCACCCCACCACAAGGTTGAACCACAAAGCCACATTCCATTTGGCGAGCGTTGATCGATTCTTGCGGATTGACATCATCCGACAGCGAGGTAACAATGTTTGACAACCATATTCGTGTTTTTTAGAACTGTTTAGTTGTGTATAACTGTGAAAATGATGATTTGTTTGTCACCGTAGGGTTTGGTAATTTCTTCAAATCCGAACTTGTTTCCACTATATAATGGAGGTTTGTACTGCTTCGGTGCAAGAGGAGGTCGTACTAGAGGTAATTTTGCAAATTTATTGTGTTTTTTTGCGGTTATCCGAAGTTTCTGTCTGGGTGCGCGATTGTTTCGGCCTCGCAGGACCGAGATGTATGGTTACGTCTCGGTCATATAGGAACGATAGGTATACGTAGGTCACGGAACGGTAAAATCGAGAGTATTCAGTAACTCTCGGTCGTTCGTGAGCGAGCCTTTGAAGAAAGTTGCGGACCTGTACTACCGAGAACCTGTATTTTGGGATGTTTTTGTGATTGTGCTGTACATTTCGGTTGATTATAATGTTACACTTTGTTTGTATTGTGTGTAATGCCGTTTTCTACCCTATTTCCAGAATACACGGACACGTTTACACCTTGTGGGCCATTCCCAACTAGAGAAGCGGCAGTTTCATGGGTTCAAATGATAGGCCGTGAGAACATGTTTGTGCTAGTGACAAAGCACTCTGACGTCGGGGGCATTAAGCGCGGGGAAGGGTGAAACTTGCTCTGTGAGAGGTCGGGGACTTATAGGGAATGTCACAAAGAGTTGGGAAGGGTAAAGCGGCAAAAATTGCTTCGAAACCAAGAAATGAAGAAGAAGAGGAAACGGCGAGGACCCAAACTGGTACCAAGAAATGTGGATGCCCTTTCCTTATCAACGTAAAGGAAAATGCTGACTCGTTGTGGTATATCACTGTTATATGTGGGAGGCACAATCACGAGCCCGCAAAAAACTTGGACGGGCATTCATTTGCCGGTAGATTGGATAAGGGGGAGCAGGAAGTTGTAGTGCAAATGACAAAGGGGAATGTGAAGCCAAGAGACATCCTAAATACGTTGAAGCAAAGAGACGTTAGAAACGTATCGACAATGAGGACAATATATAATGCAAGACAAAAAGTCCGAAATGAGGATGCGGGTGGGAGGACTCAAATGCAACAACTGTTGCACATATTGGAGAAGAATAAGTGGCCGTCATGGCATATGAAGCATTCTGTTACGAATGTTGTCACTGAGTTATTTTGGTCACATCCCGACTCAATAAAGTTGGTAAGGTGTTTCCCATCGGTTATTTTGATGGATTGCACTTACAAGACAAATAGGTACCGAATGCCATTGTTGGAGATTGTTGGCATCACTTCTACGCACTTGATGTTCTCCGTTGGGTTCGCATTCTTATCATCAGAGAGTCATGGGCATTATGTTTGGGCACTTGAGAACTTGAGATCCATATTGGATGGGTGGCCTAAGCCTGACGTGTTCGTTACCGATAGGGAGTTAGCCCTTATTAATGCTGTAGAAGAAGTTTTTCCGACCTCGTCTCACCTCCTTTGCTCTTGGCACATCAACAAAGTAATATTGGCCAAGACTAAGAAGATGTTTGAGGAGAACGATGGTTTTGCGCGTTTTATGGATAGGTGGACGAGCGTGATGTATGCTAACTCGGAGGCCTTATTCGAAGTTAGGGTGAATGACCTGCGTTGTGAGTTTGGGAATGTAAAGGGTGTTACGGAGTACTTGGACAACACATAGTTAAAGAACTACAAAGACAAATTTGTCTCCGCTTGGACAAATAGAATTATGCACTTTGGGGAAACGACAACGCAGAGGGTGGAGTCTGCGCATTCTATTCTGAAGCTACACCTTGGTACATGTCAAAGCCAATTTTGAGACTCTGTGGAATGTGGTTGATGGCCTCCTTAGAATCCAACACAACAATATCAAGGCATCGTTTGAGCTCAGTTTGAATGTCGTCCAACATGAGTACATTGATGAATTGTATCGACGATTGTGTGGTTATGTCTCTCAACGGGCGCTTAGGCTAATTAGAAATGAATTGACACGTGGAGAGGATGTTGGTCACGACTCCATTCGTTGTGGTTGCGAGATACGCACCACACATGATCTTCCATGTGCACATGAGCTAAACCATCATATATTTGCTGGGTCGCCCATCCCTCTCGAGGACATCAATGTTTACTGGCGAAAGTTGAGTATGATACCTGAGAATCCGGTGGACCCGGTTGGGTACAACGTGCACGATGAGATTCAACGGGTGTTGGAAAAGTTTCATGCTTGCACTGATGAGGACGATCGACTCAGGATTATTCAGCAGCTCAGGGAGATTAGTCGACCTTCGTCTACACCGGTGTTGTGCCGCCGGCAAAAATTAAGACAAAAGGGAGGACACCGGGGTCTTCGAAAAGAAAACACGATGGTGACGATTCTTCTACGAGACGGTTGCCGAGCGAATTTGAGTACGTGCTATCGACTCATGAGGCCTCCAGTTCTAGGCAGAAGAAAAGTAAAGTTGTTCCTAAAATGCGTCGTGTCAGTCGACGCGCCCAAAGTGCAACTAACATGGCTTATGGTCATTGCGTACAACCGGATTGGTTGCCACATGTTGAGGGCATCATCGATGTGCTTGCCGATGGAAATTGTGGATATAGGTGTGTTGCGTCTGGGCTTGGACTTGCCGATGTAGACGGGTGGAGGATTGTCCGTAGAAGGATGTATGATGAGATTATCGGGCATGAAAACCTTTGGCGGGAATTGCTAGGCTCGAGTTACGAGAGTGTCAAGATTGTTGTGCATTGCCGAGAGAATCAAGTTGGTGCATCTTTCCAAGAATGGTTGACACTTCCAGACATGGGACTGTTGGTAGCCACTGCATTCAATGTGGTTCTCGTCAACCTCTCGCATGGGAGTGCCTCCACATTTCTACCTCTACGTAGTGCTCAACCGTCCAACGCGCACACAGATTTGTCATTGCCATGATAAATGACAGGAATATACATTGGCTTAGGGTAAGTGATACGAACTTTGCTGTGTTGTTTTTTTTCTTTCCCGACAATATGATCATGTTATATTGTTCACTTTGACAGGTGAAGTTGAGCATGAATGCACCATTGCCATCCTTATACCCTTCGTGGGACCAGTATGTTGAGGATAGTGCGAAAGGTTGGCGTGATATATTCGTCTTTCGAGACATCGCGCCCATTGCAACTCTACTTGATGCCACCATTTCCATTGTAGATATGGGTACACCGTAGTGTTAAAACTTGTACCGTTAAATTTGGTTGGTTGTACATTTACTAATTTTGAAAGTTAGCTGTCAAGTGGTATGGATATAGAATGAGTGAATTTATCCTACCTTTCGGGTATTGTTGTATAGTTTGATGATTGGAAATTGGAAAGTTAGTTGTCTTGTTAATTGGAACTTGTTCTTTGGACAGACGTTTCTGCATCTTGGATGACCGAGACGTACGGTAATGTGTCGGTCATACACCACCGATAATTGACGGTCGAGCTCATTTGCGCAATACAGAAATTGCCTCTTATCGTCGACCTATGCGCGACATTACTCATGGCTTCTCGGCCATGAGTAACCGACACATTTTTAAATACCGGCAACAGGTACATCCACGGCAGGTCAAGACCGTGCATTGCATTTGTATCGGTTGTTCAGTACCAAAAATTGGACATGAGTGTCGGCCCTGCTTGACCGAGACACCCTCATAAGCAGAAAAAACTAGGATCCAATAACAAATTACAACCAAAATAAAACAATAGGCAATGTAACATTATAAACTGTCATAAAAATGTAGTCAACAGTGTGCAACATGTGTAATCATCAAACATTTAAAATTGTCATACAAATGTGAGGTAGCCATACGCACCATATAATCGCAACCCAACAAGTATTCATTAAACATTACAAACTCTCATAAAAACTCATTTAATCATAAAACTCATAGAATGCCATACAAATGTATATCCCTCCATTCTCTACGGTCGGTGCTTGGGTTTTTTCATATTCTTCCTTCGATACTCCTTCCCATGCATTCTCTTCGGAGGGCGAGCATCGGCCGTGGCGGTCGAGCTGTGGCGGTGTGGAGGGTGTGGTAGTGCTACCATGGCGGGAATGCCTCGGCCCGATTCGGTAGGGCCGGATGTTGCGATTGTGCGGTGGCGGTCGCCGGAGTCGTACTCGTGGGGGTGGGACTTATACTCATCCCCGAAAGAAAGTTGACCATGTCACTCGAGAATGGTCCTCGCCGACTCAATCGTACACGCTCCGGCGGAGGTCCATCCATCGCAACGCCGCGTCCAACGCTCGCCTATTACGCTGATGAAAAAATTCGGGTTACTGTCAATGTAAAACATATCGGAATTAATAATAAATGCATAATACATATAATCATTCCAATACCTCAAGTAGCTCGTTGTCTGCGATGGTTGTGGCGACCATTTCAAGGTCCTCAAAGCTCGGATTCGTGATAACGGGATGAGACACTTTGACGAACCAAGGCAGGTAGTCTGGTGTAGCCAAAAACTCAAATACTGCCTTCTCGCCCGAACTTCAGGCGCCAACACATGGTTCCTCCATCGCTCCCAATTGTCTTGTTCGAACCCATACTTGACGGAGTACTTTGTTCGCAGATGGGCCTCTGTGTGCTTCCAATGGACGGTACGGAGGATCGGTATAGATTGCACATGGCCAAACCGTCTCGTAATCCTCTCCGGGTGGTAGGGCTCCACCACATCCATGTACTTGATCTTCCCACCGTAAAAGGCCATCGCTTGCACAACGCCATTTTCCCTTAAATTCACATATGGGTCCCAAGTGATCTAGTAAAAATTCAACAACCATTGTTAGCAAAAAAAATAACCAAGAAAAATCAATCATCGAGGATATGGATAACCATCTCACCTCACTTGGTCGCAACCTATCCAAGGTTCTCCTAATGACCCCTAACTTGTCAACATTCGCAATCGTCTCGTGCTTTTGAATCCATCTGGAGACACGAGGGTGCACGTAGTCCATGTACTTCGCATTGGGCGTGGCCAGACCAAGTTTGAAATGGTCGTACACCCAACCCTGCAAATACATACAATGTTAGTTAGTCCACAATTGCAAGTTGGCCTAATTGAAATACAAAATGAAAATTAAGTCTATTTCACTAAAATACCTCAAACAATGTGAGGTAGCCAGCAATCTGAGTCACTTGCAGTCTCGTGGCGGACCCCAAGTGTCGATACAAGTAGGCCAACGCAGCCGCACCCCATGCGTAGTTTCCTACGTCGTCCAAGTCCTCAAGAAGCTTCAGCAGCGCGATCGACACCCGAGACCCACTCTTATCGGCAAAAAGAGTGCATGACAACAAGTACAGCAGGTACGCTCGGGCGGTGCATTCCACAGGAGGAAAATTTCTGGGTCTCTCACCAGCTTTGGGGCACCATCGACTCTTCAACCAATGGTTGCGCACTGTGAGCCCCTTGCTGATATTCACCTCCTCCTCAGCCCCCTCGACGCTAACCCCAAGTAGGTTCGAGACCATCTTGATAGCGTCCGAGCGAGATTCCTCCGTGTACCTCGCAAATTTCTCCACTGCAACAACTTTGCCCGTCACAGGGATCTTCAGGAGGAAGCTGACATCCTCTAATGAGATAGACATTTCACCAAAAGGTAGGTGAAATGTGTTCGTCTCCGGCTGCCACCACTCCACAAATGCAGAGATAACCTCCTTGTTGGCCTTGCGGTATGAGCAGTCTATCAGCGTATTCAACCCCGAACCCTGAATAATCCTCTGAAGTCCCGCCGTGTCCGGGTGGCACGACTGTAAATCTCATTCCGCTATTTGAGCTCCGTGATTGATACACTTAAGAACGGGCCGCTCTTGCAAATGTAAAAACATCTCGTCATTATGTGAAGACCATGAGTGTTAAGTTAATCCGTTCAATGAATTTGAAATTACCTCATTGCGCCAAATCTTCAAAGCCACATGATCCTTGAAGCTCTTCAACAACGCCCCGTCTATAGGAACACCGGGGAATGGAGCACGCGTTTCAACAGCACTTCGGCTCTCCTTCATCATGGCCAGCTCCACCACCACTATCGCTCCCGCCCACATTACGATCGTTTCTTTCGTGTTCCCGCCTCGAAGAGTCATCGCTACTACACTCCGATGCATGCCCCTCCTCTTCACCTACGGCAACAACAAGATCCTCAGGTCGCCCGACATCGAGGGTCGAACCCTCATCGTGCAAATGTATCCTTCCACGAGTGCCATCTACATTCGCCTTGCCCTTAACATCCTCATTCTCCTTCTCTTTCTCTTTCCAGAGTACGATGTTGTCTGCGGGGTCTCGGCCACCTCGCCCCCGGTTAGGCCTCGGGACCTCGGCTCCAACCTCCTCCCTAGTCACCGTAGCCCGGACGAGCCATACCCGAATAAATTACGACATATAACCGCATGGAACAGATCCCAAAATAAATTTACAAAAAAAAATTGTTCAAATTCACCCAATTCGATGTCTCGGTCAAGCGGGTTCGTGAAACAACACATATTTTCTGGTCACCCATGACCGACAATTCCTCCAATATATCGACGATCTACAACCGAGTCCAATGAAACGGTCTCGGTTTGTACACCACCGCGATGTGTTCACCATTTCAATTCGCCTTTCTCACGGCCAATCACGCCGGAGCCTACTCTAACACTCTCGCCATGGTACTACCAGAGTATGACAAAATTCTCGGTTGTGCACCACCGCCGCCACATTACCTATCGCTAATTGTAGCTCTCGTCATGTCTCGGCAGAGATACCTAGAGTACTCTCGCCTTGCGTAACCGAGACGCCGTGAGCTTTTCTCGGCCTTTGTGGCCGAGACTTCGACTTCCCCACATTGTAGCTTTTCTCTCGCCATGCTTGGTCGAGAGTTATCACATTCTCTCGGCTGTGTGGCCGAGAACCGCGAATTCCCAATTTTTTAACTATTGAACAAACCACCACCGTAAATCACAACTACTCTATCAAATGTAACTTACTTACACTAAAAACGTACCTTCAAACGACCGATTTCGCGCAAATGATGTGTGTTCGACGATGTTCAACCGAACCCTAACTTGGAGACGAAATCGGCTCACACCACGACCTACGAACGCAAAAAACCGTAAAACGAAGGAGAAACACAAGGCGAGACACGGGAGACACGATTTCGGAGATCCCTCTCATTTGGTCGGTTCACACAAAACGGGTTCTTGGAGTCAGGCGGTGAAGATGATCTTTGGGGGTGGTGGGGTGCGGATGGATTTCCACGCGGGGGTAGTTTAGGTATTTCGGGTCTAATTTTGGGTGCCCTAGGTAAATCGGTTTGTGCCCACATTAGCTGGGTGCCTTCATTAAATGGTGGGGTGCTCTTAGCGGCGCTTTTTGACCGATGTGGGACCAGATTGGACTTTGGAATCATCTTTTTCGTATCCAGAGACAAAGGAGTTTGAGTTTTGAGATTTAAGAACACTTAGTAAATTATGTGTCTTGAGATTTAAAACTTAACAACATTTGTAAATTATGTGTCTTTAGATTTAAAATATAACAACACTTGTAAGTTATGTGTCTTTAGATTTAAAGTCTAACAACACTTGTAAGTCATTTGTCTTTAGATTTAAAGTCTAACAACACTTGTAAATTATGTGTCTTTAATTTTAAAATCTAACAACACTTGTAAATTATGTCTTTAAATTTAAAACTTAACAACACTAGTAAATTATATGTCTTTAGATTTAAAGTCTAACAACACTTCTAAATTATGTGTCTTTATATTTAAAGTCTAACAACACTTGTAAATTATGTGTCCTTAAATTTGAAATTTAACAACACTTGTAAATTATGTGTCTTTAAATTTAAAACTTAACAACACTAGTAAATTATATGTCCTTAAATTTAAAGTCTAACAACACTTCTAAATTATGTGTCTTTATATTTAAAGTCTAACAACACTTGTAAATTATGTGTCCTTAGATTTGAAATTTAACAACACTTGTAAATTATGTGTCTTTAAATTTAAAACTTAACAACGCATGTAAATTATGTGTCCTTAAATTTGAAATTTAACAACACTTGTAAATTATGTGTCTTTAAATTTAAAACTTAACAACACTAGTAAATTATATGTCCTTAAATTTAAAGTCTAACAACACTTCTAAATTATGTGTCTTTATATTTAAAGTCTAACAACACTTGTAAATTATGTGTTTTTAGATTTGAAATTTAACAACACTTGTAAATTATGTGTCTTTAAATTTAAAACTTAACAACACATGTAAATTAGGGTCCCCAAATTTTAAATTTGGTGTCACTAATTTACCAAGTGTCTCTAATATAGGAGACACTTATAAATTATGTGTCTTTAAATATTGAAATTGACAACACTTATTGTTTGTGTCTTCATTTTAAATTTTAGCAACACTTATAAACTATGTGTCTTTAGAATTAAAACTTAACAACACTTTTAAATTAGTGTCTCCAAATTTTAAATTTGGCAACACTTTTTTAACAAGTGTCCTTAATTTTGAGACACTTGTACGTTATGCGTCTCGATATTTTGAATTTGACGACGTTTTAATATCAAGTGTTCTTAATTTGGAGACACTTGTATGTTAAGCGTCTCAAAATTTTAAACTTGACAACGTTTATATATCATGTGTCTCTAAAATTAAAATTTGAAGACATTTTTTATTAGTGTTGGCAAAAAAATGTTGCTATAGACCCACTTTGTTGTAGTGATAGCTGATAAACTAGGTGATAGCTGATAATCTACTAGATGGTAGCGGAAAGCTGATAATCTAGCTGATCAACTAAAAATTGTTTGGAATGATAGCTGATTGATTAGCTGATAAATGCAAAATGACAATAAAGGACATATGACACAATTAAGTATTTTAATTATATAATCATATAATTAATTGTTATAAATAATTATATATTTTATTTACAAAATACAAATTAATACCATAAAATAATTTATATTATTTAGAAAACTAAATTATGTGTGTCCATAAATGCTTACATGAAAATAACTCTAATTTATAAGAATTCGCAAAAAATAAACATATGTAAATAAAATACAATAAACGACTTGGATAACTATACATATACCTAAAGCATCATCCATAATTGAGAAGCAATGTTATTGCGAATATTCTTCATTTCTAAAGAAGTCTCTCTATAATTTAAAAAAATAGTAGATTAGTAAAAAAAAAAAAAAAAATGTAGGATAGCCCACCACTCGAACACTACATTAAAAAATATTTTTATAACATCTAAAAATATTTTTATACTCGACGTTGTTAAAACTTATTTAATATGTAATAAATATCTAACAAGATTATCTATAATTAAGAAATTAATGTGTAATGATTTTTAATTTTAGTGAAATTCTTTGTTTTATAATATTTAGTTAATTATTAATCACTATTTTTTTTCATTAACAATATTAAGCTATATGTTAATTTTAAATTCAATAAGTTTTAATAACGTATTATATAAATGTTGGTCTTGGTTTCGCCTCTGCCAACTCTACTAGGGTATAATCGCAGGGTACTAATATTCGCGGGGTTTGTTTAAGTATTTGCGTATTTTGTTTCCATTAATTTGCAAGGGCATTAATTTATTAATACAATAAAAATAAGGGTATAATCGCGAGAAAAAATTCAAACGACGGATTTTCGTTCAAACGCTATTAAGAATAGCGTTTCAATTGGGAGCTTATCATCTAGATTATTTTTAAAATAAGCTACAAACCAAACACAGCTTAATAAATAAACTAGCTTATCAGCTAGCTGATAAGCTATCTGATAAGCTAGTTTGTGCTTACCAAACAGTAGATAGCGGAAATGAAAGTGATAGTGATAATCTACTAGTTGGTAGGAAAAGTTTGATAATCTAGCTGATCAACTAAAAATTGTTTAGAATGATAGATGATTGATTAGCTGATAAATGCAAAATGACAATAAAGGACATATGACACAATTAAGTATATTAATTATATAATCATATAATTAATTGTTATAAATAACTCTGTCTTTTATTTACAAAATACGGATTAATACCATAAAATAATTTATATTATTTAGAAAACTAAATTATGTGTGTCCATAAATGCTTACATGAAAATAACTCTATATTAATTTATAAGAATTCGCAAAAAATAAACACATGTAAATAAAATACACATGTAGGATAGCCCACCACTCGAATACTACATTAAATAAATATTTTTATAACATCTAAAAATATTTTTATACTCGACGTTGTTGAAACTTATTTAATATGTAATAAATATCTAACAAGATTATCTATAATTAAGAAATTAATGTGTAATGATTTTTAATTTTAGTAAAACTCTTTGTTTTATAATATTTAGTTAATTATTAATCACTATTTTTTTCATTAACAATATTAAGATATATGTTAATTTTAAATTCAATAAATTTTAATAACGTATTATATAACTATTCGTCTAGCCTAGAAGAGCTTGGAATGTTGGTTTCGCCTCTGCCAACTCTACCAAGGTATAATCGCGGGGTACTAATATTCGCGGGGTTTGTTTAAGTATTTGCGTATTTTGTTTCCACTAATTTGGAAGGGCATTAATTTATTAATACCGTATAATTGCAAGAAAAAATCCAAACGACGGATTTTCGGTTCAAACGCTACTAAGAGTAGCGTTTCAATTAGGAGCTTATCATCTAGATTATTTTTAAAATAAGCTGCAAACCAAATACAGCTTAACAAATAAACTAGCTTATGTGCATACCAAACAGAGCCTTAACCGGCCAGATCCAACAATAACTGCTCTTAATTAAGTGTAAAACTGAGGCGTATACGGAAAACATTCTTTAAATTCACTATCATTACATTAAAACTTCAACTGGATGCATGGCGTTTGCTTTCAAAGCCAATTTCATGGCAATTCGATATAGTTCATTCAAACATGTAGGATAATATATTGACTCAATATACTTTTATTAATAGGGTTTTTTTTCTATGACTGATCCTTTTCTTTTGAATACTATATAATTAATGAAAACTTATTTTAACTCAAAGTAAAAAGAGTCATATTAATTAATTCAAATCAGACAACAATAACGACAAATTAAATTTCAATCTCAAATTTATTGGGATCGAGTATATGCATGGATCAAACTCATCCCCACTTCCTGATCATTTAATCGATGCATATTAATTACAATATTCTTTAAAATTCTTCAAATTCTTACTAATCAATGCATTCCAAATTATTTTAAGTATATCATCTGTATTGTTGAGTTTCTTCAATTTCTATCTTGATCAAATTATTGCCTTAGTGTATTGTTGGAACCTACTATTAGATAAGAACATCTCCAATGGTAAATGTGGATTAATTGAGACTATAAATTGGTGCCACCTCATTGATGTGAGGAAAATATCTAATTATGTCGCACCCATTTTCACTAGATTGACATTAAAACTCAAAAAGTCTCCAATGCACAATGTGGATTGAGAACTAATTTGTTTTGGTTTTATTTATTTATTTATTTATTTTTATGTGACCTTTTATTTTGATTTTCTTTTTAATTTTTATATCTAAAAATGATGACATAGAAATGAGTAGAATGTGTCTACCAATGTCTAAAAAGTAGACGTTGATAGTAGTACGTATTTTCTTTATCAAATAAGTTTCAAATCTATTTAGATGCCAGTTTCATCCCATCGCATTCACTGTTGGTAACAACCACTTCTCTACAATTAAATCATTCTCAAAACCTGTGTATGAGTTTGATACTTAACACTAGACTTAGGTAGTTGTGTTTTTTTCCTATGTTTGCCTCCTTAAAAATTTTGTGTATTACTTTTATTGTCGAAAGTTTTATGTTTCATTATAATTCGAGTAATGTATCCGTATGTCTTCATGTTTCAGACGTTTGTCAAAAGAATAGACAATGATTGTAAAATTGTTCCATTACAGTTGCAGTTCTCAAGTCGACTTTTTGACAGTTGAATATTCATTTGAACAAAAGCGAATCAATTTGATAAGGTGATTGATTCTATGTTTCACCCTGTTTTTTTTTTTTTTTTTTTTTGTTACGATACCATATTCCTTTGAATGTATTGATAGCCATCAATGATTAATTAATAAAATTTCTACGTACTCCAAAAAAACAGAGTATTTGAACGTACTTGCGTTTTGGATTTTTTTTGTTGCCTACTTTATAAAAACCTATGTGTGTGTATACATATATATATATATATATATTATTGATACCATATATGCATTGTGGGTGGCAACAAATTTGAAAAAGAAAAATCGAAAAAAGTAAGCGTGTGAAAAGAAATTGAAAATATATGGATAAACAAAAAAAAATAAATGAATTTGAAAAAATAAATATATTTATTTATTCTTTTGATAAAATGCACCGAATCGAGTCAAATGAAAAAAGTTTAATTCATGTAGCCGACCCTAATTAATTTAGGATAGAGACTATGTTGTATTTTTTTGATAGATTTTATTTAACAACATCTGCAATCCACATTGCGTTGGAGAAAGTTTTTTAAAATGCCTATGTGGACAACATATATGGGATGGACCGTGGATGTTCTGTCGAGGGTGATGATTTGTGACGACTAAAAAAATCAAAAGACCTGCTATAAGGGCAATTTTAGTAATTTTGTAAACCTTACATTAATTGAAGGTCTAAAAAAAATGGTGACGACTAAAAAAATCAAAATCCCCCTTTTCGTTTGAAAACAAAACACCTAAAGAGAAAAAGAAATTGAAGTATGTTGAAGATCTAATTCAAAAAAACTCCAAATTGAAGGTGCACGCATCTTCTCCACCTTCTTTTCTTATTTTAGATGAATAGGAGATTTGATTTACACAAAAATGGTGGAAACCCCACTTTGTAGAGGTGGCGGCCTCACTACCGCTGCCGACAGTAGGAGGCGCCACCAGGCTGCCCCCACCAACCCCATTGAAGGAAGGGAGGGAGTGGTGTCGGGACGACCCCCACCCCATAAGATCGCCCAACTGAGGGCTGGCAGGGGCGCTCCCTCGCCTCTGGCCGCCCTAGTCAGGGAGCGTCCCAACATCGATCGGCGCTGGGGCGCCCGCCACCAGTGGCCAGGGAGAGGGACCGCCCCTTCATGACGGACGCCACACCACTCTCGGTCAACCCTTAGGGGTATACAGGAACCAAATCGGCACCTGGACCTTAAAATTAATAAAAATAAAATAATATAAATACAAATATAAATAAAACCTATATATATAAACTGAAAACAAATCCTTGCCATCAAACGTTTGATGTACGTGTCTTAAATTGAAATTTAATGGTAAATTGAAATTTAAAAAGTGACTTGTCATTGATGTACGTGTCTTAAATTATTTAGATTCGCGAAACGACTCACATAGAACTTCGTGCGCGCAAGGATCGGAAGTGGATATCGCAATAAGCTGAGGTAAGGGGAACTTCGCTCACGCATTAAATATGGCTTGATATTAGATAATTAAGGATCATGTTTTGAATGAAAGACTTGAGTTATGAGTTGCATCAGGGTATTGGTTTGAATATCTGTATCTATGGAATATGAATGCACTTGTTTTCCTATTTATGTTATTCATGGCCCCCATGATGTTTGTGGAGTCCCCACCGAGGGCCTAATTAGCAAGTTATCTTATATATCTAAATGCCCCATGATGTTTGTGGTGCCACCGAGGGCCTTACTAGTTAACGCCCCAGGATGTTTTATGGAATTCGCCACCGAGGGCTTTGCTTGTCTAATTGAATGCATAAGTGTATCACTTGAGTATATGAGTTGGAGTTACTCCTTGTGTAACTTGGTGATAGAGGGACATTATCAGTGGCGGCTTCGGATGAACTTACTTTTGTTGTGATGCTACTAGTTAGAGGACGCAACGACCATTGCGTCCACTAATGGTTTGCATTAAATCAAAAGTGAGAGATTCGGTCATCGAATTCCTACTAATACCTAGCATGCATTGAATGAACCAATGACTTATATTTATTATTATCTTTTACGGTATATCTCTTGTAGACCCCTTGCATGAATGAGTTGGAGTTACTCCTTGTGTAACTTGGTGATATAGGGACATTATCAGTGGCGGCTTCGGATGAACTTACTTTTGTTGTGATGCTACTAGTTAGAGGACCATTGCGTCCACTAATGGTTTGCATTAAATCAAAAGTGAGAGATTCAGTCATCGAATTCCTACCAATACCTAGCATGCATTGAATGAACCAATGACTTATATTTATTATTATCTTTTACGGTATATCTCTTGTAGACCCTTTGCATGAATGATTTGAATTCAATTATGGTTTTAATGAATCTTGGAACTTGCTTTAAAAGTTATGAATGGATGACTTTTCCATTGTTTATGAATATGAACCATACTTTCATGTTTTTACATGTTTTATATCTTATCTACATGCTTACGTTTGAATTTGAATAATGCTCCTTTGCTTTCTACTAAATGTTGAGATTTGGTTTCAACTTCATGTTATATCTTGCATAATTATTAGATAGTACTTGCGTATTTGATGCATGTTTGAGCGAGGTTTTCCTCTTTTTGAACTCCGTTGTCCATATTTTAGCTCACCCATTTATTCTTTATGTACTCCACATCCGCATTAGTTCGTGACAAGAGAAAGACATATGCTCGAAGTCTTTCTTCGCATTGTGAGCATTGCATGCTCCTATTATCTAGTTATTTAATTTTGATAACAATAAATTTGGGTTGTAACTTAAAGTATGTCATTTGGGTAGTTTGGAAGTTTCTTTATCTATTTTGGACTATTTGGAAACTTTATGGTAGTGTTGAAAGCTTTTTGGAATGATTTAACCTACCTAGACTTTTGAACACTTATCACATTGATTATATGGTTTCTAAAATTCTAGTTTCGATTTCACTCTCGCATTTATTATTCTATATGGTTAGTATGTTATTCCGCAGGTTGAAATAGGTGTGTTAGACTGTTACTTAGGTCCGAGTCACATATCGAGCTTGAGTAATGATTTAGGTCGGGTGACCGACCCTAGCTAGTTCAAAGTGAGGTCGTCACACAATATCGATTTTGATTTTCCGATGTGACAAGATTGCTCGGGCCATTGGAGTACGACTAAATCGATTGCGCCAAGTATTCGTGGGAATAATCAGACCTGCCTGGAGACCCACGGATATTTAAAAAAATGAATACCCTATCGGTCCCATAGTACTACAGTAGTAATTACTACTAACTATAGCATTATGATACATTTATTTTTGCTCCGACAAACATGTGACTGTAAGAAATAATGATGAAAGCATTAATAGCTTTGTTTTTAATTTTAACCCCAATCATATTACTGAATGACAATGTTAATCATTTTGTATAATACCATCATAAAAGAATGGCTTAAAAAATCATAATCGTTCACAATTTAAGTTATTATAGCACGACTTTTTAAGATTTGTTATGATCAATAGCTTTATTTTTAATTTTGACCCCAATCATATTAATGAATGACAACGTTAATCATTTCGTACAATACCCATCATAAAAGAAGGGCTTAAAATATCATAATCTTTCCCAACTTAAGTTATTATATCACGACTTTTAAAGATTTATTATGATCCTAACATTTTTAAATTGTTTGATTTGTATTCCAAATCAATTTTTAACTTAAGACTTATGAGGTGACACATCAATTATGATTTTCAAAAGCCACATCATTACCCATAATTATCGAAATAATTATTAATTTTATGATTTAAACTTATTACTTAAGTGTCATGCACATCATCGAATTTGAAGCTCAAAAGTGGTTTAAGATACAAATTAAACAATATAAAAATGTTAGAATATATTAACAAATTTCAAATAGTTTAAATATAATAACAAATGTTGAAAAAATTAAGATATTTTACACAATTTAACTTAAAAGAAGTTATTTAGAAAAATGTAATTTAATTTTTTTATATAAAACTTTAATGATGAATCAATCATTTTTTTTTAAGGATGAATCGATCCTTTTTTTTAATTCTTTTGTAAAGCTAAAAGTGCGATAATTATTACGAAAGTATGGTGTAATAACTAAACATTATTATTATTATTATTATTATTATTATTATTATTATTGTTGTTGTTGAGGTATTGGAAGCGATCAATTGTAAACTAAAGTAACGGACAGAACCTTTACTGAAGAAAGTTTAAAGTTTTTCTAGTGTCAACATCTCGTAAATCCTACACGTAATCAAGGGCATTTCAGTAACCTTACTAAAATATCCGTCAAGATCACGGACACTTTCATAATTGCTGCACTGCTGACAAGTGACAAGTGACAAGTGACAACCTTGCATTCACCAACACGAGATAATTCCCCCAACAATTTCCCCCACGTGCTTCAAATCCCTCTTTCTCATCGCTCCATCTCACCCTCCTCTCTCTCCGATTTAAAGAACGCGCGCACAACGCAAACACACACACAACAGAAACAACAACAACAACACACACACACACAGACACTCTCTCTTCATGGGTGTTCATTTGGGTTTGTTGACAATATCTGTGACTCTTCTACTGCACTTCTGCGACATAGACTATGGTGCTCGCTATGTCACCGCTCATCAGTGTAATCCTGATCTCAACCAGGGCTTCCAATTCTTCATAGACAACACAAACGACGATTTCTTCAACAACAACAAAAACGATTCGTTCCGCGTTTCATCGTCTAATAGGACATCAACAATAACAACGACGACGCCGACGACGACGACGACGACGAGGCTCTTGTCGCCGTCGATATTGGAGATAGCGCGGCGCCCGGAGACGATCGAGTGGATCAAGTCGATCAGGAGAGAAATCCACGAGTACCCAGAATTGGCTTATGAGGAATTCGAGACCAATCGGTTGATCAGAAGAGAGTTGGATCGGATGGGAGTGGGTTACAGGTTGTCTCCGATGGCGGAGACTGGGATCAGGGCATCGGTTGGGACTGGTGGGCCACCTTTCGTGGCCATCAGAGCGGACATGGATGCTCTGCCCATTCAGGTAATTAAATCAATCAAATTCGAATCTCGTGAATGAAAAAAAAAAAAAAAAAGTATTAACTTGGATTAGTCAGCGTGATTAGCTTAAATTTGGGTGTTTATGGTTGAATTGATTTTCAATTTATCTTCATTTGGTTGATCGTAAACTCGCTGTATGAGTTAGGCGTACAAACTCGGTTTCGATTCTTCGCAACAGTTAAACGTATGAGCCATTAATAGTATTTTTTCGCAATCCCTGGTACTAATTAGACTAAGACTAAGTGTCATGGTTACTCAAAAAAAAAAAAATTATAAAATTGCCCACTATGAAACTCGAACTTCTGATCTTTTATTTAAATATTATTGTACTAAATCAGTGAGTTATTCGCTTATTATTGTATATCTTATTGCCACAATAATAGGCATTAATTTGGACATGTTTAAAGGATTGTTGAGAATTAATTAATTATGTGTTTGAGCAGGAATTGGTGGAGTGGGAGCACAAAAGCAAGGTTGCAGGTAAAATGCACGCTTGTGGGCATGATGCCCACGTTGCCATGCTTCTGGGAGCAGCGAAGATATTGAAGAACAGAGAGTATCATTTGAAGGTCAGTTAAATATTAATTCTCTATTCTCTCCTGACACAGTTTTTATACATTTTTTTTTTAGTTCAACTCCAATTCAATTGTTTTTCCTTTTTGATCACTCCACTTTTTATCTGAATCGATGTGGATTTAAGTATATATTTTTTTACACGCATCTTGGATACGTGTTAATCGTTTGTCGTGCGATACACCTCGAGATACGTTTACAATGGTGTTTGAAAGAGTGCGTATCTGATCTGCGTGTCGATAGTGGGGCACTCTAAGATTTCTTTTTTTATTTTATTTTTTTTCGTAGGATATGGATTCAAGTTGGTGGATTAAAAAAATTGTTTTGCTTGGTGGGTTCTCCACTTATCTATAAGTGCACTTTAATTATAGTTAATTAAGGTGACCAACATGCATTGTGTTAAAAAAAGGTAGTAATAGTAGTAGAGATGTGATAAAACAACTCCCATGTGCCTTGTCGGAAACCGTCAGATACACCTACTGTCCCTTGCACATGGATCTCGAGGTGTATAGTACTTAATTTATTGATGCACGCAATTCGATGATTATCGAAGAGATGAACGGTGCACGTCTTTCTTGCGTTACAATAAGAAAGTTGTTTTTTTCTCATGGTTATAAAGAGGCGTTCCTTTGTTCTATTTTTATTTTTTTGTGCACGTGGTACATCCTTTGTTCTTTTATTTAATGGTGTGGAAAGCATGATAATAAAACACTGGGAGAAATGGAAACAAAAAGAAACAAAATAAATAAAGTCATAGAATTATGCTTACTTTTTTTAGGAGAGTCATGTTGGTTGTATTTTCATGTTAGGTAAGCTATCCCATACATCTTTACATGAACCAATTTGTACTATATTTACTCTTAAACTTAACCATGAAGATTACAGCAAGTCATTGCACATGAATCTTGAGTTTAACTATTATCACTTGGATTAATAATGTTAAACCCCAACCTAAAATGGTGTGATTGTAATGAGAAAATGACACGAAATCTTAAGGTTTAGGGTTCGTTGGCACCTTCTCGATCCCCTCTTCAATATTTCAAAAGGAATTAGTCTTGTAATGGTTAGTTGAGTACTAACTTTTAAAAGCGTTAATGCGCGAATTATAAATTAATTGGCTACAATTATAAATAAGAAATGGAAATTTCATTAGATCATCAAAAGTGTTGTAAAATAACTTTGAACAAATTAAGAAAGTAAATACAATGAACTAGAAAGATTACAATAGAAGAGATAAGGGGAAATGAGAGAACTTATCATTCCAACATGATGTATCACATTACATAGATAAACCTCTTTGTATAGATCTTTAGTTATAATGACTAGAAGGTCTAAGGTCACAAGTTACACTTTACTTGTAACTACAAGAATGAATAAGCTTAAGTACATGTAATTACAACACATGAAGTGGGTGTTACATAATTTAAGGAATAGGAATATGAAGAGTCATCAACTTGTTTTTACATTTACAACACTCCACCTTGGATGACACTTGCTAAGAGAATATGCCTCATTAAAATCTTTACTAGAAAAACCCCTGTGGGAAAACATCCAAGAAAGGAAAAAGAGTACAACGTTCTCATCAATGTTGATATATAGTATTATATTGATAGAATTGTCTCATTAAAAACCTTGCTAGGAAAACTCAGTGGGATAAAATCTTACAACAACAACAACAACAACAACAACAACAACAACATAACCTCGATCCCAAATTAATTGGGACGGCTACATGGATCAATCTTTTCCATTGTGCTCGACCCGTGGGATAAAATCTTAGCGAATGGAAAAAGAGTACAATACACTTATCAATTTTGATATGGAGTATTAATATTGTTAGAATTGCATCGTTAAAAACCTTGTTAGGAAAACTCAATGAGATAAAACCATAGCTAAGGAAAAAAAGAGTGCAATGCACTAATCAATTACTCATTTTGATTCTCCCCTCATGTTTACATGTGCGGGACATCATATATTACATTGCAACAAATCATTGCAAGTAATTTAAAAATACAATATCTGGTCTTTTACACCTGAAGCATTAGGTGGTTCATAGTTAAATATTTTTGTCTTTGCATGCCAAGTGCGTGCCAATTGGTTAGTGTGAATAATACAATATATTTTTTTCATGACATAAAATATATATTCACTGGTGCATACATGTTTGCAAAATAACACAAAATTATATAAGCGAAAATCGTGACATGTATGTTGAGATTTCAAAAATATTGCCCAAGCAAAAACCAACAGAGACCATATTTATTTCTTAAAAAAAATTTAATGATCATTTATATGCACGGATCTATTGGCATGAGAAAAATAAAAAAATAAAAAATGATACTATGATTCACTAGAAAACACAAAATTCATTTTAAACGAAAAGTGTATGTGCATCCACCCAAAGCTTATATATAGATCAAATAAAATGATACCTTACTAGCTTTGTCTAAAAAAAAAAACTTTTAGATCTTCAACCTTTTCTCATGTAGAGCATCGTGCTGACAACGCGTTGACAACGTGTTGTAAAATCACTTTGAACAAAGCTAAGGAAAGTAAAGACAATGAACTAGAAAGATAACAATAGAAGAGATAGGGGGAAATGAGAGAACTTTTCATTACAACATGGTGTGTCACATTATATAGATAGACTTCTTTATATAGACTTATAGTTATAATGACTAGAAGGTCTAAGGTCACATGTTACACTTTACTTGTAACTACAAGAATGAATAAGCTTAAGTACATGTAATTACAACACATGAAGTGGGTGTTATATAATTTAAGGAATAAGGATATGAAAAGTCATCCACTTGCTTTTACATTTACAACAAAAAGTTAATTTTGTGCGCGCAAACATCGATGCAAAAATCAATGGACACCAAAACCGGGTGTCCTGAAACAGGTAACCAAATCATTTTCCAATTATTTATATATATATATGTGGTGAATCAGCTTGGAGATGCCTTATTTCTTTTTCTTGATCTATGTTTAGTTCTACTCCCCCAACTAACACATAATGATTTGTACTGCACTTGTGATTAATTATGTTGCCTCACAGACTCACAGTACTCTTATCCAAACACATCTAGTTGATTAAAAGTGTTTGTCTCTTTTATTCGGGCAAGTGGTTCACATGTAGGGAATAGAATTGGATCAATACTTGATATGCCTCGCTAACTTTCCCAACTTGAAAATGTTTCATTTTTCGCGCGTTTTTGTTAATGATTAACGTGATAGATTCGCTTAAACAGAAGCGCGGTTCGATGATTAAAAGCATGTTTTTCTAGCCAATCTTTTCAGGAGCAGTGTTAGAGATTGATGTTACTAGTAAATTCAACTCGAAACTATCAGTGGAAACACTAAAAAATTCTGATTTGAATCAACCATATGTTTGTTGTGGTACATATATATATAGGGAACTGTTGTACTGCTCTTTCAGCCGGCGGAAGAAGCTGGTATTGGCGCGAAGAGAATGATCGAAGATGGAGCTCTCGAAGACGTCGAAGCCATATTCGCAGCTCATGTATCCCACCAACATCCTACATCAGTCATTGGCTCTAGGCCAGGGCCCCTGCTTGCCGGATGTGGCTTCTTTAGAGCTGTAATAACTAGAATGAGAGTAGAATCAGCTAGCCACACAACCCCGCATGTCGATACTATCTTAGCAGCCTCCGCGGCGGTAATTAGCTTACAGAACATTGTTTTCATGAAGCTTAATCCATTAGATTCCCAGGTATGTATGTATGTATGTAGTTATATATAAGGTCCCCTTCTTTGTATCATATAGAGTTCACATGGCCTAATTTGTTACCTATTGATCAGGTTGTCTCTGTGGCTTCCTTTAATGGAGGAGGAAACGATATGGACATGACTGATCCTAAAACCGTCGTTCTCGGGGGCACATTCAGGGCTTTCTCCAATGCTAGCATCCACCAGATTCGACGAAGAATAGAGGAGGTATATATATTAATTAGTGTCCATGATGAGTTTCATCTCAATATATATATGTGCTTGTGTAATTAGAGAGAGAAGTAGTACTATATATATAATAATTTGGATCAAGAACTCATCACTCTCTTTGTATTCACAGGTGATTGTTGAACAGGCAAGTGTGTACAGATGCACCGCGACAGTCGACTTCTTCGAGAAGAAGCAACCTATTTACCCTCCGACCGTGAACGACGAGAAAATGTATGAGCATGTGAAGAAGGTGGCTGTTGATCTGTTGGGTCCAAACAACTTCAATGTAGTTCCTCCGATGATGGGCGCAGAGGACTTCTCCTTCTACTCCGAAGTGGTTCCCGCGTCGGCTTTCTTCTACATTGGTATAAGGAATGAGACCTTGGGATCAATACACTCCGGGCACTCTCCCTATTTCATGATCGACGAAAATGCTTTACCAGTAGGCGCCGCTGTCCATGCCGCTATCGCAGAAAGATACCTCAATGAGCATGGATAAATCAATACCTTGGCTACCACAATTGTATAGGGTTCTTGGATTGGTAATTAATCCCCCCTTGGAGATGCATCAAAAAAAAAAAATGCAAATCCGTCGACAATGCCAATGCCAATGCCGGCTCTCGTTGAAGTCGAGATCAGTCTAAGCTATGATTCCAATCAATTAAGGAAAGTTTTGATGAATCTCAGCTAGGCCAAGGGAGCTTGTAATTAACATGTATGGAGTCAATATGTATAATGCAACTTATTGACTCTGCTCTATCAAATGCTTTACATGAGTACAGTGAGCTAGCAGGCTAAAATTACTCATTTCTTATACATGTAATTAACTCCAACACATGAAAACGGTCAAGAAAAAAAAAAAAAAAAAAAAAAAAAAAAAAAAAAAAAACTCTTAACAAGTAAAATTAACTAGCGTAGTGGAAATGAGGATGTGTGGTAAAACTAGTGAAAATAGAATAAAAAAATTCATAAAATTATAGAAAAGTAGTAGTCTAATTGACGCCAAGATTAGGGAATGACGGTTGTGATGGTTTGGACACTTTGAAAGATCGCATACATACATATGTCTTTATTAAAAAATTCAACTCGATAGATGTTAAAGAAATTGAACGATGTAAGAGTAAGTCGAAGCTAACTTAGAACACATTGGTTAGGAATAAGGATTTAGAAAGCACATCATGATTAATTGCACCAACTAATGAGCCTGGTATCAATTTGAAGGGCATGGCCCAGAATCTCTAAATGGTCCATGTTGATTTTCTTAAACCGTTTTCATGTTTGGGCTACGTAGGCCTCAAAATATTTGGGCTATTTAATTAACTCCAATACATGAAAACGGTCGGAAAAAAAAGAAAGAAAGAAAAAAGAATGCAATAGAAATGAGGACGTTTGCGTCGACGTGAGGTAAAATTATTAGCTCAAAAGTAAAATAATAAATATATAAAATTAAAAAAAAGTAGTAGCACCAATTGACGTAAATATGAGGGAAAGAGGATTGGGCGGTTTGGACACTTTGAAAGATGGCGTATTAGAAACTTCAACTCAATAGAAGTCGAAGAAATTCAATGATGTAGAGATGCCTGAGGCTAACTCGTAATGCATTGATTAGAAATAAAGGATTTGAAAGCACGTCAGATCAATTGCACTCAGTTGAGCACAATAAAAAGAATTTGATCCATACAGCTAACCCCAATTAATTGGGATTGAGAAATTTGGGATGTATTAAGAGAGCGGCGGGCATTTGGCTCCATAATGATCACCAATTCAAGCTATGAGATCGTCAAAGTCTAACAGGCAATTGGGCACCTTTGGTACAGACTTGCGCCTTGTTTGGTATAAGGTGAAGATATCTCCAAGGAGATAACTTACAAGGAGTTGGGAACTATATAATCTTGTTTGGTTGCCCAACTTGCCTGCAAGTTATCTCCCAACTTACACCGTAGGGCGTGAGATATCTCCCCACCACCCGCCCTAGGGAGTTATATCTCAGGAGTTGTGGACAAAATTACCCCATCATTAATGACCCTTTTATTACTCATCTCTCTCTTGTTTGAGGGCTATTTTTGTCAATTCATATTTTTTATTGTTTAAAAACTTGAAACTTCAGTGCAAGTTTAAAGTTGAACCAAACATGAAAATATTAACTCCAATGAGTTAACTCCAACTAACACTGTAAGTTATCAAAAATAAACCAAACGAGGCTTTGATCAATTGTCTTCTATTTATGCTCCTTCAAGAGGAAAAATTACAAATTGTGATAAATAAAAAATGATTTAAATGAGTAAAATAAGTTAGGATTTGTAACGGCCTAAATATAATTCGTCGTTATTTATGATGTGTTTGCAGACGTGGCGGACAACTCAGACGCTCGTAGGACCCGTAGTTAGGTTTGTGCGTGCCTGGAGCTAGGTAAATAGTAATTTTTGTGTACTGAATTGTTTAGTTGCGATGTTTATATTGAAATAGTGTACATGGCATCACAATGTGTGTTATTATAGTACATTTGACGTGCGAGATCGTGTGGCACGTATTCGCATCGATATGAGTGTCAACGCCGGTACCGGGTAGTCTAACCGACTTAACACTAGGCCGGGGAAATAATACACACAAAATGAATAAAATTTGGTTAAATAATTAATATGGAATGTATAGATGGTAGTTAGAGATATGGTAGTACACGTATGTCGCGTTTCGGGACGCGAAACCGGGCGTCGAAACACCCTAAAATGGACTTTTTGTGTTAAATACAAGGGGGAGTGTGCCATCAGAGTCACAAATGGAGTCATTTGAGGTTAGAAAAGCAACAAATGGGGTGCTTAGGATGGCATTGAGATGTGTAAGTGAGTGGAGATGAACTTTGACTTATACAAGTCAAGTTGACCTCATTTTCCACCACCTTTTCTCTATCTTTATCATCTTATCCGAGATTGAAGAGCAAAAACCAGGGTTTGGGGAGCTCAAACTTGTGCATTTGTGGAGTTTGGAGGGGTGAAAACACCAATAGCAAGGTGAGAATCACTTACACCTTCACTTCCTCTATCTTTTGATCTTATTTTTGTAGATTTTGGTGAGGTTTGGAGGTTGTTGAGTTGTTGTTAAGATGAGTTTAAAGTGTTTTGAAATGTTGTTGGTGTGGTGGCTGTTGTTGGGTTGGTGGGGTTAAGGAAAACCCATAAATTTTGGTAATTTTACTGTCCAAAACGCGATTAGCGTGCTAGACCAAAAAATTAGCGCGCTAATGTTCGTCTGGGCTAAGAACGTATAATTGTCCGGGCACTTAGCGCGCTAATGCCCAGACCTAGCGCGCTAATAGACCCCTGTTTTGACATAATTTGTGCGAATTGACTTAAAACATACAAATGACTCAATAACACTTATACATGAAAATAGGTCAGTACGGGCTGTAATTTGGAATATCCGAGACTAGGCAGAGTCAGACCGGGGGTTAGTGACGGTACACGGAGTGCGGTGTGAGGTGTGTAGTATCCCAACTGAAATTACTTAAGCAGTATTTCTTTTTGTTTTTGAATTCATTTCCTATCTTTCAATACTCTATTCTTGGTATGTGTATAATGGATGGACGTTGAGGCTCTCCCTTCGTGCCATTTCTGTGTGTACGTCTACTGGGCCATAGCGCGTGTGTCATCTCGGTGCATAGGGCTACCCGAGAAAGTGATGGGCACGTGTGGGTGCGTCGTAGGTTCTACGCTGACCACTTAGTGGATCCAGATACTGGCCTTGCTTGAGTGCTACTCGCTGGCAGTAGTCTGTGGAAGAGTCCGAAGTATGACGCTAGTCTGACCCCAGGGGCTAGGAACACACACTTTGAGCTTTCACTATTATATTTGCATGCGATGAGCACAGTTGACTGTATTTTATTTATGCATGTTTATTTAATACTTTTGTTTCCATTCCAGTGTTTACTTTCTGTATTGCTCACTTAATTTCCTTGGGAATACTCACTCTGGACTCGTCATATGTCTTCTTGTGATGGCTTGAGTGCAGATCCTAATACGAGCCGGGGCAAGGGCAAGCTGCCGAAATACAAAGACGTTTAGCCAGACTTGTACTTTTGTATGTATTTATTTTATTTTATTTTGTGAATTGGGATTTTTGTGAGACACTAGGACTCTGTATTGTTAATATTTTGATACATTGAGGTACATATGATAAATGGGTTTTCCACACTAGGTATCAGAATTAATTGCATAACTTTCACTGTGATTTATTTGAGTTTAATATGAATTTGAGACAGATGATTCGAGGCCATTAACAATTTAAACAGTAAAGTATTGTCATTTGTGGATTAATAATGATTAAAATGGTGGATGAGTTGGCATGTGAGACACAGTTGGCGTTGGTAGGCCAGGTTGTGGGCCCGCATCGGCCTCCGTGGCGGTCCATTTGGAACATGGGCCGTTACAAGATTTCTTTTTATCCGTTAACTAATGTATTACGCCTTTTGAAAATGCGTCAACAATAGGAGGAAAATTGCATTGCTACATGGTGAGATGAATGGCGCATATTACTATGGACTGCTCCATAACACAAATGAAGTTTTTTGAACAGTCCACGTGGTGACTGTTCCATAACACGAATGGTGCATTCGGAGAATGCGCCATTCAAGTTTTTTTAACAGTACACGTGGAGTGTTGGGGCATGTGCCATAGGTCAATCCATTAACTGTCTTTATGAATACTTTTAGTTAATAAAATAGAGGATTTCATTTGCTGTTTATTATAATTAATTTGCATGTTTACATTATAATAAGATTCATGGGTATTTACAGAAATATCCTAAATGTCCATATCGATCATTATATTGGGAACTATGATGAATTAAGACTAGTGTGAGTCTTGATTGATGATCATATGATGATTATACGTATAGGGATACGAATCAAGATCACGAGTACTTGTTAGGGAACAAAGTATCTTGGACCGACCGCTATGAGAACATCACATGGATTAAGTCATAGTTGTTTCTCATGATATGTATATTTTTCGGTCCTCGACTTGAGATTACCGAGAGACTTCAACATTAGGAACACAGTGATTTGACACAATCAAACGTTGTCTTTAACCAGGACGATTATAAAGGTTGTGATTGGTTACCTTGTGTGAGCAATGTGATGAAGTTGTGTAATCAAGATATAATTTGTCCCTCTCATATAAAGAGAGATATCCAGTGGATCCCTCGATGTGTTAGACTGTTAAAAGATCTAGTCTAAGTGAATTGATATTGATCAATGTCACTTGGATTTTACTCTACCTAGAGATCGAGACTAGTACGATTGAACATGTTGGATGACAATTCCGTGCCTTATGTTTGATCAAGAATATCGTGTGACAAAATGATGTTATATACACTATTGATTAGGATGTATCGATTTGATATTCGTACAACTTGGGTAGTCATAATGTCTTGCTAGAGGCCGCTTATGACTTGTATACCAAAATGTGTTTTGATACACTACCAACGTTGTATGAGCTTATTGGGTCGCACACTAAGAATGGTTTTGCGAGATTTTAAGATGGTTCAGAAAAACGAATTTTATATGATAAAATTCATGACAAAAACGTCCTTGTGGTGTCCTTATACTTCTTTAAGTAGGGGTATATGTGTAATTTACTTAACCGTCTATATACAAGGGTTATATAAATAGACGCTTTAAGTTAGAACACACGTAGGAAAGATTAAGGGCCGAAACTCTATTTTCGTTCAGAAACGACTTAGGGTTTTTGGTATGCTCTGGATCGTTTTGGAGAGAAACAAAAATGTTTGGTATTCTCTCGAAGCTAGCACTTTGAATCTCGACCGCCGTTCGTGTGTGGACTGCTGGTAGAGGCGTTCGTCGTTGGCAACGCCTTAGAGATCGATCAACCTTCAGAAAGGTATATTGCGATCGAGGTATGATTAAGTTTTCATGGTTTAAACGTTTTTAATGGAATTAGATTCGGATCCTGTTGGGGTTTTTGTCAAAATTGTTTTGTAATTTCTGCTGCGTATGAACAAAACCCAACATGGAGTCCACGTGGATTGTTCCATAACACGAATGACGCATTCGGAGAATAAGTTCTCAAGAATATGGGCTAGGGGTGGGGTGTGTAGCTAAGTGGTCGAGAGGGTTGAATGAGGTGGGCGAGTTGGTTGTTTATTTAATGGTGTTGGTTGCATAGGTTGTCCACATCGAGATACGTGCGTGACGTTTGTATGTTTTGCATGGATTGCACGATGTTACATGGATTGTCCACCTCGAGATACGTGCGTGACGTTTTCATGGTTTGCATGGATTGCACGAGGTTGCATGAGTTGTCCACCTTGAGATACGTGCGTGATGTTTTCATGGTTTGCATGAATTGCACGAGGTTGCATGAGTTGTCCACCTCGAGATACGTGCGTGACGTTTGCATGGTTTACATGGATTGCACGAGGTTGCATGAGTTGTCCACATCGAAATACGTGCATTACATTTGCATGGTTTGCATTGGTTGTCCACCTCGAAATACGTGAGTGACGTTTGCATGGATTGCACGAGGTTGCATGGGTTGTCCACCTCGAGATACGTGAGTGACGTTTGCATGGATTGTACGAGGTTGCATGGGTTGAACAAATAACTCATTCTCTAAAGGAGTAATTAATAAACTTGTTATATTGCACAAATAACTCCTTATCAAAAGGAGTAATTCATACACTTAGTATTTTGTATGAATTACTTATTCTCAAAAGGAGTTATTCATGCAAAGTTTCACCTCATCAACAACACACCCCACGTCATCATCAATACCATCTTTTCAAAAGGAGAAATACATTAGTTTTGTAATTTTAAAGAAACCTTCCTTATTTGATGAAAAAAATAACCCCACATTACTTTTTGAAATACACCGTTGTTATTCTCTTGTCTGTATACTTTATACGAAATGGTTATAGTTGTGTTGCCAAGTTTGATGTGCACAACTAGTCTCAGTAGTTGTAGTTGGTTTTTTTTTATCTTTTTGGGCCTGGCTCGATGATATTTCGATGGTTCATGTTGATTTGTGGGTTGGGCACTGTCAGGTACACAATCCCTCTATATCTCCTTTATAATTTTAAATTAATAAAATACTAGAGCCGTCTCCTTTCCTAAAAAAAAAGTTCGAGTATCAAGACAATGAGAGTCTCTAATGAGATGGATGAAGCATCAATTGTTAAAATGTAATATTGAAAAAGGTCTTAGGTTCGACTCATGTTGGAGTCAATTATAAAATAAAAGAAAGAAATTTATGTGATCGTCACTATCAACACTTTCCTTCAAGTCGAATGACCTAATTGTGACTTGAATCTTCGCAGGATGGGATGTCACTTTAAAGGCTATGATGATTCAAGGAAGATGTTACAATTAATTAACGACACCTCAAAGTCACACCAAAACTCACATTGGGGTGACATGTCGTGCGGGCCTTACTAAAAAAATAAGTATGCGCACATAGTTCTTGATGCATAACACTTGTTGTGTGTATCACGAGACGCGCACATACTACTCTTTATAGGATGTGGGTCCACATGTCACACCACGCGATGTGACTTTAGTGTGTAACTGTAGGGTGTCATTGTAACATTTTATGTGGTACAATAATACTTTGAAAAGTAAAAAACTTAAAGGTAAATATTATAATAACAAAAGCCAAGTCACATTTAGAAGTCACATATCGGGAATAAGAGTCGTCCAATTTTGCTTCGAGATGCGAGAATACACAAACCCTAATGCATAACACACGAGTTCAGGCTACGTAGACAGCTCCTATGCCCTATGCCCGATGTGACTTTAGACTTAGTCGTTGTCATTCTCATCGAGAAGTTGTGATTTAAGGGTTTGACTTAGTCACTAACATACACAAATCATGGTGTGAGCTAGTACATCTTATTGTGTAACATAGAGTTGTAATTCTAGTATTTTCCATCTAATATATAAAGAGGGCCGCTAAGGGACCCCACCTTTTCATGAATGCACCCAAATTATTTGTAAAATTCCAAAGAAAGCTGGAAAAGACCATTTTGCCTCTTTGTATATATAATGATTCAAACCCCACAAATCATTTTGACAAAGAAAAAGGGCACCCCACCACCAAGCTTGAACCACAAAGCCACATTGCGTTTGGCGAGCGTTTATCGATTCTTGCGGATTGACATCATCCGAAACGACGATGTAACAATGTTTGACAACCATATGATGGTTTCTTAGAAGCTGTTTAGTTGGGTAAAAGCGTGAAAATGATGATTTATTTGTCAACGTAGGGTTTGGTAATTTCCTCAAATCCGAACTTGTTTCCACTATATAATGGAGGATTATCTTGCTACGGTGCAAGAGGAGGTTGAACTTGAGGTAATTTTGCGAATTTATTGTGTTTTTTATGAGGTTATTTGAAGTTTACGTCGATGTGCGCGATTGTTTCGGCCTCGCAGACCGAGATATATTGAAATGTCTCGGTCATAGAGGACCGAGCCTACTCTAACCCTCTCGCCGGTGTACAAGCAGAGAGTAGGAGAAAATTCTCGGTTGTACACTACCGACGCCACATTACCTATCACTAATTGTAGCTCTCGTCATATCTCGCCGAGATAATCGAAGTATTCTCGGCCATGCGTGGCCGAGACATCGTGAACTCTTAGGCCTTCGTGGCGAGGCTGCGAGTTCCCAAAATTTAGCTTTGTCTCGGCCATGCTTGGCGAGACAGTAACTGATCTCGACGACTGTGTGGCGAGAACCGCGATTTCCCAATTTTTTTTATCATTCTACAAACCGCCATACACACATTACAACTACTCTACCAAATGTAACTTAATTATACTATAAACGTAACTTCAAACGATCGATTTCGCGCAAAATTTGTGTGTTCGACGATCTTCAACCGAGCCCTAATTTGGAGACGAAATCGGCTCACACCCGACCCTACGAACCGCAAAAAGCAGTAAAACCGAATGAGAAACACAAGGTGAGACACGATTTCGAGATTCCTCTCATTGGTCGGTTCAAACCAAATTGTTTCTTGGAGTCAAGATCGGTGAAGGTGGTGGAGTGGGGTGGTGGGGTGTGGCGACGGGTTTTTTTCGTATTTGTGGGAGGGTATTTTCGGTAGTTCGGGGCTAATTTTTGGGTGCCCAGGTAAAACAATTTGTGCTCACATTAACCTGGGTGCCCTTAGCGGCCCTCTATATAAATCCCAACCATTGTACATCTTGTGATTGAGTAGTGGTGATTGTGTATTTGAACAATTGAAATGAAAATTATATAGTGAGAAAAAATAAAAATAAAAGAGTGCATGTTAGTCCACTTGATGTCGAAATGTATTGTTTCATTGTATCTAGCTGTATTTGATGTTATTGGTCACGACAGGGAGCCCAACCCAACCCAACTCAACGCTTCAATGTAGAGACAAATCAAACAACAACATAGAGCTGTAAATTAATGCTCCCCACGTTCGTATTGAAGTTGTCGCTTTGTCCCTAGAAACACGTGACCTTCACACGTAGCTCCCATTAATAGACGATATCACCCTTATTTCTTACTCCCTCCCCTCATTTATACAAGTCAATCTAGCGAAAAAATTTTGTTCAAAATTATAGGTCGTTTTCAGAATTCAAGAATATTTATTACATTTTTACTCGTTTTACCCTTATACAATTCAAACATTTATGGTTCTTCAATTCATTTAATGTCAAAAGACACATATGTAAATCACGCTCGTAATTAAAGTCGTGTCTTAATTCTAGTGTCATTAGACTCATTACCTTAAACGACTTATATAAATGATCGTGAATGAGTACTTCTTAAAATACTACTCTCTATAGGGTCTTTTTAAGTTTCGTTTTAATGTTGTTCACGCTTTTTTTTTTTAAATCACTTAACTATCTTGATTAAGAAGAAAGTGACGAGTTAAATGACTAAATCATTCTTTATCTCTCTTAACCCCACCACTTCTACATACACTATTTATTAGCGTGTAATTATTAGACTTTCCTTTCCTTTATCTCTCCTGACCCCACCACTTTTACTACTCTCTTCGTTTCTTTTTAAGTGTTTTTATAGCCATTTTGAAATATTTCACAATGTTTGTCATTTGTATTTTCAATACACATTAATTAGTTAATTGAATTTTATACCCTTCGTAAAAAAAGTTTAATATTTACACATTAATAATTAGTGTATGTAGAAGTGGTGGGGCTAAGAAAGATATATAAATGGTGATTTAGTTATTTAAGTGTCACTTTCTCCTCAATCAAGATAATTAAGTGACTTTGTTAAAAACTATGAACAACGTTAAAACGACACTTAAAAAGAAACGGAGGGAGTAACACATTACAAGAAAAAATAGTTCTTAAAACGCTACTCCCTTCGTTCTTTTAAGTCTCTTTTTAGTCATTTTGAAATATTTCACAATATCTGTCATTTGATAGTTTCAATACACATTAATTAGTTCATTGAATTTTATACCCTTCATAAAAAAAGAAAGTCTAATAATTACACATTAATAACTAGTGTATGTAGAAGTGATGGGGTTAGGAGAGATAAATGGTGATTTAATATTTAACTGCAACTTTCTCTTTAATCAAGATAATTAAGTGACTTTCTTAAAAACCGTGAACAACCTTAAAACGACACTTAAAATGAAACGGAGGGAATAATATATGTTGTTATAAATTAATTGACCAATAACTAACCGTTCTATATTATCTGTCATATTTGGACATGTGCACAGGAATAATGGCATGTTCGCTTCAAATTTTAGTGAATCCTAACACATGGGATTAATTAGTGATGGGACTAACACATGGGTTTAGATAGTTTAGTCCCATTTGTGTATCTTGTTTGGTTGGGAGTTTTAAGGTTGGGATTAAATGAGGTTGTACATGTACATTTACCAAAATACCCTTACATAAATAACACCAAAATCCCCCCATTTCACACATTTCTCATCTCTTACCAATGAAGACCGATGCTTGAATCGGCTCACCTGCGTCCATGAATCGCACCTCACCTGCGTCCATGAGTCGGCTCCCCTAGTGAAGAAGACGCCTCCTCACCTGGCCGATCCTCTTCTTCTTCGCGACCGCGGTGGTGACGAGTTAGGGTTCCTCCTCTGCAGTTTCTCCTCTCCTTCTCGCACACACCGGCGCCTTGCGGTTCGTGACGGCGCTGGCTTCCTCCTCCTCGCTTCCTCTTCAGGCGTCGCTGCAACGTGCGTGGGTGGAAACGACGAAGAGAACGAAGAGAAGAAAAAAAAAAAAAAACAGGTTTCGTCGAGAACGAAGAAGAGAAAAACAGGGACTTGGCGAGAGTTTGAGAATTGTGATTTGGTTAACGTGAAAGTGGTAATCTCCACTAACGGTTACAATGGATTAGCTAATCCCACAAAAAATGGTGGTATTGTTTAATCCACTACCATGCCCATTAACTAATCATGTGGCCTAGTTAATCCTCCAAGCGAACAGCGGATTAACTAGTCCAGTGTGGCTAATCCGACCTAAGACGGTGAAGCGAACAGGCCATAAAGGTGATGATTTAAGTCTTACAAAGATAGACATTGAGACTAAATTAGAGCCTTCATTAATAACCTATTTTTCATAATTTTTTGCTTTAAAAATTAATGTGGAACACCCAATTGGCATTAATGACATAACTTTAAATTATGGGTAAAATTGGAAAAAATACCATAAATACACTTTTATTTTCCTAATGTGACACATATTACGGAACAAGAAAAAAATTTCAATGTGACAGATAATATGGAACAGAAGGAGTACTATTATAAGTAGTCATTAATTACAAAAATCATAAGTAATGATTTGTTTAGGAAGCTAGTCATCTTACAACCTTATATCAGCACCATTTTTCATGAGTCGGGACTCAAAAAAAGAAATTTATTTCAAAGTCATTTTCAAGCAATTATTAAGCAAACACAATCACTTGTAAAATTCCTTCGATACCACTTAAATATTTGTAAAAGTTTGAAAACCCTTTATGAGTCGGGACTTATGAGGCCAAGTAGATTTATTGTATTAGTAACCTCTAGTTAGTTACTCCACGGCTAAGTACTGCTCAAGTTGTTAGTGAATTTTTCAAAATACCCTTATTGTATATTTGCCCTTTACTTGAACACTACTAAACGCTGCATCCCCTTATCCCCTTTTTCTACGTCTCCACCAACATCATTAATATTCTATACCTCCCATCAAGTACATCATGTTATCCTCTCTCCCAACAAATGAAAAAAAGTAGCTCTCTCCTTCTCCAAAAAACCCTAGCCACCGCCCAAAAACAGATTTGGTTTGGGGGGCCGATGCTGCCGTGTCTTACCTTCGTCGCCAACATCATTAATATTAAGGTAGTTGTCCCCATTGTTGGGGTAGTTGTCTCTGCATTAGGGCTAAGGTTGAGGTCGCATTATATTATGCACGTTTTCGAAATTTGTTCAGTGCTTCATTATTGTAAAATCTATTTGTAATAGATGCTTGTCTAGTTGGACTAGGAACACCTTAATACAAATCACTTTGGCAAAAAAAAAAAAAAAATGTTATCCTCTCTCCCTATTTTCATCTGCCTGCACCCCACTCCACTCCATACTTATTTTATAATTGTCATCCCCACTATCTCTACCAAACCTCATTTTTAATTAATGATGCCCCAAGCACCTTCAATAAAACGAGAAATCATCACCAATGTTGCCGCTGCCCCGCGTGCAACAACGAGACAACTAATAAGCCATTGTCGCTATGGTCTCTAGACTCTCTAGTAGTGGAGATTAATAAGTTGTTGCCACATGCAATAATGTGACATTCTCAATTCACACCCCCATTGAAATTTTTTCTCAATATCTATTTAATCCAACGTGGTACACTTCTACCTCCAATCCACAGCCTCATTGGAGATACACTTAGGCCCTATTTGGTTCAAGTGTTAGCTTATGTAAGTCTAGGTTTAGTTGTAAGGCTGGCGTTTGGTTCAAGTATTAGATAATACATGGTCTTACCAAAGACCTCAAACCCATGCTTACCTACCCTGTCTTTAGATAAGCCTGGTGTATCTTGTTGGTCAAAAGACCATCATACCCCTTATTAAATCAACAACAACTCCCAACCATCACACACTATCTCGTTCTTCACGTACTCCCCTCACCAACTCATCTCCTTCTTCACAAGCTCATATCCCTCACCAACTCATCTCATTCTCGACGTTTACAAGCCAGAAGAGGAAGTAGTCCTTCACATCCGCGGTGCTAAGAAGACGCTCAAGAGTGAGAAGAGGAAGAAATGATGCTAATCTCAAATAGTTGCCACATAGGGAACATATTTCATTTCATGCATTATCTAAAAGTAATCAATCCCTTAATAAAAGTAGAAGACAATGTAAAAAGAGTGACATGTGTTTGCCTTCGGTTGGACGCCATCAATTGCGTCGATAATGCATCATAATTTGGTAAGATCATTACTATTATGTTGACATGAACCGGCGTAATGAGTTTGGTGGGTGCTGGACAGTTATGGGGGAAGGGGAGCATAATATTAATTAGTCCTTGAAGGCCTTGGCCCTAGTTCATATCATGCAAAGATTACCACTTAAAAATGACCTTCTAAACAAGTTTCATGGAGCAACTACCTTCTATACTATCATTGAATCTATACATGAATCATGGAGGCCAATCACTTGCATAAAATCATTAACCACAACCAAATATATAGTCTGAATACATGATGGCTATTGTGTACAACATATGCAATGTAACTGTGAACAACAAGCATAGTCCATTAGCAAAAAAATAACGTTTTACGAACTGTGGAAAGGCTCTACAATGCAAGGATGAACTGTGGAAATGCTAAGAAGAGAAAAGATGAAGAGAGTACCAAATTTCGTTGAAGAAGACACTGAGAAGAGAAGGGGAGGAGATTGATGGATGAGCGTGGAAACCTCCTCAACTTTGGAAACCTCCTTAATAAACGATGAAATGATTTAAGGCTTTGTAAATGTGGTGGGTGATTTAGTAGGTCGAAAATAAAGATAGGTATTTATGACATTGCACCAACTTTTTGTTTCTTAAAGGACTATAATACCAAAAGGTGGATACTTAAACTAGACAACTTTAAATAAAACACTTATCTCTCTCTAAGTCATGGCTTAGGTAAGTCAATCCCTCTACTTTAGGTAACAATTGAACCAAACATGGCCTTAGGTACTCGAGTTTTATGCGGAATGATAAATGCTAGAATGACACTCCAAGTGACACTCCTATGATGTAGCGCGTGGGCCACATCTATGGGAGCCATCGTGTGCGCTTCGAGATACGCACCACACGTGTTATGCACAATGAACTATTTTGTACATACTCATTTTTACATGGAGTTCACGCGCCACATCATAGGGGTGTCACTTAGGATGTCATTTGGGATGTCATTCTAGCATTTTCCATGCGGAAAAGAATATGGACTTATTGTATTTTTGTGACCGAACGAAATAGGGGATAAAAAAAAAGAACGAAATAGGAGAGATAGATCAACGTGTCAAGATGAGGAAAGTCGATGAGAGAAAAAAAGATGTAGTTAATTAAAGGTAAAATAGTAAGTCAAAGAGGCGGTTAAAAGATTGATTAGTCGTGTTTAAAGTTTTGTGTTTCTCTGTGTGTGTGTGTGTGTGTGAGAGAGAGAGAGAGAGAGAGAGAGTGAGAAGGTCTTACTTTAAGGTAGAATAGTAAATTTAACTAATAGTTGAGGAAGGTCGAAAAATAAAGAGAAGATGTAGTTAATTGAGGGTAAAATAAAAAATCAAATGGTGGTTGAAAGATTGATTAGTCATGTTTAAAGTCGAGAGATGCATAAGACCTTTAATTAAGGGCATAATAGTAAATTTAAGTGACGATAGAAACTTGAAAGACATAATCAATGGTAGAATAGTAAATTTAAGTGACAGTTAGGATTAAGCTTTTGTTGATTTGATCCTCAAACTTTCATCGGTTCACTTTAGGTCCACAGTTTTCATTTCCATTTACTTTAGGTCTTTTTGTTAAGTTTGGAGGACAACGATTGCTAACAAAGTGCTTCACGAGCAATTTATATACTGGGTTGTTTATAGCTTTGATTCATCAACCCAAAAAATTTGATTGTGAACTCGTTTGTAATCAAGTTACTTTCAAACTTAACGAAATGACTAAAAATAATGAGAAATGAAAACTTAGGGACTAAAAATGAATTGATAAAAGTTTAAAGATCAAATCAATAAAAACGTCATAGTTTAGAGACCAAATGATCTTATTTGCTTTTACCATAAAGAAGTAACCCTTGTTGTCTCTCTCATCAACCAATAAAATACAATTCATTTATATATATATATATCATGTGATGTTAATTAAATTAGATATATATGCATCACAAATGTTTTTTTGCCTCAAAAACTGATTTTGGGATACCCATCTGAAACACATGAGATCAGCAATATTTTCGAAATTATATGCTTTCTCTTTGCATCAAATATTTTTTAGTTAATAACATCACTTCAACTCATGAGTTTCCAAAATTTACTATTTTTTTTTTTTCAAATCAGGCCCAAAACAGCAGATATTTGTTTTACATATTTTATCTGTCTTTATATAATATTTATTATTACTTATATGTATATAATTAATATTTCCTTATAAGAACAAAATTGAATAAAGCAAAGCAATAAATCACAGCAGCAGAGTGTGCAAGTGGGAATTCTCTTGTACATCTCCTTCCACACAAGGAGACACAAGAGCTGAAATAAATATACATGTATCACACAATTTAGGACGAATTCATGCATGCTTTTTGTCTTTGAGATTGCAAGTTGTTGTAAAACCCCTTTTCGCGTAGCATTAAATGGATGAAGAAATCCATCCATCCATTACATCATTCATGTCCCATCTCTCTCTTTCGGCTAGCAGTAACTGTCTTAAAAAATTAACAGTGTAGTACTAACACAGACGGGATGAGTTAGTAGCAAGGGAGAAGATAAGACTGTGTGGGTTAGGCGAACGATTTTGAGTTCAATTTTTCATGACAACCAAAAGTCGGCCATTGATGATATTTTTTTGCAATCCAAGAGCCCAAATAATTGTATGGATATCCATGATTAATTAAAAAAAAAAGTGTACTAAGAGTGAACCAGCAGCTGCAGAGGCGAATTTCCTAACATTTTTCTTGTGAGTCTAGATACATTGTTAGGGTATTGTTTAGATCTATTGAGTGTCCCCCTTTTTTATTATTTATTGTCGAAGAATTTTAATTATAGAGCTTTAATTATGAAATGTGGATACTGAAATTTGGTGTTAAAAATATTGTTATGAATTTATAATTTTGTCAAGCTCAATCATTTGTTGTTGTTATTATTATTATTATTATTATTATTATTATTATTATTATTTGTTGTTGTTGTTGTTGTTGTTGTTGTTGTTGTTATTATTATTATTATTATTATTATTATTATTATACATGGAAATTCTACAATATAATGTTGAATTTCTATTTTTGAAGAGTCTTATTATATATATGCTAAATATAGAATTCTTGAGTTGTATGTTGATAACTAAAAATTTAGTTCTTAAATAATGATACGATTTGTTTGATATATGTGTTAAAATGTTATATTTATTTTATTACAATTTAGATTTTAAGTTTCATCTGCAGTCTAAAACTAATCCAAATCACCATAAGTGTATTTTTTCTTCTTCTTTTTTATCCTTTGGTTTAGATTTAAAAATATCAAAACACTAAAATATCTTTTACAATAATGGACGATATTGTTGAACACGTTGTTAAAAATTTATTAAATATGTATAATCAATCTCATATATGTTCTAAAAATATATTTATCACATATGATATATATTTAAAATGTTCAGTATCATATTTATTTAGATTTTAAATTATCTGTTACACCATTTTATCTTGATTAATGAAAAGTAATATAACATATAATATATGATACGCAAGATATTAATTAAGTTCGACATATATTTATTAATTTCTTAAAAGCATCAATCATTTACTTGTAATGAAACAATTATTTTCAATCAATTATTTTAAAATTTTAAATTTTAAAACCTGGGTTGAACTTAGTTTCGATTCCTCATGACATCGAAATGAGCCTGGATATATACCCATTGTTACTAAAAATATATATATATAAAAACAATCAATATGTTTCATTGTCTTTTTTAACGGAGCAATTAATTACAAGCTTATTGACGTTAAATGGACATACCTAAGTGGATCGACACAATGAAAGCATAGAGCCTATTAGCCTGTTCGGTTCGTAGGATAGCATGGGATAAGCGATGGTACTAAATAATTACGATGTTCGGAAAAACCATGAAATAGCGATTCCTCTTGTTTCCAACCCTCCATTCGTCTCCAACCCTCTCCTAAATCTAGTTGCACCCTCTCCTCTGTCCACGTATGGTGTATTGAAGTTGAGGTACCACGTACGGGTGACTGGGCAAGTGTTCCAAGTGTGTTCATCAATTTTAGTTGGTATTTTTTTAGTGGGTTTCATCAATTGATTGTTGATTGACATTTTAGCGATCATTGTTTTAAGGAGGTTGCATTGAATCCTATCAGTTTCAAAAGAAAATATCATTTATTTTGACATTGTTACCTTTAGATATCGATCTAACTTGTGTCATTTCATCTTTTTCAGCGGGTTTCATCAATTTTTTCAGACGTGCAATCTATCAATCTGAGACAATAGGAAGAAACAGAACACCTAACATTTCAAGTTTGATTCAATTTCATAAGCTTTCTTCACTAGTATTTTTCCTTTCTTAGCTGGTATTTTTTCAATTTTAGGTTTGCTTCAATTAATGCTAGAAACAGAGAGAGAGAAGAGATTACCTGGAGAGAGAGACGCGAAAACCTGAGAGAGAGAGCCGCGAAGAAGATGAAGCAAGAAGGATTATGGTTTGAATTGCAAGTTTTTTGTTGTTGATATTGTTGAACATTGAAGTTCAAGTTTTGTATTGGAAAAATAACAAAACCTTTAGTCCCACATAGGAGAAAAAGGTTTGGTTTCTCACTTAATATATGTTCCAACACACTTCACTATTGTTTAAGTGAGAGAAGTGGGTTAGAGTGAGTGGACCATGGGGTTTCACTAGGTAATCACCCTATTTAAATAATCTTTGACAATGGCCTTGGACCTGACTTTGTTAACATGTTAACTGAAAATGACCCACAAACCTATAAAGAAGCTATGTCTTCACCAGACGCTCCATTGTGGATGGAAGCTATCAATAGTGAGATTGAATCCATTTTACAAAATAATACGTGGGAATTGGTTGATCTACCATCAGGTATCAAACCAATTGGATATAAATGGATCTTCAAAAAGAAGCTAAAAGCTGATGGCACTATTGAGAAATACAAGGCACGTTTGGTTGCTAAAGGATATAGACAAAAGAAGGTTTGTATTACTTCGACACTTATTCTCCTGTTTCAAGAATAACTTCCATTAGGATGTTAATTTTCATAGTCGCTTTATACGACATGGAAATACATCAAATGGATGTTAAAACAACATTTTTAAATGGAGAATTAGAAGAAGAAATTTATATGGATCACCTGAAGGGTTTGTAGTAAAAGGCCAAGAAAACAAAGTTTGTAGACTTGTTAAGTCTTTGTATGGACTTAAACAAGCTCCAAAACAATGGCATGAGAAATTTGATCATACTATGATGGCAAATGGTTTTAAAATAAATGAATGTGACAAATGTGTGTACATTAAAGAAATGAAGAACTCATTTGTCATAGTATGTCTCTATGTTGATGACATGTTAATTATGAGCTCAAGCAAGGATGTCATAATGTCAACAAAGAAGATGTTGAATTCTAGTTTTGACATGAAAGACTTAGGTCTATTGATGTAATACTAGGAATTCAAATCAAAAGGAATAACGAAGGTTAGATCCTTACACAATCTCATTATGTTGAGAAAATCTTAAAAAGATTCAATCAATTCGATTGCAAACCTGCTCCAACTCCTTTTGATGCTAATTGTCATCTAAAGAAGAACTCTAAAGAGTCGGTTTGTCAATTAGAATATTCTCAAGTTATTGGGAGTTTAATGTACCTGATGAACTCTACTAGACCTGACATTGCTTATGCAGTAAGCAGGTTAAGCAGATACACAAGTAGTCCAAATGATGATCATTGGACGGCATTGATAAGAGTTCTAAGGTATCTCAAGTATACCTTGAATTATGGATTGGTTTATACAAAGTATCCACCAGTACTTGAAGGCTATAGTGATGCAAATTGGATTTCTGATAATACAGAAACCAAGTCAACTAGTGGATATGTATTTACATTGGGTGGAGCAGCAATTTCTTGAAAATCAACAAAACAAACGTGTATAGCACGATCCACCATGGAATCGAATTCATTGCTCTTGACAAGGCAAATTTGAAGAAGTTTGAATGGCTAAGAAATTTCTTAGAAGATATTCCTTCTGTGGCCAAAACCAATAAACAATATGCATACATTGTGATAGTATGGCAGCACAAGCAAGAGCTAAGAACAACATATATAATGGTAAGTCGAGACATATAAGGCGCCGACATAATACTATAAGACAATTACTCACAAGTGGAGTAATTAGTATGGATTATGTTAAGTCTAAGGAAAACATTGCAGATCTTTTGACTAAAGGCTTACCAAGAGATCAAGTGAAGATATTATCGAGGGGAATGGGCTTAAAGCCTATAGAGTAATTCAAGTCTGACGGAAACCTAACCTAGCTGATTGGAGATCCCATGGTCTAGGTTCAATAGGCAAACTGGTTAGACTTGAATTAACAAACATGACACACAATTACCTGTTCCTATGATGAAGTAAGTGTGTTGATAAGATGTTTAGGGTATGCAATATGCATTTAATGACATAGTAATGTCACCTATATGGTAGTAAATGTGGGGTCGCATTTATGAGAATGAAATTAGGCTAAGTTCTCTAAAGCTATCATGAAACCAGGATCTGTTCAGGACCAAAATGAACAAAAAACGTATGAACTGCATTTGGATTCAAGTCATGAGTAAGACATATTGTCTTGGTTTACTATAAAAGTGAACAGTTCAAGATAAATAAATACATCAACTGCGTCACAAAGTAAACCCGATATGCTTTACTAAGGTTAGTTCAAGTCTTTACGACACTCTTCCTTATAAGCATGACTTGATCATCTCTCTCTCGTGTATAATTATTATTTTTTGTTTATGATTTGGCAAAGTTAAGACATATGGGGTGTTACAATTTCCAATACAAATGTGGGGTATTGTTGAACATTGAAGTTCAAGTTTTGTATTGGAAAATAACAAAACCTTTAGTCCCACATAGGAGAAAAAAAGGTTTGGTTTCTCACTTAATATATGTTCCAACACACTTCACTATTGTTTAAGTGAGAAGTGGGTTAGAGTGAGTGGACCATGGGGTTTCACTAGGTAATCACCCTATTTAAATAATCTTTGACAATGGCCTTGGGCCTTGGGGCCTTTGGGCTTTGGTTTGTTCAAGACTTAGCCATTCATAAACATAGTTATTATTTTTCGTTTTTTATTTTTATTTTCGTTTTTGAAATAAAACAAAAGAGCACCAACAGTTGCTAAGTTCGAATTAGGAGTTAAATAACTATCAATTAGTGGCACACTAATTAAGACCACTAATTAGATAGTTATGGAAAAACTGTCCACTAATTGGACAGTTAGATGTTTATCTATAATAGAAGAGTCTTTTGACAGAGTAAAATATGGTTTTTCCGAAATCAAATTTTATGTGATTTGTGTTTACTGAGAGAGAGACGATTTTGCAGTTTGAAGGTTCTTTGATTGGTGCTTTGATCAAAGAGCAAACCAGTTGTATCCTGGAGACAGAACTCCTAGTTGAATTCAGCACCGAGTTGGAGGAAATTTTCTGTCTTAGGTCATTGCACTGCAAGCCCTCTGGTACACTTTGTTTATTAATCTTCTTAATTGTTAAATCAGCATGTTTAGTTGCTAGTGATAACAGTGCCATGTTCAGATTTATGTTTAATATAGATTGTATGATCTAACAATCTAAGACAGAAAAAATGGTATGTTATTATCTTAATTTCGATTTAATTCTACTTGCTTGTTTATTATTATTGTTTTTCGATTCGAATATACTTGCTTTGTTTTGTATATTTTAGAATCGAGAATCGAATCGAATCAATCGAATCAATCGAAATGGCATCATCTCATATTGTTAATGATAAGACAATCTCTACTACTGCATCCAATTCTAAGGATGAGAGGCCTGAAAAGTTTAAGGGACTTGATTTCAAGAGATGGCAAGAGAAAACAATTTTCTGGTTGACCACTATGAATTTAGCCAATGTCATCAGAGAGGAGGTTCCTAAGACGGATGAGAATCCGATCACCAAGGAAACCATGATGACAATTGAGGCATGGAAAAATTCTGACTTCCTTTGCAGGAACTATATTCTGAACAGACTTGATGACACTCTATATGATGTTTATTCTGAGTGTGAGACTGCAAAGGATGTTTGGGATCTGCTGGAAAAGAAATATCGAACTGAAGATGCAGGAGCAAAAAAGTTCGTGGTTGGCAAATTCTTGAAATATAACATGGTTGACTCAAAGTCTGTAGTGAAGCAAGTTGAAGAACTGCAAGTGTTGATTCATGAGTTACATCTTGAGAATTTGTATCGTGAATGAGCATTTTCAAACTGGTTCTATCATTGAGAAGTTACCTCCATCTTGGAATGACTTCAAGGTGTATCTGAAACATAAGCGCAGAGATATGTCGATTGAAGATCTGATCTTGAGGCTGCGTGTTGAAGAAGATCACAGGAAAGGAGACAAGATGGAAGGAAGTGACATTGATGCAAAAGCAAACATGGTGGAAGGAAGCAAGTCCAAATTTTGAAATTCCGGAAGAAGAATTTCAAAAGAGAGCACCCACCAAACAGTTTGCACCGAAGGGGAAAAATTTTAAGAAAATCCAAGGAAGCTGCTGGGTATGTGGAAAACAGGTCATAGGGCCCAAGATTGTCGTCACAAGAAAGAACAGAATCATGGCAATTTTGGTTTGAACAACCAAGCAAATGTTGCTGATGTCCAAATTGATGAAATGGACATTGATCTCACTGCTGTTGTGTCTGAAACTAACATGGTCTCGACACTCTGGGGGTGGATGGATTGACACCGTGCAACTCAAGCACATTTGCAATGACAAAAGCTTGTTTTCAGAAGTTTCTTCCGCCGATAGTGAAGAAAAGCTTTATATGGGAAATTCATCCTCTTCGATGGTTGAAGGCAAGGTACCGTTAAGATGAAATTCACTAGCGGGAAAATAGTCACTTTACTCAATGTGTTGTATGTTCTGAGATCGGGAAGAACCTTGTATCCGGCCCTTTACTTAACAAGAAAGGGTTCAAATTGGTGTTTGAGTCGACAAGTTTGTTCTCACCAAGGGTGGAATGTATGTAGGTAAGGGATACCTCACGTAGGTCTCTTTAAGCTCAATATTGTAATTGTTAACTCTACGGTAATAGAATGATCGTTTCAAGCGTATATGGTTGATTCATTTAATTTATGGCATGCTAGATTAGGACATGTGAATAAAAGATCTATTTACGAATGGTTAAATTAAATTTATTGCCTAAGTTCAACATTGATTTAAATAAAAATGTGAAATATGCATGAATCAAAATTTGCTAGGCAAACTTTTAAATCTGTCCAAGAGAGATCAAATGAATTATTAGGATTGATTTATAGTGATCTTTGTGATTTTAAATCCATTCCTACTAAAGGGGGAAAAAATTATTACATCACCTTTATTGATGATTGTAGTAAATATTGTCAAGTCTATTTGATTAAAAATAAAAATGAGGCCTTAGATATGTTTAAAATATATAAATGCAGAGGTAGAAAATCAATTAGATAAGAAAATTAAGGCATTAAGAACAGATAGAGGTGGAGAATATGAATCCACTTGAATTTGCATAATTATGTAGCAAATATGGAATTATACATCAAACGATCGCACCCTATACACCTCAATGAGTAATGGTGTAGCAGAGAGAAAAATAGAACTCTAAAAAATATGATTAATTCCATGTTAAATGATTCGGACTTTCTCGGAATTTGTGGGGTGAAGCGCTACTCATCGCAAATCACATTTTGAATAGAGTGCCTTTCAAGAAATTAGATAAATCTCCTTTTGAGATATGGAGAATGAGAAAACCCACTTACAAAACTTTGAAAGTGTGGGGTTGCTTGGCAAAGGTCCAAATTCCTTACCAAAGAGAACTAAGTTAGGACCTAAAACTGTTGATTGTGTGTTCATTGGTTTTGCTAAGAATAGTGCAGCATATAGATTCTTAGTAGTTAAATCACATATTTCAGATATTAGTGAAAATTCTATTATAGAATCTGTTGATGCTGAATTTTTTGAACACATTTTTCCTTTTAAGGAAAACCAAAGTGGTTCGTCGCTTAAAAGAAAAGCTGAAGAGAGCTTAGATGAACCAACTACTTCTAAGGTTCAAGAACAAGAGTTAGAACCTAGAAGAGGAAAAAGAGTTAAGGTCACAAAAAACTTTGGACCTGACTTTGTTAACATGTTAACTGAAAATGACCCACAAACCTATAAAGAAGCTATGTCTTCACCAGACGCTCCATTGTGGATGGAAGCTATCAATAGTGAGATTGAATCCATTTTACAAAATAATACGTGGGAATTGGTTGATCTACCATCAGGTATCAAACCAATTGGATATAAATGGATCTTCAAAAAGAAGCTAAAAGTGATGGCACTATTGAGAAACTAAGGCACGTTTGGTTGCTAAAGGATATGACAAAAGAAGGTTTGGATTACTTCGACACTTATTCTCATGTTTCAAGAATAACTTCCATTAGGATGTTAATTTCCATAAGCGCTTTATACGACATGGAAATACATCAAATGGATGTTAAAACAACATTTTTAAATGGATAATTAGAAGAAGAAATTTATATGGATCAACCTGAAGGGTTTGTAGTAAAAGGCCAAGAAAACAAAGTTTGTAGACTTGTTAAGTCTTTGTATGGACTTAAACAAGCTCCAAAACAATGGCATGAGAAATTTGATCATACTATGATGGCAAATGGTTTTAAAATAAATGAATGTGACAAATGTGTGTACATTAAAGAAATGAAGAACTCATTTGTCATAGTATGTCTCTATGTTGATGACATGTTAATTATGAGCTCAAGCAAGGATGCCATAATGTCAACAAAGAAGATGTTGAATTCTAGTTTTGACATGAAAGACTTAGGTCTAGCTGATGTAATACTAGGAATTCAAATCAAAAGGAATAACGAAGGTTATATCCTTACACAATCTCATTATGTTGAGAAAATCTTAAAAAGATTCAATCAATTCGATTGCAAACCCTGCTCAACTCCTTTTGATGCTAATTGTCATCTAAAGAAGAACTCTAAAGAGTCGGTTTGTCAATTAGAATATTCTCAAGTTATTGGGAGTTTAATGTACCTGATGAACTCTACTAGACCTGACATTGCTTATGCAGTAAGCAGGTTAAGCAGATACACAAGTAGTCCAAATGATGATCATTGGACGGCATTGATAAGAGTTCTAAGGTATCTCAAGTATACCTTGAATTATGGATTGGTTTATACTAGGGGTGGGCAGCGGTTTTCGAAAAACCGCCCAAACCGCCCAAACCGACCAAACCGCGCGGTTTGGTCTTGTTTTTAAAGTTGGCGGTTTGTCGCGGTTTGGAAAACGACCAAACCATGATCTCCGCGGTTTGGTCGCGGTTTTCATTTTGAGAAAACCGCGGTTTAACCAAACCGATGTCATTTTGGTAAATAACCACCATATATCACAAAACCCTAAAACATAACAAAAAATAAAATATTCATATCTCCTCTCTGCGCTCCCTCGTCTCTCCTCTCTGCACTCTCTCCTCTCTCTGCGCTCCTCGTCTCTCCTCTCTACCAGATCTAAAGGTAAGAGAAATTAGGGCGAGAACAGTGCGAGTGCGAATTCGACGCCGATGGTGGACTTGGACCAAGCGAGAACTCGTTGCGAGTGAATCGGGAGAGGAAATTCGACTTCCCGACGCCCGAGTCGCCGATCGCACCACCTTGAACAGGTAATCGTACTCTCGCCGGTCTCTCGCCATCGGATCGGCCTCGTTTCGCGCGAATCGAACTCCGACCGGATCGATCGCCGACACCGCCAAACGCGAAATGAACTCTGTTCGCTCTTGCGCTCTCCTCTCTCTCGCGCTCCTCGTCTCTCTCTCTCGCGCTGCGCTCTCACTCCTCTCTCTCTCTCGTGCGCCGCGCTCTCTCCTCTCTCTTCTCTCTGCGCTCTCACTCGCTCGTCTCTCGCGCTCACTCACTCCGGCGGCGCCGCGCGTCTCTCCGCTCTCACTCCCGCCGGCGCTCCTCTCACCCTCTCTGCTCTCCTTCATCCTCCTCACTCTTCGTCTCACCCTCGCCGCCGATTCCATCGCAATCGTCATCGCTTCCACCGCGGGAACGTCCACGCGCCTCGTACCAAAACCGCGAAACCAAACCTCAAACCGCGGTTCGGTTTGGTTGCGGTTTTGGTGGTTCGCGGTTTTGTGGTGGTTTGGAAAATTACCAAACCGTAGACCATCGGTTTGGTCGCGGTTTGGTGGTTTTCACCACCAAACCGCGGTTTGCCCACCCCTAGTTTATACAAAGTATCCACCAGTACTTGAAGGCTATAGTGATGCAAATTGGATTTCTGATAATATAGAAACCAAGTCAACTAGTGGATATGTATTTACATTGGGTGGAGCAGAATTTCTTGAAATCAACAAAACAAACGTGTATAGCACGATCCACCATGGAATCCGAATTCATTGTTTCTTGACAAGGCAAATTGAAAAAAGTTTGAATGGCTAAGAAATTTCTTAGAAGATATTCCTCTTTGGCCAAAACCAATCACAAAGAATATGCATACATTGTGATAGTATGGCAAAGACAAGCAAAGAGCTAAGAACAACATATATAATGGTAAGTCAAGACATATAAGGCGTAGACATAATACTATAAGACAATTACTCACAAGTGGAGTAATTAGTATTGATTATGTTAAGTCTAAGGAAAACATTGCAGATCTTTTGACTAAAGGCTTACCAAGAGATCAAGTGAAGATATTATCGAGGGGAATGGGATTAAAGCCTATAGAGTAATTCAAGTCTGACGGAAACCTAACCTAGCTGATTGGAGATCCCATGGTCTAGGTTCAATAGGCAAACTGGTTAGACTTGAATTAACAAACATGACACACAATTACCTGTTCCTATGATGACATAAGTGTGTTGATAAGATGTTTAGTGGTATGCAATATGCATTTAATGACATAGTAATGTCACCTATATGGTAGTAAATGTGGGGTCGCATTTATGAGAATGAAATTAGGCTAAGTTCTCTAAAGCTATCATGAAACCAGGATCTGTTCAGGACCAAAATGAACAAAAACGTATGAACTGCATTTGGATTCAAGTCATGAGTAAGACATATTGTCTTGGTTTACTATAAAAGTGAACAGTTCAAGATAAATAAATACATCAACTGCGTCACAAAGTAAACCCGATATGCTTTACTAAGGTTAGTTCAAGTCTTTACGACACTCTTCCTTATAAGCATGACTTGATCATCTCTCTCTCGTGTATAATTATTATTTTTTGTTTATGATTTGGCAAAGTTAAGACATATGGGGTGTTACAATTTCCAATACAAATGTGGGGTATTGTTGAACATTGAAGTTCAAGTTTTGTATTGGAAAAATAACAAAACCTTTAGTCCCACATAGGAGAAAAAAGGTTTGGTTTCTCACTTAATATATGTTCCAACACACTTCACTATTGTTTAAGTGAGAAGTGGGTTAGAGTGAGTGGACCATGGGGTTTCACTAGGTAATCACCCTATTTAAATAATCTTTGACAATGGCCTTGGGCCTAGGGGCCTTTGAGGCTTTGGTTTGTTCAAGACTTAGCCATTCATAAACATAGTTATTATTTTTCGTTTTTTATTTTTATTTTCGTTTTTTGAAATAAAACAAAAGAGCACCAACAGTTGCTAAGTTCGAATTAGGAGTTAAATAACTATCAATTAGTGGCACACTAATTAAGACCACTAATTAGATAGTTATGGAAAAATTGTCCACTAATTGGACAGTTAGATGTTTATCTATAATAGAAGAGTCTTTTGACAGAGTAAAGATGGTTTTTCCGAAATCAAATTTTATGTGATTTGTGTTTCTCGAGAGAGAGACGATTTGCGGTTTGAAGGTTCTTTGATTGGTGCTTTGATCAAAGAGCAAACCCTGTTGTATCCCTGAGAGATGAGAACTCCTAGTTGAATTCAAGAAGACCGAGTTGGAGGAAATTTTTTTGTCTTAGGTCATTGCACCGCAAGCCTCCTGGTACACTTTGTTTATTAATCTTCTTAATTGTTAAATCAACATGTTTAGTTGCTAGTGATAACGCAAGTGCCATGTTCGATTTATGTTTAATATAGATTGTTTGATCTAACAGATATAAAGAGGGCAAATTAGTAACTTCACCAAGTTGAAATCATGTGTAATCACAATCTTTATACCCCCAACCAAACAAGTCCATCTATTGAGACTAATATTCAAACTAATGTTATTATCCCAGCGTAAAATAATCCCATGATCATATGATTATTTTACTTGCGAACCGGAAGGGCCATAAGTGAGTCAATTAGTCGAACCCGCATAACTATCATGATCTACGTCGACCTAGAGATCTACCAAAATTTGAATTATTGTACAAATATCCACAATGGACTTGGACTAAATCCGCAAGCATAACCTAATCTAACTATGGAACAAAAAAATTACAACCTTGATCCAAATGAGTGTAGAACAGTTGATTGGTCGGCAGTGCCACCTAATCAAGATCATCATCATTAATAAATGTTGGCACCACTAGCCGCTCCTCGATACTGTCTTCTTGCATCAATCGCCTTCATTGAGTGCGGATGACCTAGACCTCATCTCGTCGTCTTCATCATCTAAATCAAGTTATATGCAAAAAAGAAAGAGAAAAAAGAAGGGAGGTGAAGTGGAGGGATACGATGGATAGAAGAGGAGGGGATTTCTAACGTCACTCACAAAAATCTAAATCGAGATGTAGTTGCAATGAGAGAAAAAGTAGAAGAAAAAAATGAAAAAATGTGGGAGGAGGGAGGAATGACGAGGAAGGACGAATAACTATATTTATTTTTGTAGGCATTGATTTTAAGAAAATGCTAGAATGACACTCTAATTGACACTCCAAGTAACATCCCTATGACGTGGCGCGTGGACCCCACGAAAAATGAATGTGTGCATAATAGTTTTTGATGCATAATACATGTGGAGTGTATCTCGAGACGCACTCGAACGACTCTCGTGGATGGGCCTGCGCGCCACGTCACTGGGGTGTCAATTAGGGCGTTGTTTTAGCATTTTCCTTGATTTTAACTGTTATTTACTGATTGCATACATATATAGTGAGGTAAGGATATTGATGCAAACTAATTATTCCAACTTGAAATAACCAAATGTTGTTACAACCAGCTATGCGTGTTGTTGTAACGGGAAATAAATAACATTGCAAGTACTTAAACGAAATGGGCAGTAAGTAAATCGAACCACGACACAAGAAACTTGTTTACGCAGTTCGGTCCACGACCTACATCTGTGAAGCTACGCCTAAATATGAAAATCCACTAAGCTAAAAAATTATTATACAAGACCCTTTTCTAGTGACTCTCTCACCATTCTTGATGCACTCCTTCTCAGACTTACAATAGATTCTCTCACAAGTCCCTTTAGTGTGTTGAGCTTCCCTCGACTGGACTATCCAAGATCCCTTTGATAGTTTTACACAAATCTCCCACTTGCACATTGGAATATCCAAATCCCCTAGGTGATTACATCTCGAAAGAAGTGAATAACACTTTCACAATACAAAGTTAAAACGAGATACATATATACACTTCCCAACTTCGGAATATATATAGGCAGATACAAGACACAAAATATTAACCATGACGTATAAGATTTGATGCGTCTTCATCTTCAAAAACAACCACGTCTCATCACATTGATCACATGGTAAATGTGTCTCAGATCATATGCTCTATAACAACACATCTTTTGTTGAAGCGGACGTACAATATCAAATCCGCAAATGATGATTCTGAGTTTCTGTTGCAATTGCATATCATCCCTTGTTGCAACCGACTTATCCTTATCCATAGCAAATCGATTCGAGCCGATTAGGGGATAAGTACCAAAACTAATTCAAAGATCAATAACAAACTAATTCACACTTGGTTTCATGAGCACATGAAACACAACTTAATTTACTGAGTCATTTACTTAAAACAACTAAGGACAACGAATCACAATAATGACACTAACACATGCGACTAATTTGCTGATCATAGGGAGAAATGGAACTAACATGCATAGATCATCTTTTTTTGATACCCATAGGCATCTAGGCGAGCCTGCATGACTAGAGAATATAACCACAGGGACGACCGTGCACCTAATCCACACACTCCCAAGCTCACCTTTACCGTCTGACCAACCTGCAGCTCGGGATAGTCACAATACCATTTAAATAATACTCCCTCCAGTCATTCATATAAGTCGTTTTAACAAAAACTTCTTGTTCAAAATTGTAACTCGTTTTCAAAATTCAAGAGTGTATTTATTACATTTTTACCCATTTTGTCCTTATGCAATTCAAACATTTATGATTCTTCAATTCTTTAATTTATTTGATGTCAAAAGACATATATATAAATTACACTCGTAATTAAGGTTGTTTTAATTATTGTATCTTTACTTTAAACAACTTATATAAATCACCGAATTCAACTCATCAATATATTGTTTTTAAATATTTCACCCACAACTCATATCCCAATGCCCGCCCAATCCAACCGACCCCAACATGCTCGCTCTCCAATGTCTCCATATATTATTATATATATAACGCACATCACCCATCCTTCCAACTCTCTCTCTCTCTCTCTCTCTCTCTCTCTCTACCCTCCATGTCGGAACCGGCGAGCAGCGAAGCCTACCTAGCCTCAGCCCTCCGTGGCGACGGCGCCGCCCCCGAGCACGAGCCCTTCCAAAATTCTACGAGTGTTGGATCACCGAGCAGGCGCATCACCTCAACGACCTCATAACCGCCGCTTCAACTGTCAACAACGACGACCAACAACAAGGCCTTCTCAGCCCGCTCGTCAACCGTGTCATCCGCCACTACGAGCACTACTACAAGGCCAAGTCCCGGTGGGTCGACCGCGACGTCCTCGCAATGCTCGCGCCGTCATGGCGGAGCACTCTCGAGGACGCATTCCTGTGGCTCGGAGGGTGGCGACCCACCATGGCCTTCCACCTCTTGTACTCAAAGTCAGGGATACAAATGGAGACTCGGTTGGCCGAGTTGACTCGGGGACTCGGGATTGGGAAGACCGATTTGGGCGGGTTGTCGCCGAGTCAACTCAGTAAGGCGGACGAGTTGCAGCGGAGGACGGTGAGGGAGGAGAGGGCGGTGTCGGAGCGGATGGCGGAGGTGCAGGAGAGCGTGGCGGACGCCGAGATGGTCGAGTTGACTCACCTGGTTAGCGAGGAGGAGGAGGAGGAGCGAGTGGAATCGGCGATGAAGGGGAAGAGGGAGGGGTTGGTGGAGGTGGTGGAGTGGGCTGATGATCTACGGCTGAGGACGTTTAAGAGTGTGATTGAATTGCTCACGCCAATCCAGGCCGTCCATTTCCTGATCGCCGCGGCTGAATTGCATCTCAAGATGCATGAGTGGGGGGAGAAGCGAGACGCGGATCACCGCCGTAATCGGCAAGATCAATGGATGGGATCGCATGCTGCCGGTGGTGGCGGTGGTGGGCCCAATGGAATGTGTTGAATTTGATCGGACGGTGGAGTGATGCGGTTGACAATTAGGTGTGGGTGCATGAATGTAGGAAATCTATACAGAAGAGATGAGTTTGGCCTATACAGAAGAGAGGAGTGGATGTATGATGTAACCCAAGTTTTGAGAGGATTTTTGCCAACTAGTACCAACTCATAACTTTATTTGCATACTTTTACCATAAAGACAAGAAGATAAACTTTAATGTTTTAAAAATCGGGGAATTGAAATATAATCCTAAGCCAGTTAAGTGTTACTTTATTAAAAAAAATACTGAAGTGTGAATTTCTCTTTAAATTCTTCCTTTGTCTAATGTTATAAATAGTTTTGACTAAAACAAGACAATTTTAATTACGAGTGTAATTTTTATTTTTATTTTTTGAGAAAATGGAAATTAGCTCCAAAAAGTTGTATTTATTTCAAAATATCTTACAATGGGGGAATGTGTACCCACCTTGTGAATCTTATACAAAGAATGATATGTACAAAGGAATAGGCCGCAGCCACGGGCAAAGTCGAGACTCTTAACCACACTAATTCTCCCGCAAGCGCTAGAAGATGTGGCTTGAGTAAAAATTCAACTAAGAGAATTAGACGAAAATCAAAAAACTGGGTCCAAACCCCGCAAAAACACCTCTCCTCGAAAATCAAATCCCCGTAGGAGAATTTGTCTTTTGACATCAAAGGAATTGAAAAAAGTGAAGAATCTTAATTGTAATAAATTTTTGGATTGTATAACGGTAAAATATGTAAAAAAAAAGTAATAAATAAACTCTCAAATTCTAATTTTCTTCAAAGAGTTGTTTTGTAAAAATGATCAAAAAGACTAGTATCAATGTCTTTTAAAGTAAAACTCCACACATATATGCTCAAAGTGATTAAATTGAGGACAGAAGTACTTGTGTGGTCAAATTAAAGGCATAATCGATGTTAGTAAGATCCATGAATACAAGCGCGGGCTTCAATGAAAATAGAACTTACGACCTGTTCTTATATCAAGCTCGAGAAGGCATGATTATCAAGAATAGTATCGTGTTGCGTTATGAAAATGAATAAAGTCACGTGTCGTACAAACACAACATACTATCTAATAAGATGTTCACATAACAAAAAAAAAAAAAAAAAGTCACCATCATGCAATAAAGTAGTACATACATATAAGAGAACTCATGATCAGACCGGGCACAAAAACTCTTTAAAAGAAGCCATTGCTACTGAAATAAAATAAATAGATAGAAGAGGGGAGCTGGGTCTCAATGTATGTATATAGCACAAAAAACCTGAGAGAGGAATTGAGATGAAAATACATAAGAAAGATAAGAAAACTCCCACGCTTATTACTGAAAGAGCACAGTGGTGGGGAGAGGAATTAACGTCTCACTATGACTACTACCATTACTTGCTACTACTACTACGTTCTAGTATTAACCCGCCGGAGAAAATACGTTTCGCCGCCTTTCATGTGTAAGTAGCTCGTCAAGTCTACCTGCGAAACAGAAACATAAACATCTCCAGCTTCACAAGCAGCTCACATAAACCAGTGTTTTAACCAATCCATGATACGAGTTTAAGATTCAAGAAGGAAAGTGAGTAAAGCAGACAATAACAAAGTTTCGTAACGGTAAAAAGTCGTTGTAACCGATAAAGATGATGTGTCCAAGATTCCAAGTAATGGTTTCCTTTAAGAAACTATGCATGGATACCTTTCAAAGATGAACGATGATGTGTCCAAGATTCCAAGTAATGGTTTCCTTTAAGAAACTATGCATGGATACCTTTCAAAGATGAACTTCTCTTCCTACACAACTACCGGTCGAAGAAAACCGAATAACCAACCAATTGATAAAAACTCATGAGCAAATTATGCAATACTTTTACTGCTGCACAAACACAAGCACTATGTAGACGGAGCACAACTTCACTTCGGGTACGCAGCGTCAGTGTCAGTTTCCTCTATAAGCAGGGCATTGCCGGTAGTAAATAATTTATACTATGGAGCCGGAAACACGACAAACAACTAAAAGGTACTAAAAACTGTAATGAAAAGAAAGTGAAAATAAAATACCATGTAAACCATGCATCAAGCGGGATAAGAACAATTAGAAGCAGAAAAAATATGAATAGATGATTTACCTTCATTCACTATAACTCATCTTTTACTAGAGTCTCATCTGTCTTGCTCTCTTCCGTCTTATTCTCCTCTGTCTTACCCGATTTCTGAATAAACTGAATCAGGTCCTCCTTTGTTCTATCCCCCTCGTACTGCACAATGTTGCCATCAGCTGACTTGAAATACAAAGTTGGGTAGCCTTTAACATCAAAAACACCGCTTGGAATATCGTTGGCAGTGGCATCCTAGGCATACAAGCAAAAGGCATTTGTCAGCGAGAATATCTTTATAATAAACCAAAACAAATTAATGATGCAACAACAAATTCAGTCACAAAAACATCTAAAATATGGGGAAAAGGAACACCTAACCCAATCCCACAAAAACACAACAAACATTAAAAAAGGTGAATAAAGAACAGATAGAGAAAATTTGTGCTCTCAACAAGTACTAAAAAATGATACCAATCCTTATATTTTAGACATCCATAACCATGACCAGCAAAAAAAAAAAAAAAAAAAAAAGAGAAAGAAAACTTACAATCTTAGCAATAACAACATTTTCATCTCCCTGAAATGAGATTGCCACCTCCTCTAAAATTGGGGCCAATTTCTGGCAGTGTCCACACCAAGGTGCATAAAATTCCAGCAGAACTGCAAAGAAAAAGAAAGATAATTATATTGTTCAGTATCGCTATCAAAACACTAGAATGCACTCATGCATGCGCACACACATATGACTTCCCCATCCATTTTTAAATCTCATAATTATGATTCACTATTTCAGTTGTCCAGAATGTGCATGGTTGTAACTTGTAGTTAAGCCATGAATGGAATGAACAATCCATATTAAAATCAAAGCTTATTAAACCATGAGATTGAACATACCACAGACTACAGAATAAAGCATTCCATAGAATTTGCGAACTTTTCGAACCATGGAAAAAAATATTAGCAGAAAATATTATCGGTATCTTAATTTTCATCAATTAGAAGAGATACTTAAAATAAAGAAAGACAAGATACATTTATAAGCTAATGATAATCATAACCAAGATTGTGAATGTATCTCCTTATCAATATATAAATCTGATGTCAAAGAAGAGGCGAGCTAACTGATATTGCATATGGTGATGACAGAATTGTAAGCATGAAATGTACGCATACCATTTTTCCCAGAATTGACAAATTCCTGGAAAGTGTCAGCAACAACCACCTTAACAGGCTCATTATTAACTTCTGGAATAGGTTCTGATTTTCTGTATGGATTCACTTTACCGTCCTGTGGGTGGTCAAGTCAGATATAAATGGTCTACAAGAAATGAAGAGCATTATCACGAAAGAAACTAAAAAGAATCACCTTGTAGTCCTTCACCCAAGATGCAATAGTATCCGGTGCCACATTAGGCTTGAGATATTTCCCACCATCATTCTCCTGTATAACAATGAGAGGCACCTGCTCCTCTTTAAGGCCAAAATACTGTTCATTGGACCAGTATTCCAGAGATTGTTAGTGATGAACTTCGAAACCAATTATATAATTAGTAGAAGAAATAGTAAACTACCTGGAAAGCACCCTGACTGGCTTCGAGGTCGCCAATAAGGAAGCTTATACCCTTTCCTTTAAAACTCTCGGCAACTTCTTGCAATTTCGATTTGAAAGCATCAGCAGCCTCATCACTGAAGTTTAGAAATAGCATGGCCTGAGGGAAATATGAAAGATTCAAACATAAGCAAACACAAAATATTGAGAAATGTAGACTACGCAAATAAGCAATTATACAAAGCAAGACACATGCTGCATGAAAATAGGCCCATATTTATAATTTTTTTTGGGAAGACCATAATTGAATTTATCACCAGTAACCTATGCAGAAATAAATGATGCAAGAGAAATTATTTTACAAATATATAATGTTTATGTATACTGCAGAAATGATTAGTGGTCAGCACAACTCCCAAAAGGATTGGGACTCCAATGGTTTGTTTTGGAATTCATTCGATATCTTCATATTCAACCTTTTTAAATGTGGACTGGATGTAGCAAAAATTGACCAACCAATATTATCATTTACTAATCACCTGGTTGCACATGCAGGTAGCGTACCAGTAAAATACCAAGACCAGACGGGAGCAGGACCAAGTCCTAAGGGTGTCCAGTCCTGAACCTGTTTCTGAAACGGACTCTAAGAAAACTTTTGGCCCCGTATGTTTTAAAAAAAATCAGGATCCGTTTGTGTTCGTTTTATTATAATTTGCAGTTCAACAGATTTTTTTCACAAGAGTGAAACTCTATTCACAACACAAAAAAAAAAAGTGATAACTTTATGAAATAAAGTCTCGTTCCTAGAAAAACAAAGTGATAACTCATAACAGTATAACCACAACAACAACAACAACAACAACATAGCCTCAGTCCCAAATTAACTGGGGTCGGCTACATGGATCAAACTTTTCCATATCATTTACTAATCACCTGGTTGCACATGCAGGTAGCGTACCAGTAAAATACCAAGACCAGACGGGAGCAGGACCAAGTCCTAAGGGTGTCCAGTCCTGAACCTGTTTCTGAAACGGACTCTAAGAAAACTTTTGGCCTCGTATGTTTTAAAAAAAATCAGGATCCGTTTGTGTTCGTTTTATTATAATTTGCAGTTCAACAGATTTTTTTCACAAGAGTGAAACTCTATTCACAACACAAAAAAAAAAAGTGATAACTTTATGAAATAAAGTCTCGTTCCTAGAAAAACAAAGTGATAACTCATAACAGTATAACCACAACAACAACAACAACAACAACAACATAGCCTCAGTCCCAAATTAACTGGGGTCGGCTACATGGATCAAACTTTTCCATAACAGTATAACCACAACAAAAAAATAATAATCATATAACTATATTGCATTATAATGCATTAGCAATTGACCAGCTAACAGCAAACAAAGCATTCCTACTTCATATGGTAAACTAAAAAGCTAATGAGAAAGCTCTATGATGAAAGACCAGGAAATAGAAAATAGATATACTAGTGTCAAAGAATGTAGGTGTACTTTATTACCTTGGCATTGGGGCTGTTGAAGAATTTTATAACAAAAGGATGGTTATTCGGATCTTTGTTGAAAACAGTCACAGTAGGCACACTAGCCTCTTCAACAAACTTCACTAGTGCATCCACATGAAAATCCTGGAAGTGAATATCATTCAAAATGTAATGTAAGGACACTCTCACCAAAGAAAACCAAAAATCCACATCAATGAATTAAATATTGTCAGTTCATGAAGACTGCGAAAGTACCTGGAAATCGACTGAGAGTTCATCAAATGGCTTGAACAACCTAACAATGGGCCCGTTCACAGCATCACCACGTGGAAGGAATTTAGAATCCTTGGTGTGAGCAAAGTCATAATCAGCTCTCATTTTCTCAGCTGCATCTGTGAAGTTCTGATATTCCTCACCTGAAAAATCCGGGAAAACCCCAACCTACAAACAAAATTCAGAAGCATTGGAGAAGATTAAACATAGTTCCAACAATAGAAGATAACTTCTCTAGAAAAATAATATAGTAAATCCAAAAAAAGACAACTAAATGTCTCACAATATATATCTTATTCCCACTGATAAGGTTACTAGCATCTTCTGCGGATGTTATTTCAGCAGAAGCAGGACCAACTTGCTTCTTCAGATGAGAAACTATGCCATCAGCATCGCGAGGACCTTTGTAATCTTGAACATCTTTTCCTCCATTTCTGATAATCTTTAATGTAGGGTAACCTCTAACATTGAATTCACCAGCAATTCCTTTATTTGCTTCTTCATTGGCATCAACTTTTACTAGAATGATTGGAGGATCATTGTTAACCAATTCAGAGGCAGCTTTCTCATACTGTAGATTAAACAGTTGTTTCAGTTCTGAGTCGCAATTCAACATTTGATACATTACTATGCAAAATCAAACTGATAAATTACTTACCTCCGGGGCAAGACTCTTACAGTGCCCACACCTGTATAAGAGTAAAAAAGACATTAATGTTTAAGCATCTAAAAAAACTACAGAGCATCAACATTTCAACTATAATACAATCAACAAGGGCAACAAAATAGATGCAGAATCAGAAGAATCACAAATAAAAGGCCTATCATCCTTAATTCATTAGAAGTATTCAAGGTATACCTAAAGAATGAGAAGAAACACGAAGCAATTCTCATCAAATTTTCTTTTCAGCTTTTCTTGTTTGCTTACTGGTATTATGATTTTATCACGAAGAAAACATAGTACGATGATTACCTTCATAATTTTTCACAAATATTGTAAAAAAGAGCATTTTCTTGATAGTATTACGCCGTAGAAACACTAGGGCCTTGCACATCCAAGAAAAGTATGATCCTGAGGCATGCGCCTGATTCTTGATTGATATATGCAACATATTTATTTATTAAATAAGATACATCAGGCTATTGTTGGATTGACAGGAATAGTCCCTATGATAAGTAGATCAGCTAAAGTTTAAAAGAAGAAAAAACAAAGGGAAAGTTCCATGACCAGGAAAACGCCTATTCTGATAGCTCAAAACATTATGACAATTCAAGCCCTGTATGGATATCGTCAAGCGTACAACACCAAATATAATAAATAATATAAGTAGAAGGAGATAGATTCTACAATTTATTTACGAATCACAACAACAACATAGCCTATCACAAATTAATTGGGGTCGGCTACATGGATCAAACTCTTCCATTGTGCTCGATTTAGTGCAATTGATGGTTAGCTTTCCAAACTACAATTATTTACAAATGAAGCCAATAAATCTCAACAAGATGGCAATACCCTCAATCTCTATTCTCAAATTAGTTGGGTTCGGGATCTTCGTTTCGAGTTTATGTACATATGACTTCCACACAAGGGGCCCTTTTACTACAGCCTTCAAACTTAGTTGTCATCACTTATACATAAATGCGACTATGGATGTCAAGTTGACAACTGTGATAATGCAGAACGGAGAGGCCAAAATAATTTCACACTTCAATTTTCAACAAGTGAGAATTATACTTTACAACCTAAAAAGTTTACACTAAAAACCGATTTTTGAACCACCTCAAGATCTGAAATTTCAACACATTCAGCCAATTTCACATCGATCTCATCAAGATCTAGTTTTTGCGAGTTATAACAACAGGATCAAGTCAAAAACCCTAATTTCCGCCCTCAACCATTCCATCCAACCAACACAACACAAATCACTAACAAAAAACGACAACCAACACAGATTAACAGCGAAAAAAAGCCGAAACGAAGATCCAGAACCCTAAAAACAGAAAAGTTTCGGATGCATGTACGAATTCCTAAAAACCACGAATTCTAGCAATCGAAACGAAAACGATACCATGGAGCGTAGAACTCGACGACGATAAAGGAGTGCTTGGCGACCGCATCGGTGAAGTTGGAGTGATCGAGAGTCAACACCGACTCGGCAGAGACGGCGTTGAAAGACGAAACGAAGACCGAAAACGCGAAGAAGACGAACCAGATCGGAACCCTAACCCTAGAACTCTTCGTCATCTTCAACTCTCTCGATCGATCGATCGGTGTTCGTCGACTGAAGAGATATTTATACGAGCGAGAGAGAGAGAAAAGTCGTGTCTGAGATGTTACTGTTTTATAGAGTTCACGGGCGGAGCTGACGTGGCGTTCGACCACCTCATTTTTTAGGCTTTAGCCAGTACCAGCGTGCCACGTGGATGAAGAATTGTTTCTACTCGCTTTACACCATGCGTGGCTTTTATTTATTTATTTCTTTTTTTGGTTGGGATTTTATTTTATTTTTTCATATCTATCTATTAATGACAAAAGATTTACACCACTGACATGCATGCGTTCGTGCGATGCACATTCATGCATGTCCTTTAATGCGCATCGAGATGCGCGTTATGTTAGTATTCTTCAATTTAGAAATATATTTTTGATATACAAATGAGAAATGCAAGATTACAACTACAATAAATCATCGGAGGCATGGTCTAACTATCTACGAAAATGAATTAAGTTTGTCCAAGTAAATAAAAAGAACATATTGTTACAAATTAAGTAGTCTCTAAGATACATCAAAGCTTCTCCTAATGAGATGGATGATTCATCATTTGTCAAAAGACAAGATTTTGAGAAGTCGTAGATTCAACTACTCCCGTTGAAAAAAAAAAAAGTAGTTCCAAAATACAATCATGTCTAAATCTTGAATTAGTTTTGTTGTTTTTTTTTTTTTTTCAGGTCTAGTGCACCCTAAAATCGTCTATTAGGTGATGATTTTTTTTAACCATCAGTTTGAGTCTGACTAATCTTAGGAAATGATGTAGCTCAAGTGCTGCTTCAATAGTAGTTTAAAGTGGTAAATACTAGAGTAGGTTTTTTTTTTTTTTTTCCAGGAAAATTCAAGAGTAGGTTGCCTATCAAATGATGCACGTGTTTCATTTGGTCCTAAAGATAAAGATGGTATAAGCCAATCATTTCTCAATCCAAATGAAAAACGTAGGTTTTTAAAAAATGCATTAAATTCATAACTCTAGAATAAATGGCAACACGCCCAGCGGGACCATTAACTTGGATGCCCGTTTCCAAAAATAATAATAATAATAATAATAATAATAATAATATCTCTATGTTTTACAAACTCTAGAACCAATTAATGGTCAAAAAATTATTTATTTATTTCAAAGTCATCATCAATTAATTAATGAAACAAACACAATCATTTGTAAAATTATTTTGATATCTCTTAAATATTTGTAAAAAATTTTAAAACTTTCTTATAAATCCGAACCCTTGAGTTCAAGTAAATTTATTGTAAAAAAAAATTTATGAACAATTTCTGCCTGTTTTAAGAATTCTGGAAGCAGTGAATGGTGAAGAGCACAAGAGGATAAGTAGTTACGCGTACATTAGCAAATTTACATCATGTTTTGAGTATGCGCGGTGTACCTCGAGATACATATCAACGCATCTCGAGGAGCATCGCATGCACATCAGTGCGTTTGTGCATTTGGGCGTACTCGTAAAATTTTCCATTTTAAGTAAGGGATCGTTACTGCACTACATGGAGATCTGAGCCTCACATGGTCTCTTATCTTTCAAGCTTTAAGTATAATTAGTGTTTTGGATTAGAATATAAGACTGCTAAAAGAAAACTAATCACAATTGATAACTTGAAGTTGAGAAAAAGCATGATCATTCACGTTCTGGGCATTTGATGTTTAAGAAAAGCCACTTTTAGTTTTGGTTCCCAAATTAGCTCCATCACTTTAAGTGACTTAGTTGTTAAATCTCTTTTAAGGTAGTTAAAAGAAAACAATGCAAAGCTTCAATTTCAAATTAATTAGAACTGACTAATCAAATTCTTCCAATCCGATCGATCTAGTGCTATTTTTTATCTATCAAAAAATAAACTTTATTTCTAACCCCCCCAAAAAAAAACCTTTATGTAACGTCACATTACAAATTTACACATTACATAAAGTTAATACTAATATGTAAGATGTAGCTCAAAGTAAATATAGTACCAACTAAGTAGGTAGTTCACTGATTTGGTATAAAATCACTTGTGCAAGTGATAAGGTTTAGTCTCACCGGAAGCAAGTTGATTTCTTTCTTATCAAGAAAAATGCCAAGTTTTATTTCAACCTGCCTAAATGAAATTGATGATGAAAAATCTTCAGTTTGCACTAGGTGAAGCCAACCAAGCTTGTCAGAATCTGTAATTGGAAGTAAATCATTGAAGGCACGAGTGAATCGAATCGAGATTCGGATCAATGAATCATAAGATTCAGGATGCATTACTTAATCGTATAGATATTTAATTTGTTAATATCCATTTCTTTTAACAATCTAGTGTTAAGCAAGTACATCTATGATATTAGGGACAAATAGACATGAATCGTGCGATTTGGCTTGCGATTTGAACTATTCACCTTGATTCAGGTGATTCATTACGATTCTCAAGCATAGCAATTCAGCATGTAGAATCTTTATTGCTAAATTGTACGATTCAGCGAACCGAAATGCCAAACTAACTCCCTTAATTTCCAACACTCCAGTGACTTGTATTTGAATATTATTGCATTCAAACCATCTCTTTGTTGAAAAATCTTTAAGGTGAAGTAAAAAAGCCCGCTATGGGCACCCCACCAATTCATGAAGGCACCCAGATTTTTTCTCATTTTCCCATCTAAAATGTAAATGTCTATTTTGCCCCTTCATATATACTCACTCAAACCCTACAAATCATTTTCAATGCAAAACTGGGGCACCCCACCACCTTGGATCACAAGTGAAACCTAAAGCCACCGTGGATAACAATGTTTGACAACCATATGAAGCTTTGAAGGAAGCTGTTTTTTAGATCAAAAGTTTGTGAAATTGATGATTTTGTTTGTCAACATAGGGTTTCTCAAATTTTTTAACGTTTTTTCACGGACGCGATTGATTCGGCCTCGCAGGACCGAGAGTTATGCAAACGTCTCGGTCAACATCCACCGAGAAAGGAATAAAAGTTTTGGTAATGGACAACCGAGAGAAATGTTACGTTCTCGGTTGTACATCACCAAACAGACATAAACTATACACTTCGACTTACTCTCTTGATGTGGTGACCAGAGACGACAATAAAAGTCTCGGTCATGGACAACCGAGATCTATCTTACACTCTCGGTTGTACATCACCGACGAACAAAATTTCCCTAAGTCTCGGCCATGCTTGGCCGAAACCGTAAACAAAATTTCAGTCTCGGTGTGTGGCGAGAACCACGACTTTCCAATAAATGCACCATTGAATGCACCGCCACACAAACATAACAACTACTCTACCAAATGCAACTTAATTAGACTATCGGCGTGCCTTCAAACGATCGATTTCAAAGCACTATCGATGTGTGAATGAAAAACTTGAACCGAGCCCTAATTTGGTGACGAAATCGACCAAAACTCGAGTCTTCAAACTCGAAAAACGTCCTACAACGAGAGGAGAGAGAGCAGAGAGGAACGAAAACAACTTAGATTCGAGATTGCTAGGTGGTTCGTTGACGAGAAATGAAGAAAGCCAAGCAAGAGGACGGTGGTGGGGTGGTGGGGTGCCTCTGTAACATTAAGCTGGCACCCAGATTCGGGATTGCGGGAGGGGTATTTTGGGTATTTCGAGTCTAATTTTTGATGCCCCGAGGTAAATTGGTTAGTGCCCACATTAACTGGGTGCCTTCATGAATTGGTGGGGTGCCCTTAGCGGCGCTCTTCATTACGATTCTCAAGCATAGCAATTCAGCATGTAGAATCTTTATTGCTAAATTGTACGATTCAGCGAACCGAAATGCCAAACTAACTCCCTTAATTTCCAACACTCCAGTGACTTGTATTTGAATATTATTGCATTCAAACCATCTCTTTGTTGAAAAATCTTTAAGGTGAAATAAAAAAGCCCACTAACAACACGGACAAGTAGGCCTAATGGTAAGGTAAGTGCACGATCCTAGACTCGATTCCTCAGTATGCCAAGTTCGCTCGGGCCACTGAGGCCCTTAAATTCTCGGTCTACGAGCACCAAGGCCTCGTGGGAATAGTTTGGGCAGTAACCTGGATAACCACGATTATAAATAAAATAAAATAAATAAAAAAGCCCACTAACCATTTTGATTTAATTTGAAGATAAAAATTAGGATGAACAAAAAAAGTGTACCAAGAATCAAAATATTGAGATGAACTAGTCCACAGTACAAAACACCCCAACAGTATCAAGCTAAAAACATGACTTTGATGCACACACAGTAGATATAACAAACAGTTCTTAGAGCTTATGATATTATGCATTTAAGCAATTGAGATATGTGCACAATATGTCGCAACATGTATCCAACAGACTTCAATAACTTTGAGTCCAACGCATAAAAATTATGTTAGCCAGCAATTTACACAATTGTTGGAAGCCCATGGGATACAAAGTTAAGGCAGTGCTTCAGCATTTGATTTCCCAGGCATATAAACTAGAATATGAAGTTTTAGCTAAATTCGGGCAATGCCGAAACTATTAAGTATGTTGCGTCTAACACATCGAAGTAAGCTAGCTAACAATCTACGCAATTGATGAAGCTCATGTGATATATAAAGATGAGCAGAGCTTCAGCATTTAATTTCACAGGCATATAAAACCAGAATATGATGCTTCAGATAAAACCAGGCAATGTCATACCTCTTAAGCATGAAGATTTCAGCAAAGTCGATCTCCAACAAATTTCTTGAACCACTGCAGGCTCCGATGAGTAGCATAAATCGTGAGGCAGCAGTTAAGCTTGTATATGAAGAAGAAAACGTTGTAAGCAATGCGGTAAAGATAAAAATTCAACGAAAACTTGATATAAAAAAAAAATAGTGTCAGTGAACCAAACTAAGGTGTGATATGATACTTCCCCATAGTTTTTTGCCAACATTTCTTCTACAACAATCAGCTTGCGCGTCACCACTGTATGCCCAAAATTTTGATACATTTGTTATCAAATCATACTAACACAACCAACCGATTCATTCACTAACGCACCCGCCAATCAACCAATAAACGAATTTCTGTACAAAACCCAGCTAACTAAATGTGTTGGTTTGCATGAAGCAATGGTTCAGGAGAGAGCTTTGCGGCATTCTTGTTGAATGCCTGAACAGGTAAAAATTCCCTGCTAAAGCACAAGTGATGTACCCTTTGAAATCGTTCATATATAGGCTCCAGACAGCGATACCCCGTTGCACTGCTTCTGATCAGTATGCATGGGTTCCTTTCTTTGTGGATCCCATCTTCAAAAAGTCGAATGGATTATAAGAGTAAAAACCGATCTCTTCACGAAGGGCCTCCACCACCATTTTGTAACCTGACATGCTCATAAGCTTGCAGCGTCTCAGATGTGAAGTTCTCTAAGGCTTCAAAAATCGGAATGAGACCAGCCTGCAGACTATTAGAAGCAGTCTCGTTCACTCGTTTGACAGTTTCCTTGTACTTGGTTCTTTCTTCTTCCATTCTCTTCCTCATGGAGTCTAAATCTACCTTCAGATCATCTAAAGGTGACACTCCTCTTTCCGTGGGAACAACTGACTTCCCAGATTTGTCTGATGATGCATCTAGATCTCGATGCATCCTGCCTTCCTCCTTACGTAGGTGTCTGAGCCGTTTCTCAAAATCTTTGGAGATGTACTCGGCCTTAATTCTCTGATGCTGCTCCTCACTTTGTCTCTCACACAACTGGTGCAAGGTCAAAGCAAAAGCATTCACAGTTTCTACAACCTTGGCCTCAGAAAGCCTCTCCATTGCATTATACCAATCATTGCATACAATAAAAACAGGGGGCGCCCCTACCCTGCTCGGAGAAAAGGGCATAGGTCCATCAGGTGTCTCTTCTTGCTCCTGGAGAAGACATCTTAGGAGCCAGCCATTCAAGGACTCAATGTAAGCTTTCTGATTGGTGATCCAGTCGTAAAATTGTGCTGACCAATTCATAAGTTCCCACTCCAAATCCACAGTAGCCTTCAAACTCGAATTTCTCTGCACACCAGTATTCACCCTGAGCATACGACTCTTACTGTCTATAATGGCGTGAAACTGCTTCTGATGTGACCTCAACATGGATTTCCACATTCTTATGAAACTGCACAAGAAACCGCATAAAAATGAGCACAAAACACCATTTCTTGGCCAAAGTCAAATGCAACTTTCGGTATCTACAACAACCACCATCAAGTCTCAATACCAAATTATTTGGAGTCAGCTACATGGATCAAGCGCTTCCACTCGAATATTAAAGCAGTAGATGATGTTCATTCATAATCAAACAAATTCTTTATAATTATTGCATTCCAAGTTATCGTAATGGCAAAAGTTAATATGTATCTATAATACAAAATATTTGATGCAAATTATCATACAAAAAATGAAAATTAACGTCAATTCGAGCAAATGCACAATTGCAGTAACCCTCTTATAACCGCTCTTCAATAAAGTAGCCTGACAATGACATCCATCTGGCCCAAACTAATTAATTTACAGCAAGCTAATCAAATCTCAAACAGGTTTGAAGAAATTAACAATGCTTATTACTCCACATACAATTGACTTACATACGAATAAAATGTTCCATTAAACGCTATACTAACTTCAGGACACAAAACCTGGCGCACACTTACAGTAATGAAACCAGTTGGGACATCTAATAACTTGCTTTAGACAATCCCTTTTCAAGGGCTTATTTTTGGATCAGCAAAGATATCGCCAATGTGGGTGGTCAAGAATTGTCCATTAAGATTGTTGCATGCCTAAAAAGAATCTAATTTCAGTTAAAATAAACTAATGTATGAGATATAAAAGAATTTCAGTTTTGTCTCATCAACAGGACCCTAGGAAGTACCAAGCATGTGGCTGGACCACTCGGCAGGCATACAAGGAGTTGATCCCCAGTGATATACAACCAATGGAGGAATTTCGAGTTATAAAGGATATCAGAGATAAAATTTAATAAACAATCAATGCAATACAATAGTCTTAGAATGAATTGCAAAAAGAGAGTTGGCCCAAAACATATATAGTATGACTGCATGTCAACCATTGAACCTAGATTGCACACAAGTCATTTCATCAAAAGATTTCACAGGATAAAATTGGGACATTGAAGGATTTGAATTTTACCCGTTAATCAACTCCATAATTTGGGGTTGCAACACTTCATCCCTTAGCTTGTGTATTCTCCTCGCTATAGCATCAACTGTTGTGATTGCGACATTAATTTTTGTAAGTAACTTTCGTATCGACGCCTGAGTAGCATCTATCTTATAGGATTCTGCACCTCTGTAATCCAGAACTTTCAGCCTCTTACACTTCTTTTCGTAGATGACCCGAAGTTTTTCTTCATCCTAAAATAACCTAAATAAATCAATAAGAACTGGTTCGGTACAGGAGTAATTTTAAAGCACCAAAAGTCATAGTTAAAACAGTGAAAACAATGCAATTATAAGTTCAGAATTAGATTAGCACATCGATGTCTCCCCTCAATAAACTGCAACAATCGATTGCGAAATGGGACTACCCAACATGCCAGACGGATGTCAAGTCCTAAAATAATAAATGTGGGATGAATAATATAACCACATGAAATTCCTAAGTATTACAAAAAGTGGAGCTACAGATGCTCATTAGAAAATTGCCAAGAGAAAATTTGAAAGAGATTTGCCCCATGCATTAGGATATGCAAACAAGAAAGTGAGCTCAAAGGCCCGGTGTTTTCCCAATTATACCAGAAAGAAAATAAAAATAAAAACAAAGCAGGAAAAGAGTTCTGTTGAACTAAAAGAAAAGGTACGAATGGCAATGGTTAAAAGAGCTGAAAAACAAGATTCCATCAAGGAGGTACAATACAATCTGCAACTCAATCATCACAATTTCAAACTGTCTATAGATGATCAACAGGCCCCTTCACAGCTCTCACAGCCACTGAGAGATGCCTTTAGGTGCGCCATAAGCATTCATCGCAATCAGTTCATGAGATGCGATAAAATTTGAACTGGTAAATTATCATACCTTAACTTCCTTGTAAAGTTTCTTCTCCCATGCATATAGTCTTTCCAGAGTTGCTGAGAGATTGCAAGATCTCATTATAAAATCCTCGGAGTAACCATACTGCACTTTGGCCCTTTTCATGGCTCTCATAGCAGCTAATTGTGACTGCCTTGGGGGAGGACGGGAAGAAGTCAATGCTAAAGGAGCTATCAAATTTACGATCCATGAAGAGATCTCTGAGGAACGGAAAATTGTAAAAATGTGGCACATAAGATTGATTAAATATCAAAAATAACCTATAAAATGCTAGCAAAAGAAGAATATCAAAATAAATTTAAAAGCACATCCACCAGACGTCCAGAACAAACTTCATTTTTTTTGTCAAAATGACCAAAGAAAACCTTGTTTTTTCAATGCAGAATAACATATAAAGATTCGAATTTTAATTCGCTCTCATTTTCTCAATTATAATATAGAGCAAGCTTCTCAATCCCTCAACAAGTGACAGCACATGATGCAATTTTAAGAAATCATGACAACGGTCCCAAGATTTATAAGTTCTAATACCAGTACTACCATATACAAGTATATTTCACATAATTTTATTAGCCCTAGAGGAACAAAAATAAGTTTCACTTAAAGGAGCATCTGAAATAAGCAAGAGAAAACAAAGAAAATGATGCCAAGCCATTCCCAGTTCATGAACTACACTTCGTTGCAAGATCAGCAATCTCATCTACAAATAAACTCGATAGTCATCTAAAAACAAAACTAATAGGATCAAGATCAAGTAACAAGAGTTAAAAGAAAATCAGAAGAAGAAGAAAACAGCAAAATACCAGTTTGTACGCAACATATATCACGAGAAAAACAATGAATGCCTGCAACTAATTTTACCTCTAAGAACAGTACTCCGTGACTGATAAGGCATCTTCCCCACTTCAAGCATCAATGCAACCTCCTTCCCATAATCAGAAGCCACTGCAAATTCATCCCTGATTTCACTGACTGCTTCCCGGATGTCCCTTGTGCCTTGGGCCATGTCCCTTGTACCCTGGGTTGGCAATGTGGTCAAGCTACTTGGCATTGAAGATTCACCATCTTGAGCGGACGGGGCACCCACGTCAAAACTTACACCTTTCTTCCTTGTAATCTCCTCAACCACTCCAGTACTCTCGGAAACAATAGTACTATCAGAACTGCTTTTGATCTCCTTCTCCCTTGGTTCCAAATGGTCCTCACTACGAGTATGTGATGCTGGCACTGCCTTAGAAGTACCCTCACCAGAATCCCCTCTGACATTTTCTTCCATTTTTTGTTTGTCCTTCCTCAATTCCTTCACAGGCTCTTGCTCCGTCTCATCTTCTAAATCAGGGATCCCTTCTCTTTGCCGCACTACAACCGAATCGGGACTGCTTGCAGTAGACCCAAATCCATAACCACCCATCATCGGATAGTTCGCATAAGCATTATCCTCAGCAGATCCAAATGGGTTTAAAAAATCCCACGCAGACTGCTGGGGCGGCGGCGGCGGAGATGGAGGAGGCTTTGGAGGGCTCGGCGGCCTGTAAGATTGATAATAGTAATAAGGGTCTGTAGGAGAATAATCAGAACTCATTGGCACCCCAAAATATCCATTGTGCTGAGGATACCCAGAGTTTGAATATGACGACGAATCGGGCCATTGTGATGATGATGTTCCAGCTGACATTCCAGGGTCCTGATACACAAAAGAAGGGTTCACAGTAGCTGACTTCTTCATGTAGTACGCATAAGAATTCATTCCAGATGGAACACTCCAATGAGAATATGGTTGTGGTTGTGGTTCTGGTTCTGGTTCTAATCCCTCTTTCTCTGGTTCAGGACTATCAGAAGCAATGTGGATATGCCCCGAAGATGAACCAGCCGACGACGATGACTTCTTCGACTCCGAATCCGAATCAGAGGCGAAATGCAAGTGATCGTGATCGTGATCATGATCATGATCGCCATTAGGAGAGCCCTGATCGTTGTGACTACGGAGATGTGACGACGAAATAGAAGTCGAAGAAGAAGAGCTTCTGCTTTTCCCATCTCCCTCACTCTTCTTCTTCTTTTTCTTGCTCTTCCTGATCAACTCATCCGAAGACAGAGTAAAAACAGGGGAATCCAGAGCCGAACCCGCCGCGGCCACACCGATCACAACCTCCTCATCAACGAACCTCCTCAGCGCATCTCCAACGTCCTTCAAAGACCGAAAGTAGGAGAAATGCGACGCCGCCAGAGCGTACCGGTGATCCGCCGCAGCCCTAATGAGCTCCTTCCTCTCCCTACACAGCGTCACCAATGGCAGATCGTCCACCTTAGATCCGCCGCAACCCATCCTCTCTCAACTCCAACTCCACAAACCCTAACCCCTCACCATCACCACCACATCCATTCCCTCTCATCTTCTCCACTCACTCCCAACAACAACAACAACAACAACAACTACAACTACTCAAAAACACGAACATCGCGTGTTCAAACAAACCAATCTCTGCAGATCAAAACAGCGACAACAACACAAAAACCCTAAAAATGAGATCAGAACTTCAAATTTCACTCCAAACACAGAAATTCAGGTCTTACCGATTCGATCTCCAAAATCTCCGAAATCTCTGAAACTCGTCTTCTGATTCTACTTCTCCCACTGATTCTTGCTCTTCTTCCGCGATTTCCATCCATTCGAGACGATCGATCGATCGGTCACGAACAGACCGAATTCGTTATTTAATCAGTGACGATGACGAGTCTCGATTCGTGCGTTAGGGTTTACACGAACCACCAAAACAACGATTTTTAAAACCCTAATCGAACGACTTCGAGAATCTGAGAAACTAATATAATAATAATAATAACCATAATGAGTGAATGAGTGAATGAATGAATTTCGATCCGTTTTGGTTTTGATTTTGGTGTTGATTTCGTTGTCTCCGCCATCGCTAACGCTTCTTCATCAGCGCCATCAATGTGAGCACTGATCATGGCCTGGACAATTCAAATCTGACACGCACTGTGGGGGCGCCACGTGGCGGGCATGCGAGGAAATGACGGGTTTGCCCTTGCGGGGGTTTCGGTTCGGTTGGGTTGGGCGGGTTCTGACCAACTACCGGGAGTTTTGGTTTTTGTTTGTGCTGAGAGGCTGGTGTGTTGGAGACACGTGTGGGTCAGAGCGGTGGGGGCGATCTGGGCCGTTGGTGGTGTGGACTGATTGGATGGTGGTGATGTGGTCGCGTTGAGATCTGGTGGGGGTGTTCCGACAGTAGGGTTTTAAAATGGGGTTTGGGAGTGTCAGTTGTGTGCATCTCGAGGTTTGGGGGGTGTTTAATGTGATGGTGAAATGTCTAGCTTTTGCTATTTCTTGGAACTTGGGTTAGATGGTGACTAGCCGTTGCTTTAAATGTGTGTCGGGGTGGTGTTTTTGTGTACTTATTTGAGGGTTGTTGCGGGAAAAATTTACACAAATACAGCATAAATTAATTTAAATGAGCAAAAATGCATTTTTTTTTTTTTAATTTTTTTTTATTCCTTTTAACTAAAGATAAAAAAACGTCATTTTTGTTAAAATGTGTGCAATGTTGGAAAATACATGAATATAGCCATTTTGAGAAAGCGCGTTATTCATATTTTTGGATATATCAATTCACGTGGATGTCACGTGGATTGTCCAATAGCTAGTATTGAATGGGATGTCCACGTGAAATTCTCAAAATGTGTCATTTTGTCAAAAGGTAAACATCATGTTTCTCGATGCACGTGGACATACACGTGGGATGTCCACGTGGAAAAGACAAAAGTTTAAAGGATGACGCGTTCTCGTATGGTTACATGGGTTGAATGGACGCTCGCGATACGTGGTGTGACGTTCCATAACACGAATGGCGTAGTTGATATGCATGTTGTCCCCTCGAGATACGTGCATGAAATTTGCATGAATTGTCCACCTCGACATTGATGTCGTTTGCATTAGTTATCCACATAGAGTTACGTGCATGACCTTTGGATGGTTTGCATGGATGGACGAGGTTGCATGAGTTGTCCACCTCGAAATATGTGCTTGCATTCGCATGGTTTGCATCGATTGCACGAGGTTGCATGAGTTGTACACACCTCGAGATATGTGCATGACGTATGAATGGTTTGCACAAAGATGCATGGCTCGCCCACCCTGACATACGTGTGTGATGTTTCCATGTATTGTCAACCACGAGATACGTGTGTGACGTTTGCATTGGCTTTACCACCTCGAGCCACATGCGAGTCGTTTTGCATGATTTACTTGGATTTTACATGTTAAATGGGGTGTCCACCTCGAAATACGGGCGTTGCATGTCATGGTTTGCATGGATTATGCGAGTTGTATGAGTTATCCACCTCGAGATACGTGCGTGAGGTTTGCATGGATTGCAACGGGTTGGTGAGTTGCACGTCGGTTGCATGGGTCGCCCACCTCGTACGTGGCATTTGCATGATGAATTCTCAATCTCATACATGCCGTTTGTATGAGTTGTCCACGTCGATATGCGTGCGCGGCGTTTACATGGGTTCTCCACCTCGAGATACGTGAGTGAACAAATATCTCGATTGCAGAATGAGTAATTAAGACATGGGTTCTTTGTATTTTGTATAAATGAGCTCATTTTCAAAATGAGTCATTCATACAGTTTAATATTTTGTATTTCATCAAGTTTCTTCCACCTCACCAACGATGCATGTCACCTCATCATCAATAGCTCTTTTGAAAATGAGTTACATACATTAGTTTGAAATTTTAAAGTAAGCCCACTATTTGATGAATAAAAAGTAAACCACTTTATTTTTTGAAAAGCACCGGTGTTTTGTGTACTTATTTGAGGGTTGTTGTGGGGTAAGGGCATCCCAACCCAACAACATTAAAATAGTGTAACATTAACACTATTAAATATATTCATATATATTGTAGTATAAACATTGACATTGACATTATTCACGTCTTCAACTCATCAACATTATCTTTTATACTATTTTACTTTTTATTATTATTATATTCAATTTAATTTTTAGTTTAAAAGTAATATATGCATAAAGATAACTTTATAAAACATAAAAAATAAAATAAAAAAAGGTGAATAGTGCTTAAATGGCGCTGGTTGGAGTTGGTCTAACAAAAAAGGAACTTCCCATCGAATATCATGCAATGCACGCCATGATGTATGCATGCACATCTTGAGGTAAAATGTCTGATATTTGAGTGGGTCAGTAACCAAAGTGGGTTACTTTTGCATTTTTCATACTTCGACTGTTAATTGAAGAGAGTCCTCGAGGTAAGATTGTTGGAGTAGAAAGATAATGGATTATAAGTTAGTGTGGGACCTCCAATTCACCTAAATATTTTGGAGAACACACTCAGTCTCAAACTAAAGCCTAAACATAAACTAGTTTATTCAACTCGCAAGATTTGGATTAACCTTATACAAAACTCTATTTTTCGTGTGATGACAGTGGGTGTACGAATCGCCTCGACCCCCTTATCATTAAGGCCCCACTAATCTCACGTGATTGAGGACACCCCTATCACAAACCCAAATATCGAAGGAAAATGGTGCAATTGTCATGATCAAACTCATTACATCTGCCTTAGTCAAGGTACTAGAGCCACGTTATTAGCCACTCCACCACACCCCTTGGAGGCAAAACTTTCTCATTTTTAAGGAGTTTATCTTATGCTCATTGTGAGCTTGCAAGCAGGACAAAATGAAATTAGAGATCCAAGCTGCAAACTTAATTAATTTGAGATTTATTATAAAAATAAAGAATAGAATCGAATTCCAGTTCACAAACCAAATTATTAGCACCTATTTGGAGATCCTTCTTGTCGAATTTGGCGACAAATGTTATAAACGAACATATACTGTAAATATATAACATATAATAATTTCCAATCAAGGATCTTAGAAACATTTGTTTTGATTAGATCATGAATCTGTATATTTGTTTTGATCAGATCAAGCAGATCTAGATCTCGTGAGAATCATGTAAAGTTGGCATCAAAATAATAATAAATGAAAAAAAAAAAACTCTTAAATGTGTTATTCCTTTTCAATAAAACTTAGTGTCAGTTGGATTTTTTTTTATTACAAGCTAGCAAAGAGTAACCTCCACTCAGATGAGACACAATTTTATCTCAATTACAAGCTTACGAGAAGTAATTTCAACTTACTGATGTTAAGTGGACATACCTAATATGTCATAGTATACCATATAATCTAAGCGAGTCATGATAAATCTATAGAGCCCAAGTGAGCCTAGTGAACTCGACGAGCCTGCATAACTACCAAGATCCATAGAGCTCCTGAATTGTTTTACCAAGATCCGTAATAGACTTGAAGTAAATATTGATCAAAAGTCTAGCATCTGCATTCCATGAGACTTCAACCTCGTCAGTCCTGTTGTATCCTTTTTTTAATTATTTTTTTTGGACTTCAGCGGAAGCCGAACTCATGACCTCTCTAAACCTTGATTAATTACATATGATTTTATAATTGAAAGTAGCATCGATGGCAACATATCCAGTGGCAATTGTTTATTGTAATGTAATTTTCTCATTGCATAATTTTTTCGAGAGACATGGTAATATTTTAAAGCTTTGAAGTGAAAGTGGTTGCTGATCTTTACACTTTTATCCAAACAAGTCCCAGTCCAAGCTTGGAAATCAGAAATTTGAAGAACCCCCAAAAGTTCTTAAGAAATTGTGAAGAACATGTTATGATTAAGAAAAGAAATTATGGTTAGGGTTAGATCAGCTAAATTGTGCAAATGGCCAATATTATTTAGAACATGTACCCAATTAGACTTTCTTCTTCGAAATCCTCAAATAAGTAGTTAGCAAAACATGTGAAAGCAAGAAGTGGAAGTCTATGAATCAATTGATAAATTCTTGCGACCAAACAAATGGTCCGAGAGACATTTGGAATTTTATATATTTGATGATTAATATTTTTTTTGGTCAAATTTGATGGTAATGACTTATGTCTTATGTAACCCTATACTGTAGCCCGATTCCAATTAATACTTTTCGTGAAATAAAAAATTACTAATTTTTTTTTCAAATTGAAAGATTAATTTAAGTTTTTTTATTGTTATGTTGATTGAGTTATGAATTATCATGCTTAATCAAATATATAAAATTTCTAAATTAGTATGACAAATATATTTCAATAATGTTCTAAATATAAATTTTTATATCTTTATGATACAACATATATAGTAGGACCGCTTTTAATGATAAAAGTTGTGTTTTATAGTAAGATCTTGAGTTCTATTCCATACAATTACGCATATTTTTAGTAGAAAATTACATTAATTTTCAATAAAAACAAAAAAAAAAGAATTTAATAATGCTAAATATAAATTTTTATATCTTTTGAGTGGTGCTTTTAATGGGAGGCGAGAAATCACCGCGAGGATCCCCATAGGGCACGGTGAGCAATCCCGTCATAGGGCGTGTAGGAAAAGCAAAAGCAATTTCCGTCCTAACTTTGCCTTGCGACTTGCCCGGCGGGGAACGGGGATTCCTCACCACACTTGCAACCCTAATCACTAGTATTGTACCTAGGGAAGGGTTTTGCTAAAGTTATTAATAAAGTTCATGTACATAATAAATTCTAATTGGTCCACGTGTGCCACGTATGCACACGCTTATTAAGAAAAGTGATACATGACAGTTATATTTTTTCAGTTGATAATTTTGCCCTGGCAATCTTCTCCTATTTTGGATGGTAGCAAAATTAATATGGACAACTTTAAAAATTTTACATTTAAGGACTTTAGCAAAAACACTCCCACTATAGCTAAAGTGTACGCAAATTGTCAAAATATCTTTGATGAAATGAATGATCACTTCTAAGAAGTCAAGGTTGCATAGGTTGAAGATAAAATGTGTACAAAATAACAAGAATGGTTTTGATAAAGTCCTGTAATAATTTTGAAGTTGGTAGTCTTGCCCATATTAATTTTGTTGCAGTCCAACTGGAGAAGATTAAAAGGACAAGATTGTCAACGCGAAAAAAATATAGTTGTCATGGAAGTTTTTATAAAAGTACTAATGTTTTTAGTTTAAATCCGAAAAATAGGGTGGTGTTTTATTTTTTTCTCAGAATAGGCAATAACACATTTTCAAAAGACGCTATCAAAGTGGGTAAATTTGGTTGCTGATGTGGACGGTCCATGTAGGACCGCCCTTACACAGATAACGCCTTTTCAAAAGGCGCTATCGTGTAAGGTCGTCCACGTGACCAAGGTTACACAGATAGCGCCTTTTGAAAATGCGCTATCCGTGTAACCCTTGCCGATGTGGACACCCACGTGGACATCGATGGGTCGAATATCGCTTTATGGGTTGTCCGCCTCGCAATACGCACACTACGTATAACCCGGCCCACGTGGACATCGACCGTTTCGGTCGGCGCCATGGGTTGTACGGGTTGTCCGCCTCGCAATACGCGCACTACGTGTAACCCGGTCCACGTGGACATCGGCGTTTCGGTCGGTGCATATGGGTTGTCCACCTCGCAATACGCGCACTACGTGTAACCGGTCCGTTGTCATGCACCACTTTTCTTTTTAGTAAATGTGCATAGATAGACCAATCAAAATTTGTCAAGTACACAAACTTTAGAAACTTTGTCAATAAAGACTTTAGCAAAACCCTTCCCACAAAATAGCACTATTACCTCTCTAGTCTCTCCTAAGCATTAAACTTGCATACAAAAACAAATGTACAAGACTACAAGTTATTGGAGATGTGTGGACTCAAATACAATCTCATATCGATTAAGTATGACTTCATAAAAAAGTACTTACGCGTGGATCTCTCTCCAAATAGAATCGAGGCCTTTTAGAATAAAACATCTCACTACCGTGAGTTAAAGGTGACTAAAGGTGCATTCCTATTTCCTCCCATGCTATTCAAAGGGTTTTCATCGGGTGCTCCTAAAGATACAATTGGCATGCACTTGATGAGATCCTACACAATTTCAAAATGAAGTTGACCTTTATTGAAAGGCAACTTTTGAAATCATGGATCAAATCCAATAATTTAATAGTTTGAACCCAAGCAATTGATGTCCATTCAAAAAAGCTAACATCTTTTAGGGACACATCAGAGTCTTATCAAACAGGTACTTTCTACCTTCAAAGCTTTATTCAGCTTTTTCAAAATGAAAAAAGCAAAGGAAAAACTTTTGAACAAGTCCTGAAAAAGCTCACCAACTTTAGCAGCTTAAAAAAAACAGTTGGCATTCAGATGTGGGGCTCAAAGGATGCTTACACGCACCTTAAGCAACCATAATCAATGCATATTAGAAGCTCAGGGTCAATTGGCCTTCACCCGCCCACGCCCACACACTATCACATACACTTCTCATTTCATTCCAGAGGCGAAACCCAAAGATTTAATTTTTTGAGCAATTGTAACAACTAGTTGTGCTTCCACACAATTTAGACAACCATAATCTATGAACATCAGAAACTCAAGAGCAATTGGCCTTCGTCAATGGACTGTCACATGCACCCCCACATTTTATTCCAGAGGCCAAGCCAAAGTTTTGAACCAATGAGCATATATTAATAGGGTGGGCTTGGTGGTGTAGTCACCTTTACTTGAAAGGACTAAGATGTACCAAGTACATGAAAATCCACAGAAGTTTTGGTCTTTGGTGGAAGTTCAAAAAAAAAAAAAAAAAAAGGCTACAGTAAATTGGTAATCAGTTCAGGATTAAGGCACTTGGAAAACTTTATTGGCATCATGAACCTCCACTATGTCACTTGGTGTAGTCATGATTGAATTGACACAAAAAAATACTATGAACTTGATGAATTGAAGAAATTCTAGATTGAAGCTAGAGTTTAATACTCTATCTCCTTAAGACAATAATGCCCCGCAAATCGTCGTGCTCGCAGTTGGTAGCACTTGCCTCCCAAGATACAACAGTCACAATCCTACGATTATATCAGTTTAGATCGTAGGAACAAGTAGATCAAACTGTTGTACTCACTCACACACTAAATAATACTTTAAAACATGAGAAAAAAGAACTTAATCTTTTTTGAGAAAAATCAAATAAAAATCGGAGTACTCAAATTTACATACAAATGTATATTTATACTGTGTGCACATAAGCCTCATAAAGTCGTACCCATTAGTTAACGAAAATACGCGACTAATTAGTTAACGATTGTGGTGCCAATGTACATATATGGTACGAATTTAATAATCACATGTACTTACATGTGAAACGTTGCAATTTTAAAACATCACAACCAACGTATCCAACAATACTACCTCTGGTACTAATCTCATCCATTGTGCCGTTTGATCTACCAACATGTGTATCAAACAACACCAGCCATTTGATCTACCATTGTGACGTTTCCAAGATTCATGCACTTCTCTCCAATCATGTGCATTCATGCTTAAGCATTAGCTACATGACATGTACACATGACTCACCAGTTCCATGTAATATCTACATGCTATATGCATGTATGTTGATCACATGGACACTAGTCTATATATATCAAGTCACAATTAATATACATGTAAAATATATTGACACGTATATTTAATTTTACATGTCTTCTTAACATAATCATCACCAATACTTATAGTTTCCATTCATATTTAATGAGAATATATGATCACTATATGTCATATAGGCCATTATTCCTACAAACTTGGCTATAGTAAACTATATTCCACTTCGTTTTGTTCATTCCAATACCGACTATGGAAGAAAATCATGTTTTTAAAGCCCCAAATAATATTCAAGTTATTGATCTTCACTAAATAACAAGTACTTAACTACCAAAAAAAAATCAAGTACCATCATTTGGTATGAATTTTACGCCTAAGTCTCTGAGTGGTACTCCTGAGTGTTCGGTATCCAAATCTCGACCAAAAAATGACAAAACATAATCTTATACCGATTGTGTACAAGGTTTTCCTTTCTGTGTAGACCATGGATGATGGAACCACCTTAATTTTTCATTGGGTAAGTCTCTCATACAAGGATCGTGAAAATCTTCCACTAACAAGGATAAATAGCTACATATAGCTATTCATGATGAAGAATAGGGTTTAATGTGGATTATTGTGAGTCGTTAGGCTCACCTAGGCTCTATAAGTTCATTATGACCCACTTAAGCTCTATGGGTCTACAATGACCATTTAAGTATTTACTATTTAGGGTCTATTTATTTTACTTCAATAAGATTGAGATTGCGTTTAGTGAGCTTGTTACTGGGACGAAGATGCTTCTCAAGGGACATTAGCTTGCTCATCATGCTTGTAATGAAAGCAAATACTAAAAACAACAAATATTTTACCTTTGTCACTAATTTTTCTTTAGGAAGTGAAAGGGCAAAAATAAAAAAATCAAATAAAAGTTACTCCCTCCGTTCCATATTATCTGTCGTATTTGGGCTTGTGCACATGAATTAAGGTGATGATTGAAAGTCTTTAAAAGATAGACATTGAGACTAAATTACCCCTCATTAATAGCCTATTTTTCTTAAGTTTTTGCTTTAGAAATTAATGTAGAACCCCCAATTGACATTAATGACATAACTTTAAATTAGGGGTAAAATTGGAAAAAAGACCATAAATACACCCTTGATTTCCTAATGTGACACATATTGTGGAACAAGAAAAAAATTCAATGTGACAGATAATATGGAATGGAGGGAATATAAAACAAATTGTAGGGTAACATTATGACTGCCACTTCTCAAGATATCAAAACTTTCGAGGGTTAGTGCCAACCCAACGACTTTTTTTTTTGGCGCTGAAACCCTATGACTCCTAATCCTAAAACCACAACAAAAAGAGCTACTGAAATTTCTCACCAGGGAATCAATGAAAGCTGCTTCAAGAATACTGTTTCATTTTCCTTTTTTATTTCTTTTTTTACAACAAAAAAGGGGGATACAATCATACAAGCCTGTTAATCTTTGTCATTTTTTCGGGGCTTTTTCTTTGAGTCAATTATGTATTGAACAAGGTAAGTACAGGGTAGCATTTGTCAATATGGAAATATATTCATCTCAGTTTCCAAGCAAAGAAGTCAAAATAGCTAAAGCACCAATAAGAATCATGATATTCAAAAAGTAGTTTGTGGGGAGAGGCTTATCTGGACTGCCTCCAAGAGCTTCATACTCTGCCCGGATCTTCTGCTTCATCGAATCCGATAATTCTCTCTGCAATTCAAATATGCAAAAATTTATTTGTCTTATTAACTCTAGTCTCAATAGATTGTTGCTTTCGAGTTTTGCAGTAGGTTGGTGTTGCTTGCGTAAAGCGTCAAAACTTGTATTATTAAACGGCAGAACTAAGGCATTTCTTTTTTTTTAATTTTTAAACCTGCAGCAACGGTTGGAAGGTAAAAAGGTAAATGTATGTTATGTGATTGAAACACTTGATGAGAAAAAAATTCCTTTACAATTTTATGTAATAATAGAAGAGTGGTGTCTGAGTTTTTTGTGCTTATAACCTTTCCATATGAGTACTTTGATGCCTCAAATTTTTCCGGTGCAGGGCCAGGGGAGCTGTCTTCTATTGAGAAACCCTGATTAATTAGTCAGAAAAGACAGAAAAGATAGGATGGTCAACATCAGGAAATGTGATAGAATAAAAAGATTAACAAACTACATGAAACGTTAATGGTTTAAAAAAAGGAGCATCTTCAAGTAACATCAACTTGCATTCATCATGCCAGTCAAAGACTGCTCAAGGAAAAACAAAAGAGTAGTTATTTAAGAATCGGATATCGGAAGTTTGATAGTGCCAAGGGAAAGTTTTTTCCACATGAGTAAAAGCAAATCATGAGTTTATAATGAAAAGAGAGAAGTTTTGACACCGATTTGAAGCCCTTCTAATATTGGATATTATATGCATCATGCAAGCAAATCATGAGTTTATAATGAAGTGATTTTCACAAACTAGTTCGAATATGAAGAGAAAACAGGATCAATTGATGACGAAACTTCAAAATTAAAAGCATTACCATATGTCTGTTGTTTTCTATTAACAAAAACAGTTGTGAAGGCTTATTTTCTTTTTTAAGAAAAATCCTTGGCTCTGTTGGCCAAGCTCATGGGCTCTGATGGCCCATTTTTATTACATATCCAAACCAACCTGTCCTACCAAATTACGAGAGCCGGAGGAGACTGCATAACTCACACGATAAAACATATTCCCTCAAATGATCTGCTCATGTCCATAAAACCTCAGGTCCAGAGCATAGTATATCTCAGTTTATCCAAGAAAACTTTTAACCAAAACTTATGGTAACTTTGTAAAAGACGATTTCTCGATAATCGCTTGCCAGTTTTTATCCCATTCCAAATGAATGCTTCAAAATAGTCATCAGTTGAGCTCAAAACCAAGCAATTGTCTTTAAGGAAACCTGGGAATGAAAAAGATATATCCCTGTTCCTTAATTAACTATAAACATGATAGTTAAGAATAATGATAGTGTGTGACAACCCTCACCTGACCTAAGGTTGGGTCGCCCGGCCCAGGCCGCCACCCAAGCCCAATACTTGAATCGGGCCCAAGCGTACGGTCTGGCACGCCTAAACAAAACCCGCGGAAAGACAATAGCTATACGATGGATAATATTAATATATGTGGAATTAAGGGAATAAAATATCCATAAAGCCATTATAGTAAAATCCATGAAGTGGGTGTCCAAAAGTCTCATCAATTCATGCTATCCCAAAAAGCTTCCAAAAGTTCTAATTAAGACAAGGAATGATTTAAACTACCCAACAAGTCCTTAATTACAACCCAAATTCATTGTTCTCAAGATCAAATAACTAGATAATAGGAGCACGCAAGGCTCATAATGCAAGGGAAGACTTCAAGCGGGTGCCTTTCCCTGTTTCCGAACTAATGCGGGTGAAGCTACCCACTTACTCTCCAGGTACGTCCACATTCGCGTTAGTTCGGAACAAGGGAAAGGCGCCTGTTTAAACTCTTCCCTTGGATTGTGCGAGTTTGCAGACAACAACTATCTAGTTATTTGATTTTGTGAACATTAAATTTGCGTTGTAACTTAGAGTAAGTCATTTGGGTAGTTTGGAACCTTTCTTATCTATTTTGAAATATTTGGAAGATTTATGGTAGTGTTGGAAGCTTTTTTGAATGATTGAACCTACTTAAGACTTTTGAACACTTATCGCATAGATTATATGGCATATGGAATTCTAGTTTCAATTTCACTTCCGCATGTATTATTCCATATGGTTAGTATGTCATTCCGCAGTTGAAATAGGCGTGTCAGATTGTTACTTGGGCATGGTTCACGTATCGGGCTTGAGTAACGGTTTGGGCCAGGCGACCCCTAGTTCAAGTGAGGGTCGTCACATAGTGAGTGTCTTACAACAAAAGAGCTTGCTCATGTAGTCCAAGCGAATCTTAAATTCATAGTATGAAGTTATAAAGCATCAAGTGTGCAGAAAATGGATGGAGCACTATGCACGCCCAGAAAAGAGAAGATAGAAAATTAATAATTATTATCAATAATAAAAAGGAAAATGTAATGCCATGAATCATGATCGCTTACTTGTTGCAAGGGTACCCTAACATAAATGCTAAGCTAACTATTTTTTATTAGCATTTCTTAGTACAAACATTTGCAAGTATAGCTAACCAACCTCTGGAGGGTCAAACTTAGCACCCAAATTACTCAGCTTTGCATGGGCTTCAGTATAATCCTTGAAAAATGCATCCTGGTCTGCAGCATACTTCTCTGCATACACCTGTAAAAAAATACTCCATCAATTTCCAAATAACAACAATAACTTCAAAAGATTAAAATTTCCAGAAGATTAAAAGATTCAAAGTTCCATCCCAGGTCTGCAGCATATTTCTCCGCATACACCTTATTCCCTCTACCTTGAATGAAGGATCTTCAAATAGAACTGCATCAGTTGGCAAAACCAGCAAATCTTCATCCCTCCTTTCCTTGATATCCTACATTGTGTTGTCGGTCAGTAACGTAGTTGCACTATTAAGGGATGACTACTTTCATTTTGAAGGAGGTTCCAACTTCTAGTACTTTGAAATAGGAGTTGTCAAATTTCAACCACTGTACAGTCCATGATTGTCCTCCTGGTGCTCCAGGTCCATCTTTCTGTCAATGACCAATAAACTTGGTAACCTAAGTACATTATCACTTAACCAAAAAAAAAAAAGAAGAAGCAGTAAATAGTCCTTTGGTATATGTGATTATTGATGAAAAGATACATGAGATGAGGCTATCTGGACAATCCAGAAAACTTAGTAATCAATCAATCACGCATGACAGGGATAGTGAAAATTAGAATCACTCAATTAAGACACAGCTTGACTTTAAAAGAGTACCGGAGAGACAACATGTTGTCGAATAACATTAAGAGAAATGAATGCAGATCATGCTAACTACAAATTCTAAAATTCAAATCACTAAATTATAGCAATACTTTAATTGGATGAAGAGAACAAGGGAATACAGGTCCACTTACAGTGTATTTTGTTTCGGGTTTGCCCCAACCGCTGCGTTCTGGTCTTGACCTTCCCAATGTGTGCGCACCAGATAGTGCAACTATTTCCTGGATGTCAAAGAGAAGAAGTTCGATGACATGCTAAATGACAAGCTTTAGAGGATGGAAGATGCTAGGGTGAACCACTTCGGGGACACAATTTTTGTCCGCACAAACATCGATGCGCAAGTTAAGGCACACCAACAATTGCATGTCTAAAGTGGATCACCCAATCATTTTCCTTTAAGAATACAAACCATAAGCTATAACCTTGTCATTTAAGCCCATCCTGTAGAAGACATCACGGAGATGATCAGCTGGTGAGGGAGGTCCAGCATCTAAAGATGAAACGAGAGCTTGTAAAACTACTTTAAGAACAAAAGGCAAAATCTGAATAGTTGTATATTGATGTCTAACGTTAACTTTAGAAGTTCAAAGATAATCGTCGGGCATGTCTTCCTGTTTTATATTTTATGCGTCATTGACTCTTTGGCCCTTGATCGTCATAAGTATTTTCATAAAAAGAAAAGTAATCAACAAACTCCTTTATGGTGTTATGAAAAAGATCATCCTTAGTTATTTGGGAAAATGTATGCTTGGATTCCTAAGCCAAATCTATGGAATATTTTGACACATGATAATGCTCATATCAAACTCAAGTCTGGCAAAGAGTTTGAAAATTAACGGAAAGCATTATGAGCTGCAGAATAAGGTTAACTTCGCAAATGATCCAATACTGGGGTTGTATTCACTGGTTCATAGGCATATGCAAATGAATTCAATTTTTTATGTGAAGTTGGCACATAACGGACGTAAGAGCAAGAAAATCAATAAGCCAGAATCATAACTTTAGTTTGAGAATTAAAAAACAATTATATGTTTCTAATGGCCAAATATCTTATTAACTTTTTACTAAACAAAGAGTCCTACACCTGACCGCAAAAATAACTATTAAAGAGAATTAGAGAATTAGGCCCTAAAAGAACTAAGAAATGGGAAATAAAGAAAAAAGTGGTTTATGATTGTACACAACAATTCTCAAAATCACCACGTCACTTATCGCTGTTAATTTATCCATAGGAATCAGGTCCCTGCTCTCACTTCTCAGACAATTGGCTGAAACTGGACCAACATTAATACTTTCCATTTTTGCACTTATATTTTTAGGTCATGATCTACGGAGTTCCATGTGATCCCACGAGAGCATATTTTGTAATACTAGCCCAAAGTTAGGTTGAGTTTCTATAATCTAGGAATTGATATCATAAGCTCATTGCTTTAGTGATAAGATGATGGAGCAAGCATCTTTGGTTTATTCTTACTTGACCGTATGGCTATTTACAACTTACAAGAGCTCAAAAATAGCGGAGCTTTATAACTTTGTAAACGGTGACCTAAGTTTAGAAGAGTACAAATTAGTAAATTTGATATTTCTACATTGAAGACAACAACATAGCCTCAGTCCCAAGTTAACTAGGGTCGGCTACATGGATCAAATTCTTCCATTGTGCTCGATTAAGTGATATTTCTACATTGAAGAATTGCGGAAAATAAAACAGAAATGGATAGTGCATCAGGAAAAGGAGATACATAAAAAAGAGGAAACTGCAAGAGAAATTCCAATAAAATATAAAAAATCAACACCATGAGCAGTTTTAGATCACACAAGAACATATAACATAAACGGTTTACTTTTCCCCTTTTACTGTTTGCTTAACTATGTATATTTTTTAAATTATGCGGGCCAAACACCATTTATTGAATCATTGACATCTTACCAGGAAGCTTTCCTTCTTCCGGGCACATATCAGGTCCAGAAACATCAACTCTTCCATACTTCATGGGAAGTTTTGGTCCTCCAGCCTCCTGAAAGATACAAATGAATTATAAAACATGATTGTATAATTATTTTTATTTTAAGAATCCCTTGATGGAGTGAGAAAAACCTCCACTGCTGTAGCACTAGCCAACTGGAACAAATCAGCATATGTCACACCTGGGTACTTGTCTTTAATTGGTTGGAGGAGTTTCAATACATTTACTAGACCTGAAATACATGTTAATAAGTATTCACCATGTCCATCTAACAAGAATACATATAGAGCACAAGCATTTACCAGCATTTGCGGCATGTTTTAGTTCTATTTCAAATCGCAAACTTCCATTAGCTCCACCTCTTTGTGGCCACTCTTCAATGTTCTTGTCATACGTACCAGCATCGTGCCATCCCAATCGAACCTGTAGTTTACAAGAGTGATGCTCAAAACATGAAGAAAACCATCATAACTTTACCGAACATAGCATCATGAAAAACTAAAATAAAAAGTTATGGCTTGCAATCTCAAGTACTTCAAATTTTCAAAAGAAAATCATACAAGGAAAAACTAAGAAACTTGCCTTCATATCCTGACTGTACTATAACTAAAGTTACACTACATTGTAGAGTTGCATTCAACATCCTGACAGGCAGCAAAACAAATTAGTTCTTTGTACCTAAGGATGCAAACCTCATATTATTGGAAAGAAGCTGCTGTGTAAACAAGTTATGGCTTGCAATCTCAGGTACTTCAAATTTTTCTTGGACCATTTTTAGGAACTAGAAGTTGGACCTTTTTTTTTAATGAACGAAAAAGGTGTTACTTCGGCCTTCTAGACTTAAAGCATAGCCCCCCCCTTTTTTTTTTTCTTGGACCGTTTTTAGAACTTAGAAGTATGACATTTTTTGACGGACCAAAAGGGTACTACTTTGGCCTTCTAGACTTCAAGCATAGCCCCCTCCTTTTTTTTTTCTTGGACCATTTTAAGGATCTAAAAGTATGACCTTTTTCGGTGGACCAAAAAGGTACTACTTTGGCCTTATAAACTTAAAGCATAGCCCTTTTTTTTTGAAAAAAATACTAGAATGACAACCCTATGTCATACTGCAAAACACGTTGACTTGCAAGAGCCTTTCATGCGGCTTTAACCCACGTGTTATGCATCAGGATTTGTGTATGCCTGCACCCCGAGACACGTATGGATGAGCTAACATGTCTTGCAGCGTGACATAGTCATTGTCATTCTAGCATTTCTCTTTTTTTCTTTTTCTTTTTTTGAGCCACACACACTCTTTCCCTCCAAAATTTCCCTCCAAAACTCTTCTATATAAGGTGGTGGAACCTTTAGTTTCACCACAAGTGAATTGGAGGTTTACTTCTCACTTTCTCCCTATCTTATTTTTCTCTTTTCTTTGGAGTTCTTTGAAGATCTTCAAGTTGTTCTTGGTATCTTCAAATAACAACTTGAAAAAAAAAGGTCATGTTTTAAGTCTAGAAGGCCAAAGTAACACATACATTTTTTGTTCATTACAAAAAGATCCTATTTTTAAGTCCTAACGATGGTCAATGCGAAAAAATTCATGCATTCAATCAACATTCCACCAATTTCCACCAAAAACTAATTGTATTCAATCCGCAAGCAATCAAATTCAATTCAACCACAACAATTCAAGTCCACTATCACCGAATTACTCATAATCAACAACAAATCAGCTTAACCACCACACCGACCATAATCGGATGACAGAATGTCGTCCTGAGAAGCTCCTTCACATCCTCTCTGGCGCTCCTCAGCTGATCCGGACTCGACGCCAAGCAAACCACACCACCGTCACCGCCACCACCACCGACATTGCGAGACTCCGCGAACGACCTCCTCTGAAACCTCTGACACAACCATAGCAACAACCATCAGAGTTTTGAGATCGAGAGAGAGAGAGAGAGAGATTTGAAGAGCGAGCGAACGAACCTTGTGATTGTGAGCGGAGAGAGAGCGGAGAGAGGGGAGAGATGTGTGGGAGGAGACGAGATGAGTGAAGAGCGAGGGTTTTGGGGTTTTGGGGGAACGGATTTGGAGGAGAAGGCGCGCGGAGGAGGAAGCCAAACAGGCCATAACTGATTGTGATTGTGTGTGTGTGTGACACTGCTCTGCCATTCGTTTACGTTCCTGTTTTCCGATTTTGGAATGTTGATCAGGTGCTCCCGGGAGCGGGACTTTTTATTCCGACGTCCAAACGCTGGACTCCAGGTCGGAGTTTTTTAGGGCCGCTAAGGGCACCCCACCTATTAATGAAGGCACCCAACTTTTTTGTAAAAATTCCAGCAAAACTGGAAAAGACCATTTTGCCCCTGTATATATAATGATTCAAACCCCACAAATCATTTTGACAAAAAAAAAGCACCCCACCACCAAGCTTGAACCACAAAGCCACATTGCGTTTGGCGAGCGTTTATCGATTCTTGCGAATTGACATCATCCGACAGCGATGTAACAATGTTTGACAATCATATGATGGTTTCTTAGAACTGTTTAGTTGGGTAAAACTGTGAAAATGATGATTTGTTTGTCAACGTAGGGTTTGGTAATTTCCTCAAATCCGAACTTGTTTCCACTATATAATGGAGGAATGTATCTTGTTACGGTGCAAGAGGAGGTTGAACTTGAGGTAATTTTGCGAATTTATTGTGTTTTTTATGAGGTTATCCGAAGTTTCGTCGATGTGCGCGATTGTTTCGGCCTCGCAGACCGAGATATATTGAAATGTCTCTGGCCATAGAGGACCGAGCCTACTCTAACCCTCTCGCCGCTGTACAACCGAGAGTAGGAGAAAATTCTCGGTTGTACACCACCGACGCCACATTACCTATCACTAATTGTAGCTCTCGTCATGTCTCGGCCGAGATAACTGAAATATTCTCGGCCATGCGTAACCGAGACACTGTGAACTCTTCCGGCCTTCGTGACCGAGACTGCGAGTTCCCAAAAATTTAGCTTCTGTCTCGTCTCGCCATGCTTGGCGAGACAGCAACATCTCTCGGCCTCGTGTGGCCGAGAACCGCGATTTCCCAATTTTTTTACCATTCTACAAACCGCTACACACACATTACAACTACTCTACCAAATGTAACTTAATTATACTATAAACGTAACTTCAAACGATCGATTTCGCGCAAAATCTGTGTGTTCGACGATCTTCAACCGAGCCCTAATTTGGAGACGAAATCGGCTCACACACCGGACCCTACAAAATGCAGAAAACTCGAACAACGAAGGAGAAACACACGGCGAGGGACGGAGAACACGATTTCGGGGATTCCTCTCACTGGTCGGTTGAAAACAAATGGATTCTTCCACAAGGAGTTCGGTGAAGGTGGTGGTGGGGGTGGTGGGGTGCTAAGGGGTTTTGCACGAGGGTGGTGGGGTGCAGATGGATTTCCATGAGGGGTAGTTTAGGTATTTCGGGTCTAATTTTTGGGTGCCCCAGGTAAATCGGTTTGTGCCCACATTAACTGGGTGCCTTCATTAAATGGTGGGGTGCCCTTAGCGGCCCTCGAGTTTTTTAGTGCTGAAAAGTGGCATCGATGGTTGGAGCGAGTGACGGTGGGAGCTATTGTTCACGCGTGTGGTGCTTCGGATGTGTAAGCTCAAATCTCGAGGTAAGTACGAAAGGTGGATGTCAAGCCGTTGAGCGTCTCATGTGTTGTGTGTTTGCCGTTTCAAATATAGAAATGGGAGAGAGAAACTTTCCAAGCTTCTTTCTTTTTTAAGAGTAAATAGCATAATATATCTTTTTACGAATTTATCATAATGTTTTAATTTTTATAAATAGTATATCATAATATTTTGAAATTGTGCAAATTGTATTATATGAATAAATTTAGGTTGATTTGTGATTACATTTAATCGTATTATTGTTGCAAATGAGAAGAGTTTCTCTCAATTTATCATGTCATGAGATACAATTTGTGATGTTCGAAACTTGAAAATGGAAAATTCTAGATAAATTTGTAAAAAACTAAAATGTTAGGTTAAGTTTGTAAAAAACCTAAATGTTAATTTATAAAAAACTTAAAACGTTAAGATAAGTATTATGCTATTTGCCCATTTTTTTGTACAAACTTCAAAGTTTTATTTTATTTTTTTGGCACAAGACTTCAAAGCTTTTTTTTTGTTTTCGATATGGTGTTCGATGCCAACTGCACTAACTAATCCACACTCGGGCATTGTTGGACCCCCTACGAAAGGCGGACCCCCTACCCAATTTTTTTTTATTTAGGATACTCAAAATCAAGACCTCACTTAAGAAAATCAAGGCTCTTACCACTTGAGCAAAATAGATGTTGGTTACTTCAAAGCTTTATGTTTTAGTAAGATGAGTTTTTTCTACTAATTAATAATCCTTTTAAGGATATTCGGATATTCTTAGGCGACAAGAAGCATATATATAAGTGGTTATTCTTCTTTTTTTTTTCTTTTTTTTTCAGGAGGAATTTAAGTGCTTTGCACTTGTGCAAAGCAATTCGATTATAGAAATCTTATGAGACCAACTTTGTCAACGCTATATATTGATCAGGTTTTTTTTAGTTCTTTTTTTTTTTTTTGCAAAAAGTTCAATTTTCCAATATAATTATATAAATTAAGCCTTTTATTTTTTAAAATTGGAACTCGATAGTGTAATATAATATCTTACTTTGAAGATCATTATTATTTCTTTTAAATGCATTATATAAATCTTAATTTCTTATTGCATAATTGTTTCTTATTTATGTTGATTTAAAAAAAATCACAACGCGCGGTATATATTGTTTCTCGTCAATTGTTGTTTAGGTCTAAATTAAAAAATTGCTAGGGTTCACTAATACGAGTTCAACTTAATTGATTCAATTATAGTATGACGTTATAATAGGATGAATTCAACCTATTTAAAGAAACATATTGTTTTTTGCCACGTTGTTATTTGATTATTTTGGTTATGAATAAATAAAGTATTGTTTGCCGAAGCATCTCTAATGAGATAGTAGACACGTCACTAACTGAAAGATAAAGTTTGGGGAGGTTTTTAGTTCAACTCCCACTTAAGTAAAAAAATAAAATAAAATAAAGTTTTGTTTCCATTAAAAAAATTGCTATGGTTTTACATGCAATTCATGTATGTTTGTTCCGAGCAACCACAATGATTGCTTTTAAATTGTGTCTCACTGCACGATCACTCTCCATCCTCCTCATGCAGGAACGCAGAGAGTGCAAAGAGCGTGAGGCTACTAAAGTGTGTTTTTTTTAAATAGTTGAAAAGTCAATTAAAATTGTTGAATATTTTTTACTCGTGATGTGAAGATAAAAATGTGTAATGTGATTGAGGGTCTCGTAAAATTGTGTAATAAAATGTTTAGCTATATTGAAGCTGCGTAGCAAAAGAGAGTTTAGTGAATTAGTGAAGTGATACTCTATTATATACCTTTTGGGTGTAATCATTGGATAAGCTTCTACCATAAAACTCAATTATATAACATTTATTACGCATACATTAAATGCACTACATCAATCACTATTAAATTAAAATTTCATAGTGAAATTACAATAACAAACATTTAAGTCCATGCATAGGAAAGACCAGTAGGTCTTCTCACAGATAACTTTTTTTTTTTATCAATTTGCAAATTGATTAAGTCAACTAAAAAAACATATATTTGAAAAAAATAAATAAAAAGCAAAACGTAATGAAACTTTTTTTATTTTTAGGAAAATGGTACAATGACAGCGAAAGTCACATATAGCGAAGTGGCGTGCGGACTCGCGGGAAAACGAGTGTGACTTGGGGGTATGGGCACATAGTTTTCAGTGCATAACACGTGGAGCATGTATCTCGAGACGCGCACGACGACTTCAAATGATGCAGACCCTCACGCCACGTCACCCTGTCTGATTTTAGTTATGACTTTTGTGGTGTCATTATAACATTTTTTTTATGACCGTGGGTGTTCGACCTGCCTCGCCCCCTATTAATTAAAACCTGACTAATCCCCACGAGTGCTAAGAAGGCTTCCCTACCATTATCCCAAATGTTGAAGAGAAATTGTGCAATTACCGCAAATCGAACTCATCACATCTGCCTCACTTAGAGTACTAAGGGCCCGTTTGGTTCAAGAATTAGTGAAACATTTTTCGCTTGCTTACCTAACACAAGTGACAGGTTAACTAATCATTTGTTTGTTTTCATGCCCATTGTGTTAAATAAGATTTAGTTTTGACTGTTATGCCTTTCTCATCAATGAAGTCCAACTGATCAACCTAACAAATAACAGCCACAATCTTCACTAATCCATGAATCAAACACGTAATCAACCGCAAATTTCAATCAAAATCACACACAAACAACACGAAATCGAGAAGTCAAACACGATAATTAGGGTTTGGGATCGGGGAATGGAGATTACAGGCTCGTCTGGATTGACTTAAGAGTGATGAACTGCTCGTATATGGTCATCACAATGATCTTAATGGTTTTTGGATTGGATTCGATTTCACGAACAATCGCGGGATCGAGAGAGACAAATCCGCGATCTTGAGAGAGAGAGAGAGAGAGAGAGATGGAGAAGATGATGTTGAAGATGAACGGGATGGAGAAGATGATGTTGAAAATGTGGGTAAAAATGTAATTTTTATTTACTTGAGTTGGACGTTCTAATGACAGGGTCCTACGTCATTTGGTAAGCATGAATGTAAGGGTTTGGTAAGATCGAGCCTTAGCTGACACTCCAATAAAACACCAATTTTACAGCAGAGCTAAGCCTACCAATTTTACAGCATAGCTAAGCTCAGGCTTAGCTAAGCTAATACTCCAACCAAACAGGCCTTAAAACTTTATTTGTAGCCACTCCACCACACTTCTTAGGCGGTTAGTATCTCTATCAACGGATTTGGCTGGAGAATGTTTTGGGTTTCTTCTATTTTTGTTGTTGCTGTGATAGCGTTGTTGTTGTTGTTCTTCATTGTTGTTTTTCGTTGGGGGTGGAGGGGGTTAAAGAGATAGAGATTAGTTTTTGTGAAAAAGGAGGGGCAAAAGAAGAATATTGAGTAAAAAAGTTAAACTCGATGATGGATTAACTAAGGAAAGGGTAAGGGGTCACTTAATTTAGTTCATAATTTATGTGATTAGCTAATCCGTTGCATTATTTAATCACGCAAAGTGAACAACAAATTATATTTAATCCAATCAATTATCTAAGCAGTCATGCGAATCAAACACACCATAAGTGCTATAGAGGGTGACAACACTCTGCGGTCGTGTCAGTTGAAGAACTTTCAGACCATCTATCTAATACAATCGTGTGAATCGAACGGCCAAAAATCACCCATCAAGTTGGACCAACAGATAGCAAAGACGCCACGTGGCAGGAGCCGTGTGAGCTTGACCAGTGCTGGTTGTGTGTACGAGTACGACTCACTCGTACAAAAGCGAGGAAAGCAAACCAAATTGTCCATCTTTATCGACACGGCGAACCGCCCACTACACACTCCACACACTACACACACTGCACAGTGCGGTTCGTGTACAACAGAGGAGTTGGTCGGTCGCGGACTGCGAATAGGAGACTCGATTCGCCGATCGAATCCGCGAATGGTGTCTGGAATCGGCTAGGGTTAGTGGATCTCCGCTCGATTCAGTTCTCGATTGTTGAATTTGGTTCTCGTTTAAGATATCGTTGTTGATTTGTTGTTTTTATTGTGGAAATTGAGGTTTTCGTTTGCGCGATCGGTGGTTAGGTTTCGTTTGTTTGATTTGCTGCATTGATCGCTGTTTGGTTGCGGTTGTGAATGCGATCGTCTCTAATTCGGATCGATTGTGTTGAAAGATTGGTGTTTTGTTTGTTTGATTGATTGATGTGGTGAATTGGATGGTTTGGAGCTTGAATTTGCAATCCGATGAGTGGAATTGGTGATGTTATGTAGTTGTTGTTTGGCGATGTGATTAAGTTTGCTCATTGCTTTCAGTCATTCGCGAAATAATTTGGCGCATCGCGTTGAAATACTGAGAATAGAAGAGATAGTTCATCCTTAATTTTGTGAAGCAAGTTTTGAAATTTTGTTGAGGCTTATTGTTTGAATTGAAGATTCTTGTTACCTTGTAGGTTTAGTGTTTGTGAAACTGTGATTAGCGATTGAAAGAATATCTTCCTCTCTTTTCTCATTAACAGAACTCAGAATATATACACCAATTACACCAATCAGTAGCATGATCCTAGGCTAGATAATTGGAAACTAACCATATACAAAGACTGATTCTAGGCTAGAGAATAGGAGGCTAATCAATATATGGAAACTAACAATATATACTATATTTAACACACCCCCGCAGGCGAAACAAGAGGTTTACAGATGTTGAGACTGTTACGAAAATCTTCAAACAATACTTGCGGTAGACCTTTGGTAAAAATATCTGCAATTTGATAACGGGACGGCACATGAAGAACACGGACTTGTCCGCGTGCAACCTTCTCTCGAACAAAATGGATATCCATTTCGATATGCTTTGTACGTTGATGTTGAACTGGATTACCCGACAAATAAATAGCACTTACATTGTCACAGTATACTAAAGTGGCCTTCTTAATCGGACAATGTAACTCTAAGAGAAGATTCCGGAGCCAACATGATTCGGAAACCACATTGGCCACCCCACGATATTCGGCCTCGGCACTAGAACGAGACAATGTGGGTTGACGTTTAGAAGACCATGAGACCAAGTTGTCTCCCAGAAACACACAATACCCGGATGTAGATCTTCTCGTATCAGGGCACCCACCCCAATCTGCATCAGTGTAAGATACCAGAGTAGAAGAAGAAGATGGGTACAAATGAAGACCATGATCCAAAGTACCCTGAACATATCGAATAATCCGTTTGAGAGCAGACATATGATCAACCCTCGGATCATGCATATGGAGGCAAACTTGTTGGACGGCATAAGAGATATCCGGCCTGGTGAAAGTGAGATATTGTAGAGCCCCTGCAAGACTCCGATACAGAGTTGGATCATCAAAAACAGTACTAGCAGTAGCACTAACCTTAGGCTTAGTGTTAACCGGAGTAGCAGACGGGTTACATGATGACATTCCTGCACGCTCAATTATTTCTTCGGCATATTTGCGCTGTGAAAGAAACATACCACCCTTATGTCGAGTCACAGCAATACCCAAAAAATAATTCAATTGACCAAGATCCTTCATAGCAAATTCAGAACAAAGAAGGTCCATAATGGAGCACCGGAGAGCATGAGAAGAAGCAGTAAGAACGATATCATCAACATATAATAAAATGTAAGCCATATCTGAACCCTTGCTGTAAATGAACAAAGAGTTGTCACATCTACTATTGGTGAAACCAATAGATGTAACAAAATCAGCAAAGCGCTTATACCAAGCTCGGGGAGCTTGCTTAAGTCCATACAAGGACTTACGCAATAGGCACACATAACTGGACGGTACGATCCATGTACCCCAATGGTTGATGCATATAAACTGTCTCCTGAAGCGTACCATGAAGGAAGGCATTTTTGACATCCAACTGATGAATTGGCCATGCTTTAGAAAGAGAAATGCTAAGAACGGTACGAATAGTTGCCGCTTCACAACCGACTAAACGTGTCACCACAATCAATGCCAACCCGTTGAGTTTTTCCATCACATACAAGACGGGCTTTATGCCTCTCAAAATCACCGTTAGAATGAACTTTATGAGTAAAAATCCACATAGACCGAATAACATTAACATCGTGGACGGGGCACCAATTCCCACGTCTTATTTGTAATAAGAGCATTATATTCATCATCCATGGCCATTTTCCAATTCGGGTCACGAAGAGCCGCCACCGGATTACGAGGCAAAGGAGACCTTGAAACCGTGGCATGTAAAGCTTGGTATTTTGGATTGGGTTTAAAAATACCATGCCGGCTTCTAGTGACTATAGTGGGCTTAGGAAGAGGAATATTGGGAGTAGGAGCTACGGACTGGGCATGTGGGGAGTGGGCTTGGTTAATAATTGGGAAGGGTGGGTCTCATTGGGCCAGGTGAAACCGGATCTCTGGATCGGTTGGGCAAGTGTGTGTAGGCCTGGGCTGGCGTATGGGAAAGAGGAGTAGTAGACTCTTGAAGATGATTTTGCACATAAGGAGATAAACCATTATCCAAATAATCATATGTATGGGATGATGGGGTATGTAATGACGCAAAGGGAAACACATTCTCATCAAAACGGACATGACGACAAATGATGATTTGTTGGGAGGATAAATCATAACATTTATAGCCACGGTGATTAGGTGGAAAACCCAAAAAAACACAAGGAGTTGACCGAGCTTGTAATTTATTGATTTTGGTGGAAGGAATAAGAGGATAACAGAGACACCCAAAGACCCGAAGATGAGAATATGTAGGAACCCGTTGATATAGTATTTGAAGGGGAGAAATATTACCCAAAAGCTTGCTCGGAAGAATATTAAGGAGGTATGTTGCCATTTGTAATGCATGATGCCAAAATGAAGGAGGAAGTGATGCATGAGAAAGTAGAGTACGAGTGATATTATTGATAGACCGAATTTTCCGTTCGGCCTTCCCATTTTGAGAAGAGGTGTGAGGACAAGAGAGACGAAAAGACATTCCATTCGTCTTACAGAAATTCAAAAATGGTCCATTATCAAATTCCCTCCCATTATCACATTGCATAGTTTTAATATTACGTTCAAATTGGGTAAAAATATGAGCTTGAAAAATCAAAAATTTGTCATAAACCTCCGACTTTTGACCCAAAGGAAAAGTCCATAAATAATTCGAAAAATCATCCAATAATAGCACGTAATATCTATGCCCTGTAACTCAGAATAGGAGAGGTCCAAATATCACTATGAATTATATCAAAAGGTAAAGACGGACTGGAACGAGAAGACATAAAAGGCAACTTAATATGTTTTCCGAACACACAAGAACGACAAATACTAGAAGTAGAGTTTCGAGTACAATTAATGCTTTTATTGGCCCGAAGAGCATCGAAAATAGAAGCACCCGGATGACCCAAACGATCATGCCAAAGTGAGGAAGAGATGGCTGCAAAGGTGGATGGAGTAGTTTGATTGTAAATAGAGTTGAGAGGATAAAGATCACCCTGGCTATCACACCTCGAATAGGCGTCCCCGTCTGAAAATCCTTCACAGAAAACCCAAAAGGATCAAATTCAACAGATACAGAATTATCAGTAGTGAATTTCCGAACAGAAATAAGATTTTTGATTATTTTGGGAACATGAAGGACATTATTCAAGGACAATGGAGGATTAGGGGTGGGCAAACATGTATGACCATAACCACGAATAGGAATTGAATGACCATTTCCGACAATAATACCAGTATGATGATTGCTCAAATTAAAATAAGACGAGAGATTACCGTTCGAGGAGGTCATATGTGATGTCGCACCGGTGTCCATATACCAAGATGAATCGGGTGGATTTAGAGCCATGGTGTGCATAGCGGATGCAATGTCCGTAGGAGCATAAGAGCCAGACTGCCCATTGAAAGATGGAGCCATAGAAGCCTGGTAGGCTTCCTGGTGGGGGCGAGGGCCCAATACCCCAGGCCCACGGTTTGGAGCAGGTGGGCGAGCCCAACCTTGAGTAGGCATGGGGCAAGGAGGAGCAGCCCATTGAGGCCAACCCCAATGAGGAGACGGAGACCACCCCCAATTCGAAGCATGCTGCTGATGGCGTTGCGAGCCGCCCTTGCCGAACCGACCACCAGAGCCACCCTTGTTGTGCTTGCCTCCTCCATTTCCGCGGCCACCGGAATTTTTCCGGCCCGGATTGTTCTGTTTCCGGCCAGAAAGTTGCTGCCCCTTCCCTTGTCCCGTATGAGAATGAACAAAGGAAGAATCATCGTCCTCATTTGATGCAGCTACCATGGCGGAGTCAGAAGCCATAGTTGCCTCCTTGGCTAACCCGGACTCTTCAAGAGTCAGCATTGAACGGGCTTGATAAAATGGAGGAAGGGGATTACTTTGTCGGATCATCGTACCCACACCACGGTACGGAGCAGTAAGACCTGAGACAAGTTGGAGCACAAGACGATTGTCGGACACCGGAGCCCCAACATTCTTCAATTGATCGGCCAGGGACTTAAGCCGTTGACAATACGCCGAGGCATTGGGAAAGTGTTCCATCTTAGTGGTGGAGAAATCATGTTCAAGAGTGACTGCACGGGAATGCTTATTGTCTTGGAATATGTCCCGCAGACGATTCCAAGCTTCCATTGCTGTAGCATCTGGTTCAAGAATGGTGTGCAAAAGGTCGTTAGAAATTGTGGCGTAGATCCATGATAAGACCGTGGCATCAAGGGTAGACCACATGTCGTCATCTCCCTCACTGCGTCTCCTTGCTTTGATCGAGGGGATGATGTGATGTAAGACCCTGTTCGAACGTGCATGGACCTTAAACAACTCCGCCCATGTTGAGTATTGTACGTTCTCCATCTCAAGAATAATAGGAATGTGATTCCTAATGTTAGAGAGAAGCAAGAGCCGGGTGAAAGTGTTTGGATGGAGACATCGTTGCCCGAGAAGAAGCACGGCAGAGAGAACTGCTTGCGGTGGCGGTCGCGAGGCAGGTGTGATAGCCACGGTAGGCGCGGCGTGGGGACGCGCGCGGCGGACTGGACGGCCAGAGACGCGAGGGAGGGACGCGAGAGGCGGCGGCGCCGGATCGGGCAAGCGCGGGATCCGGACGACGCGGCGGCGGATCGGGCACGCGCGGGTGGCGGGCGGCGCAAAGCGTAGCCGAGAGAGGCGGCGAGAGCGGAGCGGGCGCGCCGGATCGGTCGAGCGGGATATGCGGATCCGGACGACGCGGGCGACGGATCGGGCACGCGCGGGTGGACGGCGGCCGATCCGGACGGCGCACAAAGTGAGCGGAGCCGAGAGAGGGGCGCCGAGGCGCGGGCTTGGGGACGCGGTCGGCGTACACACACGAGGGGAGACGCGGATCGGCAAGGCGAGCGCGAGGAAAGCAGGAAGAGGCGGAAGGGAGGGGAAGAAACCCTAGGCTCGCCGATACCATGAAAGAATATCTTCCTCTCTTTTCTCATTAACGTAACTCGAATATATACACCAATTACACCAATCGTAGCATGATCCTAGGCTAGATAATTGGAAACTAACCATATACAAAGACTGATTCTAGGCTAGAGAATAGGAGGCTAATCAATATATGGAAACTAACAATATATACTATATTTAACAGCGATGATCAACGTATTAATGTGCAGGTTTCATTTAATGGTTTACCATTGACGTTTAATTGTATTTCGACGTGTACTGTTCGGTTGTATGTTTGTGATTTTAATGTCTCACGTATTCAAGCACATGCCTTGCCTTGCCACTTGCTCGAAATTCATTGTGGAATTGTTCTATTCATTGAGTACTTTTTTTGTTCTAGGTACCTATCGAAGGAGAATAAGTGTTTCTTTTTCTTCCAAGTTGTTGTATTTGTAATGTGTACTGTTTGGTTGTATGTATGTGATTTTAACGCCTTACGTCATTCAAGCACATGCTTTCTCTTGCATCCTTGACTGCATTGCCACTCGCTTAACATTCACTGTAAAATTGGTCCATTCAATGAGTACTTTTTTTTTTCTAGATACCTATTGAAAAATGAATAAGTGCTTCTTCCTAGTTGTTACTTGTTAGTGATTGCTAGACAGTGTTTTGCAATTCAATTTCAATGCTAGCAGAAGACGATTCCGCTCCTTTTACTGGAGTAGTGGAGTGCAAAGCCCCTATTAGTCTATTGATTTTCGTTTTGTATCAATCAAGTGAATCTCATCTTTTCCAGGATTAACTAGTAAAAACGAAGCAATTGTGCTCAATCTTCGGACCATTCATCCTAGTTATATTTCAATCTTGCCCTTTGAGCTATGCCATCCTAATTCCTAAGGTGCTTCTTGTTGAATCATATATCGATGGGAGACGATTGATCGCATTCCTTTGTTGAATGATTTGGTAGGGCTGAAGGATCTCTATATTTTAAAGTTGATACTGCAACAACAACATCTGGTGATGTTGTTGACATACTGTTGTTCTTGTTGTTATGTGCAATTCTTTTCATATTTTGGTAATGATTCTTGTAGTTAGTAAGCTACATAGAAATAGTTGAGAAGGATGCATATCTTCTTCATTTTGTTTGTAATGAGAAGGGAGGTTTTTGTGGGAGGTGAATATGCCAATTGTTTAAAGCTTTGCTAGGTGAAACCCAGTATGCTTTAAACTTTTCAAAAACTGGATATAAATCCTCATTTTTGTTGCTGAAATTATTATTTTCTTTCCAGCAATGTAGACTGCATTTAAACAAGAATTGCGCAACTTGTAGTTTTCTTTTGTCTCATCTCCTGAGGAGGCAAAACCATCTTTAAGAGAGAAAGGCTCCTCATGATAACCATTAGAGAAAGACTGACAGCAGTGCGTATTTCCTTCACAAACCGACAATGCCAAAGAATGCGATCCGCCTTTTCCTCATTCTCCAAAAAGCGTGCAGCATTGTGAAGAAAGTGATGTATGAGTAATTTGTCAGTCCACCATGTGAAGGGTGTTGGTTTTTGTGAGCAACCAACCATCTATTCAATCGCAAAGTCCCTGTTCCGTTCACTTATGAGTTGTAGCTAGAGTCTTAGAAGTGTTACAATTAGGTAAGGGTGGGACGACAATAGGTCAAGAATCCACGACAAGAGATTTTTTGACTTCTTAAGACGTAATTTGGTGACTTCATTGGCGTGTTTTTTTTTTTTTTTTTTTTTTTTTTTTTTTTTTTTGTGATAAGAAAGAAACCACAACTTGCCCTTTGTGAGGTTTGAGTGTTCGCGTGTTAGTGCTCAGCTGTTTACTTGCTCATCCATCACTTGCAATTATCATGTTCTTGTTAACTTATGGCTCTTGATATGTTGAATGTTTGTCTGGAAAAACAAATTAAATCCTCACATTTTTTTTTGAGGTCTCAATGATGGATTGTGTGTAAAAGAAGCAAAGAGCACAAGGTTCACTTTTCTCTTCATTACCATGTCACGTGTGCCCCGTGGACTAAATCCTTTGCTTCTTCAATTGGAGGTTGCTGACTTATAAAAGACATTGATCTAAAGGAAAAGAATTTGTAGAGAGGTTCAGGCAAAAAGAGGAGTACTACTACCTTTGGTGGACATGCAATGGTTGCGGCTCTGTGGGTCATTTGGTTGTAAAAGGAAAAAATAGATTTTTCAGTTGGATTGGTGAGCAACAAGTACGCCTTAAGGATGAAATTTGAGTCAAAGCTTCGTTGTAGATTTCTTTTTGGTTAGTGAAATAACCAAATGTTGCTACAACTGATGCAATAGGGAAATAAAAACCAGTGCAAGTACTAAATAAAGTAAGCTATAAATAAACCAAATCACAACACGAGAACTTGTTCACGCAGTTCGATCCACGACCTACATTTGCGGGGCCACGCCCAGATGTAAAAATCCACTAAGCTGAAAACTCAGACTTACACAAGACCATTTCCAGTGACTCCCTCACTAGTCTTGATGCACTCCTTCTCACATTTACAATAGATTCTCTCCTAAGTACCCTTGGTGTGTCGAGCTCCCCTCAATTGGATTACCCAAGGTCCCCTTGGTAGTTTTACTTTACACAAGTCTCCCACTTGCACTATGAGGCTCTCCCTCACTAGAATACTCAAGTCCCCTTGGTGATTAAATCTTGAAGATAAAAGAAGTGAACAACACGTTCACAAAATACAAAGTGATCGAGATACATACTCTATCAACTTTCGCAAATATATAGACATATGAAGGACACACAATCTTAACAATATCGCCTAAGATCTGATGCGTCTTCATCTTCAAATAACCACGTCTCATCACATGTTGCACGTGGTAAACATGTCTCAGAATCCTGCTCCACTTCTTAGCACATCTTCAGTCGGTTATGGATGAGATCAAATCTGTAACAAATTGATTCTGAGATCTTGTTGCATCCGCATACCTGACTTGTTGCAACCGCTTATCCTTTTCCATATCGTCAAAGTTAGTTTCATGATATGAGCACGTGAAACACAAATTTGGTGAGTTATTTACCAAACCTTTAATCAGACAACTAATGACAATCACTTGACAATCTTGATACTAACAATTAGGTTAGGATTTTAAAGGATTCTTGTTAATAGACCTTATTGAGAAGTTGAGATATTCTTTTCTAGGAGACTTATATGTTTTTACTTTTTTTTTTTTTTGCTTGTTTATCTCTAGTTATTTTTTTCTCTTGTTTCTTGTGGCCTCCTTGCTCCCATTTTATATGATCATTTTTTCCGTTTGGATTGAAAGTGTCTCTATAATTTATATCAAAGACAAAAAGTCGAAACTATGAGTGATAGGATTGGCTGCAAGTCTTGACTCTTGAAATACTTAATAGATTGTATTATGCTTCGTATTGCTTATATTTTCTCAAAAAAATAATCAACTAAACTGATCACTTATATAATCTTGATTTAAAATTTTAAATGCTTGTCGCAGATTATGAAATTTCTTGCCAAATAATTGTAGAAAAGCTTAAACACTTAGTAGGTTCACCTTATTTTTCTTGGAGTTTCATTTTATGTGGGCATGCAACTTGGGCTACCATTTTGAGGTTCGCTGATTTGACTTGCGATGAAAGTATTTTATTTTGGTAACATTTTTATTTCATATCCCGGCTTTCTTACATTTGACTTTGTTTGTTTTTTAAAACCTTAGTGCATTATATTGAATTCCTCAGTTTTTGAAACTTCAATTGTTTTTTCTACCTGTATCACTGCAAATTGTGTTGGATTTTTTTTTTAAAATGTAGTTTTTAAGCGAAATTCTGCATCAATTTTGGAGAGTAGAGATTTTGCACCCTTTGACTTCTGAAGTTGTTTCAGGGATCTGTATCAACGTTCATATTTATGTCCTCAAATCAAATTGCTCTGGGATCCGCACGTTGAAGTGCTTACTTCATATAATGGTTTTGTGTTTGCATCCCCATAATTGGTGATTGTTTCTGGAAATTGACAATTAGGTACAGTGGCTCATGTTCAGTTTTGTAGCTCAGAATCCTTAAGAAAATCAGTTTAGTAACTTAACACAGACCCAGGTACAACTTGTCTGATGCCATGGCCATCGAAGAGGGGCAGCTGCATACAAACGGAGATTTAAAGCAACATGACGGCTTGGGCTTTGTCATGGAAATTGAAAATTCAGATGCTTACTCAACACCGCGTCATAGCTCAGATGTCGAGGGAAGCTTAGCAACTTGTCGTGTCTGTCATTGTGTAGAATCTGACAGAAGGGGGATGCTGCATTGTGTTTCTTGGATATTAACCCTCCTTTGCCGGAAGCTCCAAGTGTTAAGGAGAGTCGGAACTCCAATGGCAAACAAATTGCAAATGGTTCTGAAGGAGATACTAACCACCGAAAGGACTTGGTAAGGGAGTCTGGGGTTACTGAATTTATAAGCCCTGAGGGAGAGGTATTCATTTGTAATACTGATTTAGAAGCTGGTTTTGATCAGCATCAAAATACTCTTATATCTCTTGGTTGTTCTTGCAAAAATGATCTTGCCCTTGCTCACTATGCCTGTGCTTTGAAGTGGTTTGTCAATCATGGGTCTACCATTTGTGAAATATGTGGACGGGTAGCGACAAATGTGAGACCTTCTGACTTCAAAAAGGTCGTGGTTTCTCTGAAGGACTACGAAGCATTGATGGAGAAGACTGCTAGTGGGGAACCAACTTCTGTATGCTTCCAAACAAATTCAGGCATAGATCCTGATGCAATTGCTGGTATTAGAAGACAAAGACTTAGTGAGATTGCATTATGGTTCAATCCAAATTATAATAGCGGCAACAATGCTAACCACAATAATTCCTCAAGAATCTCACAAGGAGTTGCGGAACAACCTTCTAGCATTCCCAACGAAGATGCTCCTCCCACAGAAAATACTTTGACCAAGTGGGCAGTGGAGGGTACTGGGATTCTTGTTGCCACTGGGCTTCTTACTGTTACTTTGGCCTGGCTTATTGCTCCTCGAGTTGGGAAGGTATGCTGTTATTTGAATGTTTTGGGGAGAGAGGGAAGGTGTTTTCTTATTATTTTAGGGTTTTGTTGTTCCTTTTCTTATTATATCTGTCACTGTTTGCTAAGTTTGTACAAGGAAAAAATAAAATATTTCTTTGCATGTTATAAATCATAAATTATGAAGTTTTCTTACAGTCAATAATTAATCACAACAGCCTCCTTGTCCCATTTCCAATATATAGATAACCAGTTTATGATTTCTGATACAGTTAATTAGCTGCAGATTAATGGCTAAATCCCAAGTGCAAGTGCCTATCCCATTACCAATTTATAGATAACCACTTTTTTTTTCTTCTTATAAAAAATAATGCTTATTTCATAGATGTATGCAACTTGGTTTTGGTTACAATCGTGTTAATGTCAATAATCTATTTATATTCTTGTGGCTTGTACATTTTTGTTTCATGATGTTAGGGATGCTATATTTACAAGTTTCTCTTTGTTATGCAGAAAACTGCAAAAAATGGTCTTCATATTCTTCTTGGAGGCATATGTGCTTTGACAGTTGTGGTCTTTCTCCGATTTGTAAGTACGGATTCAATTCTTCCTTTTCATTCCAAAATATTATTGTAGCAATGGTCTCATGCATTATGTGGAAGTGAATGTTGGGCGATAAAGCAACAACTACATAAAATGAACGTAGCAAAAATGAGGATGCTTGGGTGGATGTGTGGTAAAACTCGTAAAGATAGAATAAGAAACATAGAAATTTAAAGACAAGTAGGAGTAGCACCAACTGACACAAAGATTAGGGAAGGGCGGTCGCGGTGGTTTGGTCACCTGCAAATATGACCTACAAATGCCCCCACTAGAAAACTTGACTCAATAAAAACTGAAGAAATTCGACGAGGTAGGGGTAGACCAAAGTTAGCTTGGGACGCATTAATTAAGAGGGATTTAAATGGTTTGGAAAGCTCACTATCAATTGCACTTAATCGAGCATAACGGAAGAGTTTCATCCATGTATCCGACCCCAATTAATTTGGGACTAAGGCTATTGTTGGTCTCATGCATTATGCAAGGCTTTTTTTTAGGACTATGGGTATCCGAACCCTTCGGGTACGACAAATCCCATAGGGCCAAGTCGGTTAAACCCCGGGGCTTGGTTTCGAAACGTGGGGGCGAAGATCGTGCCCATATATGCACACGGTGGTGGCATATATGGGGGGGACACGAGAAGATGTATATGTCTCTGCTCGGGAGGGTGCATATACATCTACCTTGAGGACCTAGGTGCACCGTGTGGCCTAGGCCCTCACAAAAAGGCGCCTTTTTTTGTGAGGGCCTAGGCCACACACTGGCACCTAGGTCTCAAGGTAGATGTATATGCACCCTCCCGAGCACAGACATATACATCTTCTCGTGTCCCCCCCATATATGCCACCACCGTGCACACATATATGGGCACGATCTTTCGCCCCACGGATTCGAACCAACGCCCGGGGGTTAAGGCGTTGATTTTGCGAACCGTGTATAACCAATCGGGCCGCTCCGGGAGGGTGCATATACATCTACCTTGAGGACCTAGGTGCACCGTGTGGCCTAGGCCCTCACTTGATTGAGAGAAGCCGCCAATTAGGGGTGGACATGGGTAGGGTCGGGCCTTACCCGCCATTTTTTTTGTTTTACCCGACCCAATGGGTAAAATTTTTACTTACCCGACCCTTTTACCCGAATGGGTAGGGGGGTGAATTATTCGGCCCATTACCCGAGTGGCGGGTCGGGTAATTTTACCCGTCTACCGCCTACAATGTACACCCTTTTATTTTGAAAAACACACTCCTTTTTTTAATCTCCTGTTTAATCAATAAATTTCATGATATAATATATAAAATGATAACTTTAAATTCTACTAACAATCACCAACTTCAACTATCAAGAAGGCATTTCATAGTTGCACATTTTAACATCCATTCCACAATCTCCCTCCCAAAAAATGATAACTTCAAGTTCTAAGATAACAAAAATCCACAAAATTACTAGTTTTAACTTTTAACAAGCCAAATTAAAGATAACAAATTCTAACAAAGTCAAATAAAAGCCACAAAATAAACTCCAAGTTCATCAACAATTAGAACTTCATCAACGATGTACACAACGTCCTCCCATTCTCATGAAGTTCAAAAGTACTACGATCTACTCGAGTTTTCCCATTCTCATGAACTTCAAAAGTACTCATCAAATTTGCCAACCTACAAGAAAGTTTACAATGAAATAAGAGAACAAGAAAATTAAGTTAAAAATTAGTAAAAAGTACAAAGATTAATAAAAAAACTAAGTCAATTATTAGTAAAATTTACCTAACGTTTGATTTATTTGGACTTGGTGATTCTAATAAAAAACCAATGGTTCATCATCTTCGGATGGGAGATCTTCATCTTCAACAACAAAGAAAATTGTGTAAGGAAAAAAAACATAAAGCGATGAGAGTACAACTACAAGTCTACAAAACTACTTTCACATAAATTACCTTCTTCATCTACGATTGGGCCTTCAATTGCATCCTCAAGATCAAATGCAATTTTTTTAGATTGGAGCCAATTTTGAGTACAAATGAGAGCTTCTACAGTCTTTGGACTCAATGAACTCGAAAACATTCCAAAGTACGACCACCCGTGTTGAATGCAGACTCCGAGGCAACTGTGGTAGTTGGAATTGCTAATATGTCTTTCGCAATTAGTGCAAGAACTTTGTATCTTGTAGAGTTTCCTTTCCACCAATCCAACACCTTGAAATCACCTCCTTGTTTTTCACAAGCCTCCATCAAGTAACGATCGACCTCTGTCTTGTTCTCACTAGCATCATCTGCATACAAATGTCTTGTCAACTCTCCAAATGGCATAACAAGATCTTCCATTCTTTCATCCGCCACTTGGTTTGAAGACTGTCCAACTTCATCTTCAACAATGGAAGTATTACTTTTGTATTCATCATATAACCTCCTTAAAGTGGCTTCCACCTTCTTTGAAAGTTCATTTCCTAGTTCATGCCCATACATAAGGTTGAAACAATGCACCATAGGCTTCAACTTGTATCTCGGATCAAGAATAACCACAACATATAACAAAAGGTTTGCTCTTTCATTGTCACCCAATACTTTTCAAACTTTTCCTCCATGCTATAAGCCATTGAAGACAACAATTGATCACCACATCTTTTGTACTTTTGAATCACCCCATGAATGTGATAGATTTGCTCAAAGAACATATTTGAAGTAGCATATAAGGAACCGGACATTTTAACTGTGATTTCATAAAAAATTGTAAGGAATTTCAAAAGCACATTAGCATTTGCCCAATCATTTGAAGTAGGAACACCACTGCATTTCGTGGTTAACTCAAACTTAAATCCGCTATCCTCCTCCCCTGCTAGCCTCTCGAAAGCTTTACGATACTTATTAGCCGACTCCAACATCAAGTAAGTTGAGTTCCACCTAGTGGCAACATCAAGACAAACAAGGCTTTTGGTATCAAGTTTTTCATATGCCACACATTGCTTAAACTTCTCCAAACGGGCTTGGGAAGACCTTACATATCTGACCGCATCTCGAATCCTCATAATAGCCACTTCTACCTCCTTCATTCCATCTTTCACAACGAGGTTAAGAATGTGGGCGAAGCATCTTACATGCAAGTACTCGCCATCAAATAACAATCCATTCCAATTCTTAATTTTCCCTCTCAAGTATGAGACAACACCATCATTAGAAGAAGCATTATCAATTGTAATTGTGTAAACCCGATCTATGCCCTAATCAAGCATACACTTCTCTATAGCTGTCCCTAAATCCTCCCTTTATGGCTTACAAGTTGACAAAAGTTTATGATCCTCTTGTGCAATTTCCATTCACTGTCAATGAAGCGCGTTGTAAGTGCCATGTAATTGATTTTTTGCAAGCTACTCCATGTATCCGTAGTAAGGCACAACCGTTGGGTGGATCTCTTAAAAATACTATTCAACTTTTTCTTTTCAATATTATACAACGCCATGCAATCTCTTTGAACTGTCTTTCTTGACGGAGGTTTGAATTTAGGTTGGCAAGCAGTGAGAACTGCTTGGAAAGAAGGTTGGTCCACAAACCTAAATGGTAACTCTTCAATGATGACCATCTCACAAATCTTCCTTCTAACATTATTCGTACAATATGAAGCACAAACTAAGTTGGTAGTCGTGTTTTCTTCGCCTTCACCTTCTTTGGTTTGAAACTTAAGTATAGATTGCCTCTTTTCTCTCAATTCAACCTTATGCGGATGATTCTTACATCTTTCCATATGATAATGCAAGTTTGTTGTTCCATGAACCTTTGACTTGCATGCATATTCGTTCCCACAATAGTTACATGTAGCTATATCGGGATTGTTAGGGTGACGGCTAAAATGATCCCATACTATAGATGCTTTCCTCTTACTAGGATTTTTTGGTGGATTTGTAGGTGGGAGACCTCCATGATTTTCACCATCTTCATTTGAAGCCATCCCCAACTAATTTCAAAAAAAAAAACATGAAGTACCAAGCGAGGGGCAGTATAAAATTAATGGTGAGTATAGCAATTAATAGACACCAAATTTGTCCATTGATCTAAAACATAAGAATAAGGTACTCTAATCTTTTTCAATGATTTAATGAAAGGTTCAATTAATGTAGCAAAAAACAATAACAAATACATGGTTTTACATCTCGAATATGTCTACGTCAAGGATGTTAAGACAATTAGTGAGTTCATATAAAGCAACATTGCACTTGAATACTTGGTATTTCACAGTGTAAATATTTGTTCACCAGAAGGAGATATTGTCATCAATGCTCCTAAACTTGAGAGTTTGGTTCTAAACTTTGTAAACTTTAGAGAACTAAAAAACAGAGCAAACTTTAGATATTGAAAGTACATAGAACTGAGAACTACAAAGTACAAACAGTGGTACATTACTAAATATTCCATGTGCAAACTTTAGATAATAAAATTAGTGGTACAAACTTTAGATATTTGTACAAACAATATTTAGTACAAACAGTGGTACAAACTTTATATATTAAAACAATATTTAGGATTCCATGTACAAAGTACAAACAGTGGTACAAAGTACAAACTTTAGATATTAAAAAAGAGATTTTTTTTTTTTTTTTTTTTTTTTTTTTTTTTTTTTTTTTTTTGATGGAGGCTAAACTTCAGTGAATTACAAAAGTATAAGGGTCCTATATATCTCTATGTATGAGACTCTTTACAAAAACAAAAAACAAACAAAAGTATGGCCATCCAACATATGTGACCAAGTCAAAAATTCCACCCTGGAGACTGGCGAGATAATCCTATGTGCCCATCAAATATGTACATACAATCAGGTTGTTCCATGTAAGATAAATGCCCAGCAACCATGAGTAGATTAGTCCATAGGGAAAACAGAGCAAACTTTAGATATTTGTAAACTTGGGAGTTTTAGATATTGAAGCAGGATGATTTTGAAAAGCATAGAAGCATAGAACCGAGAACTAGAAAACAGAGCAAACTTGCAGCCCTGTTAATGACGATGAAGAAGAGCAAACTTGCAGCCCTGTTAAACACGATGGAGAGAGAGAGAGAGAGAGAGAGAGAGAGAGAGAGAGAGTACCTGTTTATCTGATCTGATAGCGCTGTTTATCTGATAGTGATCGAGGATGATTCAAGGGTCGAGGTGCGGGAGAGAGTACCTGTTTATCTGATAGCGAGGATGATTCAAGGGTCGAGGTACGGTCGTGACAACTCAGGCGAGGTCGAGGGCGAGGGCAAGGTTGAGGCAATATGGGGAGGTGAAGATGAATAGTCACAACTCACTGCAAGTTACCTGTTACCATAATCGATCAATAGTCACAACACACGAAGCCACGAAGTAACTAACAAACCAAACCCTTTTTTATTTATGGTTGATGAATGCGGGTCGGGTCGGGTCGAAATGAAAATAAGATTTGCTACTCGTTACCTAACCCGTGTTTGACGGGTAATGCGGGTAATTACCCGATTTGTATTCGTAAATCTCATATACCCGACCCCTTACCTAATGGGTAGGTCGGGTAAATCGTAAACGGGTATTTGGCCACCCCTACCGCCAATATAGTAATTGCGCCACTCCGCCACACAAGCCGGGTGGTATGCAAGGGTAATTTTATAATACACATACAGAGAAGCAATATATATATAGACCAAAATAAATTGTAAAGCAGTTGTTACATTTGATAGTTGTTATACATGCAAGGTCACGGGCACATTACAAGGCACATGATGTTGAGCTATAAATAAGCTCCTTCTCTTGTAAGAAACAATTTTTGAGATCTGAAATTTAAGAATACACAGTTGAGCTCTGAGATATCAGAGCAAAGGGTGTTTATCCAACTTCTTCTCATCGTTTCTCTTCTTCGGTTGCATTAAACATGATTTTTTTATATAAGAAACCAACTTATTATCCCTCATACTCACACAGGGAAACTCAAACCCTCAACCAGGGTCGACCTAGTCATTATTGAGTCATGGGATGAAACTTTAAAATGGTGTCTTTTATATATTATATTAAAATAAGTATTTTCTAAAAAACAACAACAACATAGCCTCAGTCCCAAATTAAATTTTCTAAAAAAACAACTTAATAAAAAAAATTTAAATCCTTTTCCTCCTCCTTTAACCTTTCTACAAACTTAGAAGTTGGAATTGGCGAAGTTTAAAGGATTTTGCAGCAAAAAGAGAGACATAAAAATAAAAACCAAATAAATAAACTCAAGTTTAATTACTCTACCATTGCAAAATTACTCCATGTGCATTTTGCGAAGCAATTTCTAGTTTCTTTTTTTTTTTAGGTAAAAAAGAAACTTGCCTTTATTGAGGTTTGAACCCCCAACTTCTTACACAAGAGACCCCATATCAAACCAGTGAGTAATCCAGTTAGTTGGTAAGCAATTTTTAATTTCTTTTAATCAATATTTGACAGCATATAACGCAGCTGATCCATTCATTTTTTTTTGAAATTTCTTTATCATAACCCAAAGGGTATTTTCTAGGCAACAAATTTTTACACAAGCATTAATATTGATTTGAAAAATATAAAAAAATTCATTACTTTTTGACGTAAAAATAATCAGTAAATACAAAACTTAGTTTAACTTTTCTTGATATCAAAACAAAATTGAGATATAGCAAGTGGAAAAAAATCTAAACCTAAAAAAATAAGTAATTTATTGATTTAATATAGTAATACTTTTCATAATCATATATATTGATTACTTAAAAAAAGAAAGAAGATTAAAGTAACAATGAAGAATATAATATTACCTTCAATGTAGTGATCTGCAAGTCATGCACAACTTAAGTCATTTTAAAATTCACCACGTACTTAATGCTTTTGAAATAGAAAACAGAGACAAATTAGTAATGAGAGAGAGATAGAGAGAGGTTGTGAGAGTGATCTCGTTTGAGGATGAGAGAAATCAATTTGTGAGAAGGAGAGAATTTAAGAGGAAAGCTGTTGAAGCTATTGGACATGGGGCTGCTAGGGTGCTCTTTTGATGGGATGAGAGATGAGCAGTTGTTAGTGGAACACGTGTTGAGTGGGGGAGATGTAGACGTGGAAGATACATGACATGAGGTGATTTATCTTAAGTGGGAAAATATCTCTAATTGTTAGAGATAAAAGGCACTTAAAATTATTGAAACACCTGTATTGTAGGCCAATTTAGGGGTTTTCCTCCAATTGGGGGTCTGGGGTGGTCGCACATTGGGCTTCGCCCTAGGACCAAGCATACCCTCAACCTATTGCATAGGTGACCATATACCAAACCGTTGAGCTACCACTTGATTGGTGTAAATATGATTTCAAGGGCTGGTTCTGGGGCAGGGCCCAATGAGCGATCGCCCTAGTCCCCCATTTGGAAGAAGGCCCCAAATTGGCCTATAGTGCAGGTGTTATTTCGATAATTTTTTGTCTTTTATCTCTATCTCTCAGAAATCTAGGATGATAACTCACTTTCGTTAGATATCACGATTCACAGGCACAACGCACCACTTTATGTCTCTCCCTCAACTTTACATTTCCCCACTCAACACGTGTTCGACAACTGTTTTTCTCTCCTTTCACATCTGACATCTCTCATCCCCTCAACATATCACTTAAATGACTCTGTACTCCACATTGACAACTGTCTCAAATATACTCTCTTGGTTCTTAGCCTCTGCATTCACACAGATCAATCTCTCCTTTCCATCACTTCACATCCTCTCTCGCGATCTCTCTTGACCCTCTTTTTTATTTCAATAACAAGTGTATCAAAAACTTGTACCATTGTGCGTATCACTATATTGAAGGGATATTATTATATATTCTTTTTTATGATAAGAAATCAAAAACTTGATTTCAACATGAGTCGTACTCATGACCTTTCTCAACCTTAAATTTTAGTAAGTGATGCCTCGTCCATATCACTAGAGATGCTTTGGCATATATATTATGATTCTTAGTTATTAATTCAATTTTTATCTTTTTAAGTTATCAATGCAAATAATATTCATAATTGAAGGAAATTTATATTGAATCAATAAATCACTTTTCTTGTCAATTTAGATTTTCTTTTTGCACTTGCTAAATCTCAATTTTGTATTGATATAATGAAGCCTCAAATCATCATGTTCAATTTTTTTTTTTCAAATTTATATTATTGCTTACTTGGAAAACATATTGCTTATAAAATATCTTCAGATTATGATTAAAAAAAAAAACTTGCAAGAAAAATGGAATGGACTAGTTATACTATCGATTTCGAAAGATTTGTTGTTGAATATTGATTAAAAACATGTTTATTTATATATATAGAAGGCCTCATTTTTAAGTTTCATCTCAAGCCTCCATAATGACTGGTTCGGCCCTCTTCTAATTCTTACTACCTTACTTTCTGTGATTTTACTGGTTTGAAATTTATTCATGCTATCTCTTCACCTTAATGATAATGTAGTTCTTGGCATTGGGATGAAGACCAGTTTAAGGTTTCGTTTGAGTCTTTCTAAATCATCAGTTGCTGTCTTAGTGATTGATTTATCGACTGAGTTTGCCCTTACCACTGAGAAAAATGCTGTGGTAGATTTCAGCTTCTCTTGATGCTACCTCCATAATATTGTGTAAGTGCACTGACTAATCTATGAACTCATTTCACTTGCAGATAGTGCTATCAAGAATCAAGTATGGACCTGCACGGTATTGGGCAATTTTGTTTGTCTTCTGGTTTCTTGTTTTTGGAATATGGGCTTCGCGAACGCATGGTTCTCACTCCAGTTAATTCTCTCTGTATATTCTTATTGCCAGGAAATGTTGTTATTTGATTTGGCTAGCATCATTTTTTTTTTTTCCGAAAACTGAGACTTTTAGTGAAGGATGTATGGTCATATAATCAATAGTTGTCTAGGTTGCTTTTCTGCAATGCTTGTGTTGAATAATTCATTTCTCCAGTGCTTTTCACTAGTTGCTGTTCAAAATCTTACATGTGATTTTACTTAATTGATTTTGTTGGAAGAGAACTAGAATTGAGTCTTAAGCCTGAAAAGACAGTGATGAACTTGTACCTGAGAAAACAAAGGTCCTTTCCAGCTTTCCCCATTTTGTTAGAGCTACTGTGCAGTGTGTACAAGTTTTTCTTGTGTTATTGCTGGAAATGCTCTATTTTTGGTGTATTTATTCTTCTTTGGATAGAAATGTTGTATTTTTTGCTGTTATGAGAATTTGAGAATCCATGCCCCGGTTAGATAGCTTGACTCAATAAAAATTGAAAAAATTCGAAACCAACTTGGGACGCATTGATTAAGAAAAATTTTAAAGATTTGGAAAGTATATCATCAATTGAACGAAATCAAGTGCAGTTGAAGAGTTTGATCCATATAGCTGATCCAACTAATTTCAAATTGGGGTTGTGGTAGACCGAATTGAGAATCATCGAATTTTCGCAAACGAGGAATCCATACTACAACAACAATGCATCCATCCTAAATTAGTGGGGGGAAATGAGGAATCCATACGATAAAAACTTGTGCACTAATCAATGCAACCAAGATCAAGCATTCTAAATTATGATACAGGTTTAAGAATCATATCCCTCTATACACAAAGCACTGCCTATTGAGGTAGACGATTCAAAGACCTATTTTTCCTGTAACATAGAGCAGTCCATCATTGAGCTTAAATTCAGCAACTCCAACCTATTTGGTAAGTGAAAACACTGCAGCTGCGCCGATACCTTCGGATTACAGATACTGATGCATCCATTAAAAGAAGCTTCAGTAAAACAAACAGTATGTTCTCTGCTTCAACTGATGAGCACAATTTACTTATGTTGCTGACCACAATGCAGAGATCTGCAAGTTTCTTCATTGAGCAGAAACTAGCAAATTTAATGTATATATTTGTATGCATGTATCTTTTGTGTGTGTTCCTGAAAAAAAAAAAAACAAAAAGCAATGAAATGAGTTAACAATGAATAAACAATTTTCAAGTCCTTCACCAAAAAACATTACAATAAAGAATTGCTAAAATATTTTCTATAGCAACTAAAGTTGTGTATCTGGTAATATATTGCATAGTCGAAAGAAGTGAGAATCAGGTCACAAAATTGAGATGTTTTCAATGTTTGATACTTAACAAATTCATCCCCCTAACATAAGCCACATCAATCCCAATTGTGCACAATGCAATGCAAATGAAATCACCTAAACAACATTATGAAAATGCAAGAAAAAGTCACTGAAAAGCAAAAACACCAACATGGTCAAAAAGAAGAAATTTCAAAATTCGCAATTGGAACTTAGTAGTGGTGGAGACTCAATACTCTTTAACCGAAGCAGGCATCAACTTCAAGCCTCCACCAACTCATGGACTCACCAACTCTTTCAGTGAAATGTGAATCTAATAAAACAAATCATAATTTACTCAAAACACAAAACAAGCAAAGATCAATCAAACAAAACCAAACCACCCATCAAAGAAAAACAATCAAAATAAAAGAAAGTCACCTATTTAAGCAAGGTAGAACATGTCATTAGTCATTAGTAGTATATACTGCAAAATCTTCAAAGGGGCATTCCTAAAATCCAAATTGGGCAGCCTCAGCTCTCTGATTCTGAACTCCCCACCACCACCACCACCACCATCACCATCAGAGCTCCTCACATGAAGAACCCTATTAGACTCAATTTTCCTGAACAGATACAAAGACAAGGGGCGCCCAGATCCCAAACACCCAGAATTCAGAGATGGGTTGGTCTTAGTTTTGAAAACAGACCAACCCACCCCAGCCAAAGCCCTCACAAACCCATCCATATCATCAACTCTCTCACCACTCACTCTACTAAAAAGGGCAAGTGAGGAACAATCCCAATTGCTCAAATTCCCCAAACTACCCCTACTAGAGTTGCCCATCAACCTGCAATGAACAAGCTTGAAGAGCCCTTTTGAGAGGCTCACAAAGGAGGCTAGAAGGGCAGGGGTGGCATTGATGAGAGAGGGAAATGGGAGTGGGACAGCATTTCTTTCTGATGCACCCCATGTTGATGATGATGATGACCATCGTAATGATGGTGATGATGATGATGATGATGATGATGATGATGGCGGCCATGAGAAGATGATGTGGGAGAGTGATGGGTCTGGGTGGAGATCCATGCCCATGTCCCTAGCTATGGTGGCTAATCTGTATGTGTCCTTCACAACTTCTCTTGTTGGGACAAAGAGAAGTAACTTAGTAGTTGTTGTTGTTGTTGTTGTTGTTGTTGACGTATTGATGTTGGTGGCTTTGTTTCTTCTTCTACTACTAGTACTACTACTTCTTTGATGGGCATCATGATCATGATCTTGGTCATCATCATGGATGATGCCATGATGATGGGGAAGGAGAGATGAAGTGATGGGGTCTCCAAGAACCAGAGAGCGCACCAGCTTTAGTGAAAGCATTCTCTCTCTCTCTCTCTCTCTCTCTCTCTCTCTCTCTCTCTCTCACTCACTCACTCACTGATTGTCTCTTTTGCTTTTCTTTCTTTTGTGTTTTTTTTGGGTGGCTCTTCCTTCTTGAGACATATCTCTTTCTTGACCAACAGTTATGCTTTGAACTGGGAAGGACGTTTGGAGGTACCGCTCTTTGGTAGGACACGTGGCGTGAGGTTATTCGCCGAGAATCCCTTTTGGGTAGGGAACCCACTTTGAGTATCCATCCCGTGCGATACATGCCGAGATGTGTATGTGCGCATTTCGAGGCAAAATACGCGACATCTGATTGGATCGGTGCCAAAAATGAGTTACTTTTGCATTTTCCTTTTGGGTACTAGTCGGATTAGATTTCCTTAGTTTTATGTTTTTTTTTGTTTTTCTCATTAATTTTTTTAATTATTTTTGGCATACATAAATTAACTTATAAACTATTAGATAAACTACTTCAATCAAAACGACAGTAAAAAGTTGTAGTTTTACATTATAGATTCAAACTTGTACTGCATTAGTCAGTAAGTACGATTGTAAGTATTTTTTGTCTAGTCTTTAGAGAAACTTATACCTGAAATGACCATTCTCGACTTAGGGTCGGATTGCTCGATCCAGACCGTCACTTAGACCCAATACCTGAACCATGCCCAAATAACGGTCTGACACACTTAAATAACCTGCTAAATAACATATAGACAATATGGCAAGATAATACGAAATTTGAATTTAAATAAATATCATATGTCATCATCAACTGAACCATCAGATATCTCAAATTCATTTAACCAACTCCAAACAATATGAAATCTTCAAAAACTTCAAAGTCTTATAAATGTGTCAAACTAACTGGAGGAAGGTTGGATATGAAGTCAACACTATAAATTCATAAATCATCAAATCAGAGTGATAAATGTCCAAAAGTTTGATCAATTTCAACCATCCCAATAAGTTTCCAAATCAACCTTAAAACTTCTATAATAATCCAAAATTGATAAGGAGGGTTCCAAGCTACCCCAAATAATCTACCTAGAGTTACCTCCCAAATTTATTGTTTTGAAAATCAAATAATTATATAATATAATCACACAAAAATCACAAAGCAAGGAGACTTCAAGCAATGACATTCCCCTTGCCGCGATCTATCGCACTTGTAAATAAACCTGTATTGTAAGTGGGGTGAGCTAAAGAACCAACGGAGCCCAATAAGAGAAGAACTACGCTCAAATATTAAACATGCAAGTAATACCTATAAAACAAAATAAAACTAGCATGCATTTAAAATCAGGATAACATTGAAATCGATAGCATGACATCAACTTCCATAAAGAATAAGCATATCATATTCATAAAACATTTTAAGCAGATATTTGGAGTTTCAAAGGTTGAACACATAAGAAAATCAACTTTTGCATGCAAAGAGGTTCCAAGAGAGATACATAGAATGTAATAAATACAAATGCAAGTCTGTTGTCTCATTTGTCATTACCTAGCCTTGTTGACCAATCATCATAATATAATAAATATGCGTGGGTGACTTGATTCCACCATGTGTCCACAGCTCCTTAAGAGGCCCGGGTGACTTGGTTCCATCGTGCATCCACAACTCCCCAAGAGGCCCTTGCAGAAATGGGTGAGTTGGTTCCACCGTATTACTACGGCTGCCCAAGAGGCCTTTAAGCATGTAAGGTGACTTGGTTCTACCATATGAGTATGGCTCCCCAAGAGGCACTGCAAGAAGTCAATCTAGTTAGGTAATGACCCCATCCCAAGTCATTTGTTTAAGTCATGAATTCTAGATATACTAGTAGCAAGCCACATTTAATAGATGAGTGGAGCTCTCCACTTACCTCGACTCGTCAAGTTAGACTCTTTAGGTCGACCTCACACGCGCGGGGCTCGATGCGAACCTCTTTGCGGATCTATACAATTTAAACAACATTCGCATTATTTGACGATTCGAAATTCAAAATTAATTGTTATTCGATTACTTCGGGGTGGGGCCCACTACGGCGATCCTGTCGGTCCCCCGTCGCCCGCGAGAGGGTCGAGTGTGGGGAGCCCACCCCAACACATTTGAAAACATAATATTATCATGTTTATTTATAATATATATTTATATATAATATTTTATTATATTTTATCTTTATTTTTATTTATGATTATTATATTTTTTATTTTTATTTTTGTGTTGACCGGTTCCCACATGGTTGATCGAACCAGGAGCAATCTCCTGGTTCCTCAACCCTGGAAGGGGGGAAGCAACTGGTCCCCCCAGCCGCTGCCGACGATGTCCCAAAAGTGGATTAGAAAATATTTTTTATTCACAAAAGTCTAGGTCTTGTTTTGATCATGCTTTTAGTTCATTCTTGTATATTTGTTAAAAAAAATCAGTCATATAAAAGAAAGTCGTCCTTAAGGTCTCGTTTGGTTCGTTTTTGCCAACTTACAGTGCTAATGGAGATAACTTTATGGAGTTAACTCACAGTGTAAGTTCATATTTCATGTTTGGTTGAACTTTAAACTTGCAGGGAAGTTGCAAATTTTTAAAAACAGTAAAATGTGGAAATTGACATAAGTGTCTTTCAAACATATTTTTAAAATAAAAAAGATGATTTACGAGGGACTTGGGAAAAAAATGATTTGTGAGGGGTATTTTTGTCCATTGAACTCCTATGAGATATCTCAATATGGGGGGAGAGAGAGATAACTCACCCCCTCTGCTGTAAGTTGTGAGATATCTCACCCACATACCAAACAAGGCCTTAGTTCTACTTAAATAGAACTTGAAGCACTGGTTCAAAACAAGGTGACTATCCAAATTCGAAAATAACACTACAAAAAGATGCATGACCTGTCGCTATACTAAAATAGCTCCTTCGTCGCTATTTGGGTGTCAAAAGTGGCGACGGGATTAGCGACAGGTCCCGTCGCTATTTTTTGACCGGTTGATAAAAAAATAATTAAAAAAACAGTAATTTTAAAATTAAAATGTTGATGTTTTAAAAAAAGTTCAAAAAACAAAACAAATCAAACATAACAAAAACAAATCAAAAACATAAACGAACCCTGAAAAAACAAGTTTATGAACAAACTACAAAAAAAAAAAAAAAAAATCAAAATCCTGAAAAAAATCTAAAACAACATATCTGATATTTAAAAAAAATAAAAAATAACATTTAGCTTTGGTGAGAGGAAGGAGTCGATAGGCAGTGGTGGATCTTGGCAGTGAGCAATGCGGCGGCGAGGAGATTCGGCGAGAGAGGGGCAAATGGAGATGAGGCAACGTAAAGGAAATCTTCATTACCCAACTCCCTGTATCTCACCCACATACCAAACAAGGCCTTAAAGTTCAACCACTGCCTATCGACTCCTTCCTCGTCGGATTTTTTTCATCTCACCCACATACCAAACATGGAATTAATTCATGCACTATGGCCCAACTTGTGTTCACTTATTATATACTTTCTTTAACAACTCTACACGTAGTTCACCTATTAGAGGACACAAAATCTATATATAAGAGAAACCTACATAGATCTATGTCTGAGTGTGGATTAATCAACGTTATTAGGTGAGAAATCCAAAAATGTTTTTTTGTTCTAAACACGAGGATTTCGAAACCAATTTCTCTTGGAGCCTTGACCTTTGTTAACCGAAGTAAGATGAGTTCTTGTACACACACACAAAAAAAAAAAAAAAAAAAACAACAAAAAACAAAAAACAAAAAACAAAAAAAAAAAAAAATAAAAATAAAAATAAAAATAAAAACAAAGTATGAGTAAATTTAGGCCTTTACATGGTGCTAACCTATGGTAATACACCAAGCCGCTTAAAATCATTAGATACGGACGAAGATTTTTATCTAGGCAGTGGTCATTTTTACAAAATTCTAATTGTGATTGCATTGAGTGCTTAGGACTAGACATGTTCACAAGGAAGACCTAATTTATCAAATCATTGCCCAAGTCTATCCATTAATGTTAGATGCAGCCCCTCTATCGCTTAATGGGTCGTGCTTAAGCGGGCTTTTTGTTAACTTTTTTTTGTTTTTTAAATCCTACAATCGTTGATTAATTGGATTTTGCAATGTATGCAAAAGTTACAGATTCCGAGGAGCTAGTAAATCTCCACAACTCTCAACTTGACATAAAATCTCTCGCTCGAGCTAATTTGTAAACAATAAAGATGCGCAAATCTACGAACATACTCCACTTTAACATCAGTGACAATTAATATTTAACAAACACATACAATATAAAATAAAAATTTTAAAAATCCCATATGAATCAGAATCTTGAGTCGGTATTTGTGGGTAGTGCTAGATGGACTCAAAAAGTCCGGACTCAAACAACCAAAAAGACATAAAGACCCTTAATTCAAATTCATTATTAGTGTTTGGGGGTAGAGAGTAATTATGTCTTTTACTTAGATAGATATCTTAAATTATTAATAAAAAAATTTTAGGTCCGGACTCAAAGAGTCCGAACATATTTTTTGTAGATTTATTGTTATCCTTGTTAATGCTAGCATTCCACACAATACACATGCACAAATATCTTCTACTCATCACGCGTGACAGGCCACTAGCATAGCACTTTCCCACTATTAATGCTTCTACAGTGTTTTGGTTCCAACATAGTCAATGAATAGGGCCCTGAGTCAAATTAATACATTAGTGCAGCACTGGCAAAGTTGTCGAGATGCATTTGGTGATCCAAAGCTCACAAGATCAAATTTTGCTTTTTTTTTGGATTATAATCAAATTTTGTTATTCAATTCAAATATGTTAGTTTTATCTGAGTCATGAAGTTAGGGTGTATGATTATTCTCGTGGGATTAGTCCGATTGATGTAGAGAGGGGCTAAGAATTATCGTTCCCAAGGGATGTGTCGTAGCATCAAATAAATGATATTCATCATAACTTTGACTGAAGTAGATGCCATGAATTTAATTATTGGTAGCTACATTGAATTCTTTTGATTTCTTTCGAGTTATGTGTTTGAGGTGTTGCACCATGCGATTAGTCAAATCAAAGTACGAAGGGGCTGAAAAAGGTTCGGAGAAACCCATGGTTCTTAAAAATAAAAGTAAAAATACTTTTTTTCAAAATAAAAATAAAAATGAAATACCTGTCACTATATACTATAAAAATGGTCAATCTTAATTGGTTCAATTTTTAGTGTTGATTGGCTTAAACGTGGGTATAGGCTATAGTGGCTATATATATATGATGCAAGACTCCTCATTGTTACCACCACAAGAGCGCAGAGTGTAGGGGCCTGGTTTTGGGAGCTTCTTAGTTGAAAAGTCAAGCACATATTTGATTGTTTTTGTCAAAAACATCCTTGATTAGTAATGTTGAAAATGTGAAGGCTATGGAATATATTCTATATCATTTGGGGCTTCAAAAAAAATTCCATCCCATTTGTGTATATATCTGATGGGACTTAAAAAACACATAATTTTAACTTCTTTAAACAAGAAGTTGCCTTATTTTTATTTTTATTTTTATTTTTAAAGTTTACACATTTTAAGCCTTAAAAAACAACAAGTCTTTTGATTTTGATTTTTAATTATTGTTGTCTAGCAACTTCTCGCTGCCTGGATTACTCAGACTACTTTGGAGTTTTGGACATTATTTGACACATAAAACTGTTGTTCTCTCAATAACAATCACCCGATTAATTAACAAGTTATATGATTTGAACCCTGATCTTATCAAAGGCATTCGTTTGTTGAATTTCTTATTTGAAAATAAGTCGTTACATTCGTAAACTCACTTAATATATTTTTTTAGTACCTAAAAGCATCTAATATTAACCACACATGTTTTAATCATTTTCGAAAGACCCAATTCATGAATGAGGTAATTACAGTGAAAGCAGGCATAGACATGAATGATGGTTTAACTTGGTTAAAGTTAAACCAAACCCTTTATAGACCAAATCTTCATATTTATAGGCTCTATCTATAAAACAAAACTTTGATGTGTCCCTCATGAATTTCAACCAAATATGATCAAAATTTAAAGCTCAGCTCAATTATCAAATTACAGTACATAAAAAGTCCAACAAATTAATTCAATGCTATGAATTTGGTTCTTCAAAACTACTAGTATTTGTGAGGCACCATCCACATCAAAAATAATGTAGCCTTCAATGACAACATCAAACACAAAGAAGTCACTTCGGCATCGATACACCCACATCATGTAATGCAAAACACGTGATTTGAGGTACATCAGACGACATAAAAATAACTTGTAATGAGCTATATATATGAAAAAATTACAAAAGTACTAATGTTTTTAATTTAAATCCGAAAAATAAGGTTGTTTTTTTTTTTTCTCCAGAATAGGCAATAACGCATTTTCAAAATGCGTTATTGGAGTGGATGGGGTTTTTGCTGACGTGGACGGTCCACGTAGGACGGCCCTTACACAGATAGCGCCTTTTCAAAAGGCGCTATCCGTGTAACACGGTCCACATAGGATGACCACGTGAACATGGGCCGACCGAATAGCGCCTATGGGTTGTACGGGTTGTCCGCCTCGCAATACGTGACACGGTCCACGTAGGATGACCACGTGGACATGGGCCGACCGAATAGCGCCTATGGGTTGTACGAGTTGTCCGCCTCGCAATACGTGCTAACGTTTACATGAGGTCTATGGTTTGTAGTGGATATGCATGAGTTGCCCCATCGAGATACGTGCATGATGTTTGCATGAATTGTCACATCGGGATACGTGCATGACGTTTGCATGGATTGTCAACCAGGAGATACGTGCGTGACGTTGGCATTGGCTTTACCACCTCGAGACATGTGCGTGACGTTTGCATGAGTTGCATGGGTCGCCCACCTCGACAGACGTGTCTGACATTTGCATGAAATATGCACATCGGCATACATGGGTGACGTTTGCATTGGTTGTCCACTTCGATATGCGCGTGCGTCAAGGCCACCTCAACAACTGCAAAAATAGGCAATAACGTTTTTTCAAAATGCGTTATTGGAAGTTGGTGAGGTGGCGGTGAGGTGGCGGGGCAATTGTATGGATAACGCATTTTGAACCGCCACCTCACCAACCTCAAAAGCAATAACGCATTTTCAAAAGACGTTATTGCCTATTTTTGTGAATTCAAAGTACACCACTCTATTTTGTGAAATAAATTGTAAATGTGCCTTACTTTTGGAAAAACACCATATATATCGATGTACACCCATATCAAGTCGTGCAAAGTACGTGATTTGAATTTCTCTTTATTTGTGTCCACAACTCACCCAATTATATCCGGGACATTTAAATTTCTCTTTAATTGTGTCCTTGCTAGAACTCTCCCACTGCAATGACTATACTCAAAACCACATTTATTAGTCTGTAGAGACTCTCAGAGCTAACAGAATTTGAAATGAAAAGCTGTGTTTATTCATGCTTATTCATGCTTGATTATTAAAAGAGATTGAGAAGGTCTGGTCGAATGGCAAGTCTGCGAATTGGTTTTATTCAACGTTGCAGGTACTTCTTTTTTTCTTTTCTTTTTTTTCTTAATTCCATTCTTCTTTGTTTTTGAAGAATTGTAGATCTTGTACTAGAAGTGCTTATGTTGTTTCTCGCCATATCTTTTGTTTCAATTTTCTGCTCCTTATCTTTGGATAGATAGAGAATGAGAGGAAGATAGAGCCTAGAGAGAGAGTTGTGTTTTTTTTTTTTTTCAAGTAAAATAGAAATTTTATAGGCTTCATAAAAAAAAGAGGGTTGCTAAGGGCACCCCACCATTTAATGAAGGCACCCAGTTAATGTGGGCACAAACCGATTTACCTGGGGCACCCAAAAATTAGACCCGAAATACCTAAACTACCCCTCGTGGAAATCCATCTGCACCCCACCACCCCCAGCACCATCTTCACCGCCTGGACTCCGAGAACTCGTTTTGTGTGAACCGACCAATGAAAGGAATCTTCGAAATCGTGTCTCCCGTGTCTCGCCTTGTGTTTCTCCTTCGGTTTACGGATTTTTTGCAGTTCGTAGGGTCGTGGTGTGAGCCGATTTCGTCTCCAAGTTAGGGTTCGGTTGAACATCGTCGAACACACAAATTTTGCGCGAAATCGATCGTTTGAAGTTACGTTTATAGTATAATTAAGTTACATTTGGTAGAGTAGTAGTAATGTGTGTGTGGCGGTTTGTAGAATGGTAAAAAAAATTGGGAAATCGCGGTTCTCGGCCACACAGGCCAGAGACTGTGTTAACTGTCTCGGCCAAGCATGGCCGAGACAGAAGCTAAATTTTTGGGAACTCGCAGTCTCGGCCACGAAGGCCGGAAGAGTTCACAGTGTCTCGATTACGCATGGCCGAGAATACTTCGATTATCTCGGCGAGACATGACGAGAGCTACAATTAGTGATAGGTAATGTGGCGTCGGTGGTGTACAACCGAGAATTTTCTCCTACTCTCGGTTGTACACTGGCGAGAGGGTTAGAGTAGGCTCGGTCCTCTATGACCGAGACATTTCAATATATCTCGGTCCTGCGAGGCCGAAACAATCGCGCACATCGACAGAAACTTCGGATAACCTCATAAAAAACACAATAAATTCGCAAAATTACCTCAAGTTCAACCTCCTCTTGCACCGTAGCAGTACAATCCTCCATTATATAGTGGAAACAAGTTTGGATTTGAGGAAATTACCAAACCTACGTTGACAAACAAATCATCATTTTCACAGTTTTACCCAACTAAACAGGTCTAAGAAACCATCATATGGTTATCAAACATTGTTACATCGCTGTCGGATGATGTCAATCCGCAAGAATCGATAAACGCTCGCCAAACGCAATGTGGCTTTGTGGTTCAAGCTTGGTGGTGGGGTGCCCTTTTTTTGTCAAAATGATTTGTGGGGTTTGAATCAATATATATACAAGGGCAAAATGGTCTTTTCCACTTTTGCTGAAATTTTTACAAAAACTTTGGGTGCCTTCATTAAATGGTGGGGTGCCCTTAGCGGCCCTAAAAAAATGTCATTAAGCACCAATGACTCGATACATGACGAGACATTAAATCAATTACTCTAATAAAACTATATTGATTCGTTAATCTTATTAGTTCAAAAGAACTGCTATCTATTTGGAGTGAATGTCATTGTAATATTGAAATGGTGCGACAATGATAGGCTACTCTAAAGCATATGAAACACGAGACATTACACAATTAAACAATACTATAACCACATAACGAAAAACAAAATTGTCAATAAGAGAAGAAAACTTAAGATTTCCAATAAGGGAAAACAAAACTAACTATTAAATGGAAAAATTAAAGAAAATATCAACCAACAACCGCATAAATCCATAAACGATCGTTGGGAGAGATGTAGCGCAATAAGAATAGAACCAATTAATCTTTTCAAATCTAAACAGATATGCAATTTATTGAATAAATAAAACACAAAAAAAGTGATTGGAACTACCGCCGATTAAAAAGAAAATTGGCGGTGGTTCAAGATTTGGAATCACAAGAGAGAATCAAAGATTAAATTTTTGAGTTTAAAGCGGCCGCCCCCTTTTAATTAAGATACTTAATAGTCATGATATCTAGATCTATATGAAGATTTTTTTTTTGTTGGTAATAAAATGTAGAGACTTTTGTTCTTTTTTTTTTTTTGAGAGGAATAGAGACTTTTGTTCTTATTCATCAAAATTTTGGGAAATGTTTATATTATAAGGAAAGTAAAATATATTTGTTCTAAATTTTATTATAGTTGAATATGAAGAATTTTTAAATCCACGTACGTACATGCCTAGAATTCAAGACTGTTTCTAAAGTGGATTAAAGTGGAGAAATGCAATAAATATATATAACATGTAATTGAAATATCTTGTTAAATCAGAAAGAAAATTTTAAAAGATCACAGTTGAGTCTACTGAATTGAATATTGGGTTAAAAAAAGTAACGTTCAAATATAAAATAAGGGTAATCAAGATGATTAGATGAGAATGCTTAGGGTGCACGTATTGTAAAACAAGTAAGGTATAGTAACAAATATATACATTCAAAGAAAAATAGGAATAAAGCCAATATACACAAGTAATAATAAAAAAAAAACTTGAAATAACAAAAGTTAAGCGAATCAAACAGTATATATATGAATACATTAGATGTGACGACACTGTCAAATAACAACATCAACTACATTAAATCGAATTGATTATGCAAGTGTTTAATCCATAAAATGAACCTTAACTAATTTGAGATTGAGAGTTTATTTATTTTTTTTCAACAAGATTGAGAGTTTATTTGTTTTATAAAAGAACCCTGAAGGCTAACGTTACATGATGCAAGGTTTCTAACATTATTATTATTATTATTATTATTATTATTATTATGCAAATAAAAAAAGAAAAACTTCTTCAAACCGGATTGGACTGTAATATATAGCTGCATCGACTTTCCAAAAAACAAAAAAGTGCACTGGGTTTGTGAGGGGCATGCTAATTGACTCGGACTCAATACCCAAAATCTACCCAATGTTTTGTAGGCCTTGAAAATAATTGTAGGGTGACCTACTTTGGACACCTGAAATGAACATTTAGTGGTCGGTATCCCTTACATACGTATCATTTTATGTGCTCACAATTATTGATGTACAAATCAATGGACACCAATAAGAAGGTGTTCATTTTCAGTGTCCAAAACAAGTCATCCAATCATTTTACAATTTATAGATATACAAATTTTTGAAAAATGTATAAATATAAATGGGATAAATATATGCTTGGAGAAATAATGAGCAAGTGGAAGTATAAAAATCTTAACATCAAAGCCTCAATTTTAAATTAACTCAAGTCGATTGTATGGATCAAATTCTTTCATTGTATTTGATTTAGTGCGGTTAATGGTGTGTTTTTCATTTTTTTTTTCTTAAATCTTTTCTAATCAATACATCCCAAATTAGCGCTACACCTACATTTTGAATTTCTTAACTATTACGGTTAAGTCAATTTAGTATTCGTGGGTTTTTTTTTTTTTTTTTTTTTTTTGATATCCATGAGCGCCCGAACCTTTTTAATTAGCCTCTCCTTACTTTTTTGTTCAACTGATCTCATAGTTGGGAGAACTTTACCCCTTAATGGGTCGACCCGACTGGAGCTCGGAGTAGTCGGTTAAATCCGGATGTCGAATGGTCTAGACAAGAAAAAAGAAAAATGCTAGAATGACAACACTATAAGTCTATATGTCACAACTCATTACACAACAGTTAATGTGGCGTGTGGGCCCCACATCAAAATGGGGTGCGCCGTGTCGGGTTATCCTTTTATGGGATTTGATGTGGGCCCACATGCCACATCAGCTGTTATGCAATGTGTTGTGAGATAATGTTGTTATTCTAGCATTTTTCAAAAAAAAAAAAAAAAAGAATCTCAAGAGAGTTATTCCTCAAAAAACCCAAATAGGAGTTAGTTGGACGCCCCAACCTGATAACTTAAGAAAATCAAATAAATCGGACTCATGACCTTTGCTTCGGTCATAGTTTAAATGCTCTTTTATATGCCACACCCCTTGGGGACTTGTACGTGGACTAAATATAAGACTAAAATTTATATTTATAGAAAAACCAAAGTTTAATTTCACTTGTTCTCGTTGGCATGGACTTTTTCTCGAGACAAGCTAGACAATATTGTTATACTGCAATATGATTAGGTCTTTATTTTGTCATATGTAAGAGATTGGTAGTCTGGTTGTCCAAACTTCAGTTTGGTGATCATCCTTAACAACAAAAAGAAATATTGTACATAGTTAGGTTTTTTAAAGTAGGGTTTCACTTTCACCACTTTCATCATGTCTTTTCAAACTCGTTTTCTTTATTCTCACGTAAATGGATTAGGCCGACTGGCTTCTTTTTTGGTTTGTAAAACTATGTTTGGGTAGTATTAGTATGTATGTATGTGCCATAATCGCGGTTGAAGATTTACATACAAAGAATATTGGGTGGTCTCACCCTCTTTTATCATGAGCGTTCCAAATGTTGATTCTGATTAGCCGAGGCAGTTGGCCATGGATACTAATGAGGAGCACCAAATAAAAAACACATTATTTTTTTTTTTTTTGAAGCTCAAATAGTCAATTACAAGCTCACGAGGAGCCATCCTGACCACCCGTTAAGAGACATTGATCTTTGTCCCAATTAAACCTCACGGTGAACAATTACAATCATACTTACGTTTTGTGGACAAATCTAATCGGACGTAGTAGACCTATAGAACCTATTATATTATAATACTTATTGGACAAAGTTTTGAAGAGAAATCACAATGAAATTATGAGGTGAATCCTTTTAAATTTTCGCACATATAATCAAGTTCATTAAAACTTTTAAATTGAGGTTAAATTAATAAATGACATAAAAATGTCTCTCTTTTTTTTTGACAAATCAAAGATGTCTCTTTAAATAGTTTTTAGGAAAGTTTAATTTCCCTTTGGTTTTTAATTATGGATTTACATTCTTCTCGTTAAAATTACCCCAACTAATTTGAGAGTGAGGTCTTACTTACTGTTGCTGCTGCTGCTTCTTCTTCTTCTTGTTAAAATTAGTTGTTTATTGAACTTGAGGCCTACTTCAGACTATACAATCATCTATATATAAATTGCATGAATGTGACATAGCAACTGAATATTCACATATATGAAGGCACGTTTGATAACAGCAGTGACATTCGATGGGCATGCATTAATGGAGCAAAAGAAACCATGCGTACACTTTAATGCTACTTGTCTCATTAATCTAAGGAGTCTACAAGAGCCCCATCTATATATACCTCATTTAATAAACAAGCAAGAGACTTCGCCATGATTTGGACTTGCTAATGTCCTCACGTATCTTATAACTTCAATTCATATCATACATCTTTCGTGAATTCTAAGTTGTTTTCTTCCACATCAAATACTTCAATTTCACGTATCTTAATTATATGCTAATTAATATAGCCTTCATTGATGGATTATATATAAACAAATATTGTACGTTTTATTATGTTATTTTACCATAGCATATTTCATTTCTTTGTGACTTATAATTATATATCTAGCTAGCTAACCCGGTTGGGTCGCTATGACTGTAAGGGCGAAAGCGGGGTTGTGTGAGTTAAGCGCACGACCTCGGTTTCGATTCCTCGATGTGGTAATTTCGTTCGGGCCACTGAGATACGCATAAACCGATTATGCCAGGGCCTTGTGGGAAATGTCAGACTCGCTTGGATACTCACTGATATAAATAAAAAAATAAAAAAATCTAGCTAGCTAGAAAAATGAAGTATGCAAATTTAAATATTTTAAAATAATACAACCTTCCTTAATTAATCAAAAAGAAAAAATAATGCAATAAAAGATATATATTTTTGTGGAAAACTTAAAGTTGTGTGAACTTGTTGGGTAGGTTAAAATTGTCTATGGTAAACCACCGCAAAATAACTATATATAGTAGCCAGTATTTTCACAAGGGAGGATATATAGAGTTCGAGTTCGATTAATTATATGAAGTACATAATTATTCCAGGTGGAATTGTAGTTGATATTTGGTTTTAAAATTGAAATTGTTCATCGTGAGTTTAATTAAGTTAGAAATATTTGCTTAAGGATAGAGTGGTTGCTTTCCGTAATCTTGTAATGAAAAAAAAGTACTTGAAAAATACTAGAATGACAATGGGTACAATCACACCCCAAGACACATTGGTCTAGAGAAGTTGTTCGTGTGGTCTCGACTCACGTGTCATGCACCGAGATTTGTGTGCGTTTGCATCTCGAGGTGCACACGAACGACTAAAAAGCTCGATGTGACTTCTCCATTGTCATTCTTGTACTTGTCAAAGTGTTTATATTAAAAGCAATGCGTATATCACGATAATTTGGGACTAGGGTCATGTTGTTGTTTGTTGTATATCAAGATATAATTAATTCTTTATGTACGGTCCTTAATTTTATATATATTGAGCTAAATGTTGATGATAAATAATATTTTTATGTTCGAGTTCTATAGAGGCAAGAAAATATGGTTTCTTTTTTCTCAAAATAATAATAATAATATTTTTTTATTACTTTAAAAATGTTATGTATGTATATTATGTATAAGAACATAAAAATGTATAGACAAAAACAATAATGCAGGCCCTCAAGTATAAATAAAAAACACTATATATTGTACACAATGACAAAGTTACATATATCTTATCTACTATATATGTGGCCAAGAAATATATCAATATTATGGAAAACTCAACAAGAATTCTGAGAACAAGACAACAAATTTTGAAAAAACCAACATAGAATTGACCAAAAAAAAAAAAAAAAAAAAACTCAAAACCAACATAGAAAGTAGTTCCAATAATTGAATTCCACACAAAAGTAAATCAAACATGATAACTTGTATTTTAGTTAGGTGGCCAGCTTTGCCATCCACATCACACATCACACATCACACATCACATTACTTGATTAATTAATACTTGTATTTTTCGTTAAGATTAATATGTGCCAATTGACTCAATAATCAATGCGTGAATATCAAATTCAAGAGATATGGTACATATATAATATGAATATCTCCACAAAAGTAATCAAAAGAGGATCATCATCGAGATACGAGAAACGGTATCTCGGCGAGGAGATAGTATATAAGCGTGTTTTATAAAGCGTACGATATTTGAAAACTAGTTTGTCGGAGTACAAAGCTGACGCAAACGTGACTGCTTTCCAACACATCTGACGAGAGCTCTGTTTCGTTTCGTTCACTCTCTCTCTCTCTCTATATATATATTATATGATTATATGATTCTATCTTTTGTTGTTGTGCTTTTATTTCAGAGTGTACAACGATTGCCGTTACGCCGACCGAAGAATTTCTGCAATTCAACCGCGCACTCTCAATAATCAGTCATTCGATTCTCCAGATTTCGCGTAACCACGCCGCCTCCCAATCTCGATTCCTGTTTCAGCAAATCTCGAGACCGATCGATCATATATCAATCAATGAATCTCTGATTGCGCCGCTTTGGTTGTTTCAGATTCAGAATCTGCGGTACTCGTCGCGCTTGTTTGATGACGGAGGAGACGATGGAGACGATGAAGAAGACGAAGGCGAAGGCTTTCGATTCGGAGAGCGCCGAATGCTTGGTGGAAGAGTTTCGAGGCGTTTTCGAGAGCGGGAGGACGAGGAGTTACGAGTGGAGAGTGGCGCAGTTGAAGAGCATGCTGAGGATGGTGAAGGAGAAGGAAGCCGATATCGTCGAGGCCCTCAGCCTCGACCTCGCCAAGCCGGAGCTCGAGAGTTTCATCACCGAGGTTTGCTTTTGCTAATGAGAAATTTATTGAATTTGTAATTATTGATAATCAAAGTGCGCTATAGTTTTTAGCGGCTGACACCTGACTGATGGCGGACTCGAAGGAAGAAATTGATTGAATTAGTAATTACTATCTTAGAATCAAGTACTGCTTTAGCTTTTAGCGCCTGACACCTGATTGACTGATGGTGGACTCGAGGGAAGAAATTGATTGAATTAGTAATTACTAATCTTAGAATCAAGTACTGCTATAACTTTTGCGCCTGACACCTGACATTTGATTAGTGATGGTGGATTCGAGGAAGAAATTGATTGAATTAGTAATTACTAATCTTAGAATCAAGTACTGCTATAGCTTTTAGCGCCTGACACCTGGTGGTGATGGTGGACTCGAGGAAGAAATTGATTGAATTAGTAATTACTAATCTTAGAATCAAGTACTGCTATAGCTTTTAGCGCCTGACACCTGACGGACTGATGGTGGACTTGAGGGAAGAAATTGAACTATCTTAGAATCAAGTACTGCTATAGCTTTTAGCGGCTGACACCTGACTGATGGTGGACTCGAGAGAAGAAATTGATTGAATTAGTAATTACTATCTTAGAATTAAGTGCTATAGCTTTTAGCATGGTGGACTCGACTAATCCCTCTGGGTCAGGGAACCCAAGGAAAAAATAGGAGAGAGAAAGGAGTGGGTAAGTTTGGAACTCAAGACATATATGCCTTGGTCAGCGTGTTGGAGAACTAACTTACCATTCGAGGAACGCCCCTATGGTGACTATTTGGTGAGAATTGAGGATTGTGAATGAAGTGAGGTTTCGTGAATGAAAGATGAAAAAACTGTTAGGTAGTTGGGAAAGGTGGGTCCTGGTGGAGTTGTGGTTTTGTGGATTGCATTTAATGGAGGATGGAACTTTAATTAATTCATTCAACTACTTATTTTACTTTGGAACTAGGTATAATATAAAGTTTTTGAGGTCTTTGCAGACAGCTACAAATTTGTGCTTGTGAATTGTGATATATAGAGTTTGCATGTTGTACCGTAAAGTTCATTACTGCACGGATCGATTAATTACAACGGAGGATTCTTGTTCTTGGGATGCTTGTAATACAAATGCTCTGTATGATATTTGCAAAAGAGCGACAACTTGGCATAGTACCAGTTTAGTTGTTTAAACTTTTAACTGTACCATAGGGGTCAAGTTAAGTGTAAATTTCTGAGGAAATTACTTACATTGATTGTATGTTTGAGATACAACATTTATTTCACTGCATATATAAGTGAGAACATGAGATTTTATTCAATAACTAGCCAACTCTATATGATGATAAGTTTTGTTAAAAGGTATGAAGGAGTGATGGTACGTTAGTTTTCCTATCAGAGATTGGCTTAGGCTCAAACTCTTTCATCAGCAATTCAGAGATGGTCGTAGGGAGGTCTAGGATATGTTTTGCATAAATTAACTGCTTACGTTTTAGTTTTCCTAAAATATTTTGATCACCAAAATAACGACATAAAACCGTAAAAGTAAAAGTTTTGAGTTTTGTTAGGCGGATAAAAGTTTGAGTTTTGGATTCTCAATGCTCTAATCGGAGAGTGATATACATGATAATTAGATGATTTGACAATTCTGTAAACCAAATGACTGCAATATGAGCTATGACTCCTAATATTTCTCCTGCTGTGTGCCTGGAAGAGTCTCCAACCACTCACCACCGCTTCTTGGCTCAGGACCAAATTCCTGTTCTTTTTTTTTTTGAATGTCAAAATCTATTTAGGAAACTTGTTATTTTTTCTCACTTTATTGAGATGTGTTTCACTAATTTCCTTATTTTCTACTTGTGTTCAACTCTCATGATTCACGATACAGATTTCTATGATAAGGAGTGCATGTAACTTGGCGCTTAAGGAGCTTAAAAACTGGATGAAACCTGAAAAGGTAGTGTAAAACCTCTACCGTGTAGTTCGGAGAATTTTCAGTTACATTGTTTACTTCTTCAGTAACGGGGGTGTACATATTTGGCAAATGTTTCAGGCAAAAACTTCGCTAACAACTTTCCCATCATCCGCTGAAATTGTTTCAGAACCACTGGGCGTTGTGTTGATCATATCCGCTTGGAACTATCCTTTTTGTATGTAGCAAATCTATTTTCTAGAAGTGTGGCATGCTTTTGAACTTTGATTTAAATAATATAAGTCGAATTAATTTGGAACAATTCTGCATGACGAAGCACTTGTTTTTAACTTACCATTTTGTTTAACAGAACATCAATCTCTTAACAAAGTTTGTTTTTAGTTCTTATATAGTTTCAAAAGCATCTAATATCCTTACTCCAACAAAAGAAAAGCACAAATCCTTGTGCGGAATGCAAGATAAGCATAAATCATTGTGCAGAATGCAAGATCTATATTGAGTTATTTAATCTCCTCCTTGATGTGCAGCCCCAAAAAGCATAAAAGACTTAAAGGGAATGGGGCGAAAACAATTGCAAATTTGATGAGAGTGATGAACCTATATTTTCTTGTAGAGTCATAGACCAATAGCGAGATGCTTTTTAGATCTCCAAAGGACAAAAACTATTGTCTGTGAGGTATATTTAGCTATTCCAATATAGTCTTACGTAACCTCGTCGACATGTGGAGAATCGGTAGAAAATCCAATGCCAAGTATGCATACTTGGAATGAGCAAATGCGTACAAAGGCGCTTGAGCCCTAGACTCGAACACTGGGTTCTGATTCCATCTTAGATTGTATCTGACTTAAAATCTGTGGCAGTTCAGTAAGAGATGAACATCAAGCTATTTGAAAATGGTAACAGTTCAGTGAACAATTTATAAAATCATTATCTTCCTTTAAAATCCGTGCTCCCCTTCCTTCGTGTTATTATTTTATTTAACATTATAATGCTCATGGCTGAGCTAGCCAATTCGTTTTTAATTCATTTATTTTCCCACCTCTTGGATGTTCTATTCACATATACAGCAATGCCTGAAAAAATGATATTGCTTTTTTCCTTCCAGTGTTATCTATTGATCCAGTCATAGGAGCTATAGCAGCTGGAAACGCTGTGGTCTTGAAACCATCCGAAATTGCACCAGCCACGTCGTCGTTGCTTGCAAGGTTTGTAGAGGAATACCTTGACAACTCTGCCATACGAGTTGTTGAGGGGGCTGTTCCTGAAACATCTGCACTGTTGGAGCAAAAGTGGGATAAAATACTCTATACAGGTTCATATCCTAATCTCTTATTTAGCACTATCTGCATTTTGGCTGTTGTGCTGTATCAATGATAACAGACTCTATTTATGAATCATTAACACCCCTCTCTTGAAAAATTGCCATACCTTGAGAATTCGATATTTTCCTACTACCCGTATGTACTACCACAAACTTATCAAAATTTTCCTTTTCTTTTTTGTCAACATTTCTTGCTAGTTAAATCTGAAGAAAATTGCTACAAGTGAAGGTGTTTCTTTTTTTGTTTAGATCTTAAAAAAACATGTTAGTTGGTCTTACTTCTTTTCTTTTGGTTCTTCATTTTTCTTTTTAATTTGTTGCATTCGGTGAAGTTCTTGGTTCTGATGCCCCAAACAAAATGATCTAGTTTTGATTATCAGCACTAGTAATGTCAAGCCAAGCTGAAGTCCCGGTTCAATGTATTAGACAAAATAATGTGATTTCGATTCTCATTTTGATGCTTTTCCCTGGATTGTCTATTCTAGGACGTCAAACTTTTTTTTGTGCCCCTTTACTTGTGGAGGGAACTGCTAGTAGACTTGTTTCATATTAATTTTGGTGGATTCAAGTTATTTTTGTATTTTATGATTTATACACAGTGAACTGATCAGGTAACGGAAGAGTGGGCCGCATCGTGATGGCTGCAGCGGCCAAGCACCTCACCCCTGTAGTTTTAGAACTTGGGGGAAAATCTCCTGTAGTTGTTGATTCCAATGTCAACTTAAAAGTAAAACTTGCTCCTTGAGCACACCTTATTGATATTAGTCGTCTTCTTTGGAATATTTCTGTTCTTGTTGCTGCCTTCATAGTTGACATATCATTTTACCTTGAAGGTAGCTACGAGGCGGATCATCTCTGGAAAATGGGGCTGCAACAATGGACAAGCCTGTATTGCTGTCGATTACATCATAACCACTAAAACTTTTGCTCCAAAGTTGGTGAGTTTGTCAGGTTCTTTATGGACTTTCTTGGTCGTTATTTTGTTTAACCCTTCCATTATGATCTTTATTGTAGATTGATGCTTTGAAATCTACGCTAGAGGAATTCTTTGGGAAAGATCCATTGGAATCAAAAGAAATTTCTCGTATTGTGAACTCCAATCACTTTGCTCGGTTGACAAAACTCTTGGATGATGAAAAAGTTTCTGGTAAAATTGTTCTTGGAGGCCAAAGAGACAACTCCCGGCTGTGAGTTTTATCCGTCATTCCCTGCTTAATATCTCAAATTACAAATTGAAATTTGGAACTACTCTGAGGGAAAAAATAAAATAAAAAATAAAAAAATACTCGTTTATTTTCCTTGCAGAAAAATCGCTCCCACTCTATTGTTGGATGTTCCTGAAGATTCTTTAATCATGAATGAGGAGATATTTGGTCCTCTACTTCCCATAGTCACAGTGAGAATCAAAACTCTTCAAGGAACCGCGTTTCTATAATTTGATGTGATTTAAAATGACATCATATCTCATCTGCCATTATCTTTTTCTCTATATTTTTTAAGTGAAGTAACAATGAATGGTATTATTTTTGCTCGTCTGTATAAGGTTGACAACATCAAAGACAGCTTCAGTGTGATTAAATCAAGAACAAAGCCGCTTGCTGCATATCTTTTCACCAACGACAAGAACTTGGAGAAGGAGTTCGTTAGTTCCATCTCGGCAGGAGGGATGCTAATCAATGACACTGTTCTACATGTAATCATCTCCCTTTTCATGCATTTATACTTGCGCGGCTTTGTGCGTTCGTACTTGTGCAGGCAATCATGCAATCTTATTCCTCGAATATCAATATCTGAAATTCGTTTCTGATTCTCACACCAACAAGGCAACACTTAACTCTCCTTTTACATTCTAGAAATTCCTCTTTACCGATAGCATTTTAGCATGGCTGAAAAATTCCATTTATATGATTCCGAGTGTGATGGAAATGTTATATGTATATATGCTTTTCATGTCCATGTCTGCATTTTATAACTCTCACATGATTTTCGAAACAATGTAATTTTGTTCGTTAAGTGATTTTGATGCATTTTCAACTTGGTGATGCAGCTCGCGTGCCCCACCCTTCCTTTTGGAGGAGTCGGGGAGAGTGGATTTGGTTCCTACCACGGTAAGTTTTCATTCGACGCATTTAGCCACAAGAAAGCAGTGTTGTACCGAAGTTTTGGAGGGGACGCATCCGCGAGGTACCCACCATTCACTCCCAAAAAGCAGAGATTATTGAAGGCTCTCCTAAATGGTGATTTTTTAGGGATAATTTTTGCTTTAATTGGATGGTCAAGAGCTTGAGTGTTCTATAGTATGAAGGTCTGTTAATTTATCCTCATTTTGTTTATTTATTTTAAGATACTATTTCGATCGTTGAAGTCTTTATAGTTGTATCTGATTGTTGAATCATTTATCAATATATGAAAAATGGAAGTTTTTATAGTTTCTGGCAGACTGTTCTTGTTAGTTGAATCATCTTTTAAGTTCAGAGTTCCCCAAGTAAATTGAACCAAAACATTTCAGTCAAATCTTTGTATTCAATCATTCTTATAACTTCCAACATATCAAACCATCAAAGAATTGGAAGTAAAAGATTTGACATTGACAGTGAATCTACATGCCAAAAACTGAAACACAAAATGTCAGAAGACTCCCATAGAGAAAACTGCTTAGATGGTTAAGGGGATTCATGCAAAATTCCGAGAATCTCCGACCGTTGTTCGTCGGTTAATTCTGTTGGAAAATGGACTTGAAATTTTATTCGCAGGTCTCCTCTTCTTCCTTGCTTTTTGTTGCTAGGCATACCTTGTCCTGCAATTACTTTTTCATAACCAGGTTGTATTATGTCATTCAGCTGCAAGTTCATCTTCTCCCCGCTAAGGAGAGGGATCGATACATAGCAACCGGTGAGCGCCTGCACCAAGGGGATCTCTACCTGCATCTCCAAGTCATCCCCATGCCGCGTAAACACTTGGTGTTTAATCTCCTCGATCAAAAATGTAACATCCGCGGGAGACAGCCGGGCTTCTCATCGCCTACTCCTTCGAATGTAATTTTCGTTCCGTTCTTCCATCCTGGCTTTACTTTTATCCTTAGCAATTCTTCCTCTTGAATCATTGTTCTGCTCAGAAACAAAGATCACAACAGCGTTAGCCACAAAGAAACTAAGACTAAGATTCTGCATTGCTGATGTGCTGATGTTAGGATGAAATTCTACGACGAAAACAAACCCGTTATCGGAGTGCACATCTCTTGTGATGTTGATCTTCTTTTCGCAACCATAGCACAGCTCCTCAAGAGTGCACTCGACTTTCTTCTCGACCGGGAGCACCTTCTTCTTCGACAAAAAGCCTGAATAAGAGATGTTTACTGAGCTTCTTCTGCTAGCACTCTTTGAAAGAGTGTTAAGACTAGGTGTATTAGGATTGAAGGTCCTTGTACTCGAGCTCTTTGACAGAAAATTAGGCGCCATTGATGTCGACGTTGATGGAGGCGAAAAGAAGTTGTCGAGGCTTTGATGCCTGAATGCCCCCCTTCTAAATGATGAGTCCTCATCATTATTGGTGTAATTTCCTCTAAACATGCTTCCTTCTCCTTGTGTCCCCTTCTGATCTTTATTAAGCCCCTATATGAAGAAGAAACATAAAATGCATGCCAATTAAATACATGTATGAGTTTGTAAATACACATTACAATCTTGAAACAAAACAACTTTTTTTGATATCCGTGGTGAGCCTGACTATTCCTACGAGGCTAAGCTGGTGCAAGAAACAACACAATTTGAAACACCAAGGTCATCAATTAATGATCTCATATTGATTGTTCAAATTGGTTTATACATAATATTTCATATATTTTAGTGTGTACATGCATGTTTAATATATAGCTAGAGAGATGCACATTATAAATACATCATTGTGGAGTTTTGGTTCTGCTTTGTTAGAGTGCTTGTCATGAGGGTGCCATCTCATGATCAAGTTCTTGTAAGCTTTGCCAATGTCTTTAATGGACACTCCGGTTTTCGCGACGTTGAGGATGCCATGGAAGTCCTGAGATGGTGAAGGAGAATGGTTGCCTCCTCCCATGCATGAAGATGAAGTTTAATTAGATTGAGAGGCAAACAAAGAAATCAAGAATGGTGTTTAGATTGAAAAGTATGTTATCCGTCTAAGCAATGGAAGGTGAAGCTGTATTAGTTATCTGTCTTGGCAATGGAAGGTGAAGCAAAGATGAAGCCTTTTTATTAGGGAGAATCAGTTTTTTTTTTTTTTTTTTTTTTTTTTTTTTTAAAGAAATATATATTTCTTAAAAAAAGAAAAAAATAATATATGTAGATTTTTTTTTTATAGAACGTTCGTGACTTTATTTATTATAGCTTAATATGTGCATGAGTTGTACTAATTACAAGAGGCGAGAAACAATATGTTTTTCATAAACAAAGTCGAAAAAAATCTTTACCACTATAATAAGAAAAAACGTGTCATTCTTAATATGAATAAATACGATTTAAAATACAGTAACATATGTACATGAATTGTACTAATTAAAAAGTTAGCAAATATGTAATTAAATATATGTTTAAAGAAAAAAACCAACATGTAACATATGAAATCAAAATATAGTAATATTGCATATTAATAGGCAAATACAATATATCATAATTAATAACGTCTCAAGATTTTTGCAAAAAGTATCCAACGTTTTGATTTTGGCCAAAATATAATAACTTTTAAATTTCTTGTAATATTGTATCCTAACTTTACATTTTTCAAGTGCGTTACACTCAATTATAAAATATTATGCACACAATTGAAAATATTATTTTATATAATGCAATGGATAAGTAATCTGTGATCAGTATTCACTTTTTAATTGTGGTTTGACACGTAATAAAGCAAGGATATAATTTGCGATATGTATAATTTGTATGAAATCAAAAGTTTGGGATATTTTTGCAAAACTCAAAACATTAGGACTAATTTACAAAAGGACATTGTTACGTTGACCCACTATAGACACTGAGTTAAGCGCACCTACTCATGGGGATCGCATGATACACCTCAAGATGTCATTCGCAGTCGCATCGAATAATGCCAACAGGCGAATGTGCTCAACTCAAGTGGGTCAAATTTTTCATTTTCCTTTGCAAAAACGTTGTCATGTGTAAATAAATTATTATGTAATGTGAAAAAAACGTATAAAGTGTTGTGGAATATGGATGACCATGCATGTACATCAACATATTGTGTAGTCATGTAACTTGTATTTCTCACTTAATAGTACCTCCACTTGTCTATGTATTGTCATGTAACTTGTAATCCTCTCAAATGTACACCAACTCTTCCTTGTATTGTCTATGTTGCTTGTGATGTGTTGTATGACTTGTGGTATATGTATAACTTGTACACATTGTATAAGTACAATTATCATCATCACCAAATGACATATATAAAGGGTGCCAACCCCATTGTAATTCACACACCAATGTATGAATGAAATCTCTACATTCCCATCTCTAGTTCTCTTCTCATTTGTAGTAGTAGTTTGTAGTAGTAGAAGTTCTTAGTCTTCTATTTTCCTTCTCTAATTCTTAGCAAGTTCCAACTCAATTTACAACACGTTATCAGCACGAGCTTGCTCTAACATTAAGGGGATCTTGAAGTTCAAGAAGGCTTGTTAAGGAGACAAAGCTAGGAAGGTATAATTTTTGTTATTTAAATAAGTTCAATTTATTTATATATTATCATGGTTGCTTCCTTTTATTACATGCATAATTTCTATATGCATACTTTATTCATATACTATATATGCATTATAACGTCACCGATTGCGAAAGTATGTTCGTAGTTGCGTCTTGTACGATCTTCTACATCAAAAATCAAAAGTCAATGTGTGACATATATTTTTCTCTTAAAACTACAAACAATTAGTTATTGTTCTATTCTTGATTTTATAATACAAATAATGCTATAAGTTTGAGTCGATAGTGGGTAAGCCTTGTCCTCGGTAAAGCTAAACATTGAAAGGGAGACGGGTTATCCCGTTCGAGGAGGCATGGTATTAAGCGAGACTTTGTCTCGCCACCTAACCTGGAGGTTGTCCCACCAACTCATATGAATAGTACATTTGATTATTAATGAATCAAGTTGCGAACATATACTTAATCATATGTTATGTTTTTTACATAAAAGAAAAGAGAAAATCATTTTATATTACATTTACTTTCAAAATATTAATCAACCATATTTGAATTTGTTACATTATTATAATTCTTGTCATGATAATTAGATATTACAAATTATGAATAAAGCTAGAATCTATGCAAGGTTGTATGTTGTACACAATCATTTGCCAATATCTCTTTAGAGATTTGAAAAGTGAATATTTCACTTTATATATATTTTCACCTTATGGAGTTATAAATATATAAATACCAAAAAAAGGTAATGCTCCAAAAGCTCAAAATGAGCGGTTGAGTCTCAAGCTACAAAATTTAATCAGTCAAATATTAATTATAATTTCGCAATTTTAATTACCTCTATGTTGAGGCTATGTGGAAATACGACTGATGAGACAATAAAAATAAGGTCACGTGACCCGCCTCGATTTATTCACTTCGCAACAAATATCGAGTGCACATGTCAATCCAATAAATATTAAGGATTGATTTCTTGTCTCATGGTATTGAGTAAAATAATGAGATATTATAAATATAATATCGCTCCCGTCCAATTAGTTCAGCTTCAAATTAAGAAGCATATGTTGCATATAATGATCATGATCGCAATAATAAATTTATGGACGTGGAAAAGGTGAAAATATCAGGTAAATGTCGTATTGACAATTCCACCAAAAATTGGAATAAAAGTGGTGCACCACTACAAAGGGCAAATAATTATTGACAATGAGCGCTCATAATTGTGACATTTTTTGGTCATATATGAAAGGCTATTTTGCCTAAATATTGTCATATATATACCCGAATATTATTGTGACATTTACCATGCCTTCAAAATTAAAGGCAAAATATTATGAATTTTATCATTGAAAATGGCTCGATAAAACAGGCACATCGACATGTGTTTAAATCATGACCTAAATATGGGCGATGAGCTTATGTCTTGTGTATCGTGCTACATGCATGTATATTATAATATAAAAATGAGTATTTCTCGAATTCGAACTTAGCGGAGGCTAATGTTCAGGCAATATCTGGTACAACAATTTTATTGTTAATGTCTTGTTCGTAAGAAGTCTACTCAGAATAATAGAAAATTTATCTATATGAATATGATTTAATCTCGAGTATAATATTATCGGCTTTAACTTCTGGAATATATAAGGCGCATTAAAATGAATGTCGTCATAAATCAAATGACATTCATTTTGTGGAAAGATCTATTTGATTATCCATAATCATCGATAATGCGAAAATATCGTAAATTCGCACGGACATCCTTTATCGAACTGATTTTTTTATCAGGCGGAGATTATCTCAAGGCAAATCAATAGGAGACGTAACCATTAATTATATTATAAGATGCCTTGGATCCCTAATAGGGAAATTATTTTTAGCAAGTTTTGCTAATTGTCACTTTGATGAAGCAATTTTCCCACCATTAGGGGGAGATATAAGCCAATTCAAAAGGAATGGCGTGAAATTGCTTGAAACACATCAAATTGCAATAAATTTGTTGTATTATGATCCATGTATAAATTAATATGAACTCAAAGTTCAAAGGATCATTCAGTAGCAACAAGTTATGAATCAATTACTTAATGCAAGTACTATACACAAAAGAGTGACAATCATATGCTTCAAAGCATTAAATGGTTCATATAGAAAACGATGTCCATGTGCAACAAAATGCACAAGATGTCTCACCCATGTGAACATGAGGGGGAGAATCAAAAGGAGTTATTGATTAGTGCATTGCACTCTTTTTCCCTTAGCTATGGTTTTATCCTACTGGGTTTTCCTAGCAAGGTTTTAATGAGGCGATCCTAACATTATTATACTCCATATAAAAAGAAAAAAATTATGAAAGCAAATAATGTACTCTTTATCCTATACTAGATTTTTTTCCCACATGGTTTTTCTAGTAAAGGTTTTAATGAGGCATATATATTCTCTCAAAGTGTATCGATGTGTTGCACTCTTTTCCTTAGCTTTGGTTTTGTCACATTGGGTTTTCCTAGCAAGGTTTTTAATGAGGCAATCAATAATATTACACTACAAATCAAGATCGACGAGAACATTGTACTCTTTTTCCTATACTAGATTTTTTCCCACATGATTTTTCTAGTACAGGTTTTAACGAGGCACAATCTCTAAGCAAGTGTCATCCAAGGGGGAGTGTTGTGGAATATGGATGACCATGCATGTACACCAACATATTGTGTAGTCATGTAACTTGTATTTCTCACTTAATAGTACCTCCGCTTGTCTATGTATTGTCATGTAACTTGTAATTCTCTCCAATGTACACCAACTCTTCCTTGTATTGTCTATGTTGCTTGTGATGTGTTGTATGACTTGTGGTGTATGTATAACTTGTACACATTGTATAAGTACAATTATCATCATCACCAAATGACCTATATATAGGGTGTCAACCTCATTGTAATTCACACACCAATGTATGAATAAAATCTCTACATTCTCATCTCTAGTTCTCTTCTCCTTTGTAGTAGTAGTTTGTAGTAGTAGAAGTTCTTAGTCTTCTATTTTCCTTCTCTAGTTCTTAGCAAGTTCCAACTCAATTTACAACATAAAGAAATATATAAAAATGTCACCCTCGGCTTTGGGCCAAAATTACAAACCGAGATTCACCCATTAAATGGTTGCTTGGGCCGGGCCTGGTTTGGGCTAAAAGTAAAACTCAGACTGTAACGGCCCGTATAATTAACGCCGTTATTTATTTCGTAATTTCGAGCATGGACGCTTGACTTGGATCCACATGGACGTCACAGTTAGGCTAAAATATACGTCGACTTAGGTACACTAGTTAATTGTGTGTTGTATTGTTTTATTTGCGATGCATTTTATGAATTTAATTGCTAATACATCACAAGTGTGTATGTTGTATAGTTCTATCGTGCGAGATTGTGTGACGGGTCGTCGCCTCGAAATGCGTGTCAATGTGGGTATCGAGAAGCGAATTACGAGTACACTAGGAAACTCGACTAATTTATGATAATATGACTAAGTAATCAAATGAAATGGATAATGCAACCATAGCAAAGTCACATGAATTAGAACAATAGGTTATGGCGTGCCTTTGAATGTGTGTCGGGACGCGGGGCACCAGGTGCCGAGTAGCCGAAGGTTAGTGGGACCATAAGTTAGTTAATTTTGATAAATAGAAACACTAACCATATAGTTTAATAAGGCTTAATGTAATGTAATTTAAATCAAATAATGATAAGCCTATAGTTTGAACTAAATAATGTGGACCTTAGATGGGCATCAAGATGATCCTAGTGAGTAACTCTAGGAAATGTTGTGGGCTATTAGAGTCATTAAGTAGAATGTGATAGAGACCACAAGATAATCCTTGAGATGCGCATAACACACTTGATTAAGACCAACATATATAAACCAAGTGAGTGGGAGTTTCATCTCCACTAACTGATGATACATGCAAATCTGAGAAATTATCAAAGGAAGAGAGAGAAATCAGTGCTGGAATTGAACACTTTGAAGAGCAAATCAAGTGATTAAATTGAGGTGATCATCTTCTCCATCTATCACATTTTCTAATGAACTCAATTATGTGTGTTTTTGACATAATTTGAATATGAGGATTTGGGTCAGTGATTTCTGGTGTTATCTTGATGAATTATATGTATAATGATAATTTTCGTGGAGAATTTACAACTGGTTTTGCATGAATTGGTGTTTTAACGAATTTGGGAAAATTAGTGAATTCATGGGATTTGAGGATTTTGATTGAATTGTTGTTCTGAGATTGGTCTAATTGATGTTTTGGAGTCATAATTGAATTGAGAGTGTGTAAACCAGGTTAGGCTAGCTAATTGGGATGGGAAAACTTGAGAATTCTGTCACAGAGGGCAATTAGCGCGCTAACTGGGGTGGTTAGCGCGCTAATCGTGTTGGGCTCTCAACTGTTTTTCAAATAAAGAACAGTAGTGCGCTAGATCAATTCCCTAGCGCGCTAATGACATTTGAAACTTTAACACTAAGGGTTGTTTTGGTGATTTTCAACTTAATATATATTTAAACACTTGTAAACAACCTAAACTCATAAAATTGGACTTCAGAAACTTAGTGGACCGTAGCTCGGTGTTGGGTGTTTGTCGGTCGGATACGAAAGTTCGGGGAGGTCGGAGAACGGTTTAAGGTTTGTAAAACCCAATTGAAAAACTCTGAGTATTTGATTCTGTTTTTAATTCAATTGTTATCATTTTCTGTTGTTTCTATTATTTCATACCGTTACTTGGATGTGGGTTGATTTTTCTCCCTCGGATTCTCCGTTGTGTGTTCATGATGTGCTAAATTGTAGTACGTGTGACCCGTCCCTCGATGAATGGCAACCCGAGCTTGTCCTTGGTGCACGTGTCGGTGACTCCGTGGATTTGGCCAGCACCGGGAAGGACCGGGTGTTGGGCCAGTTGGGCGCGTCCACTGATGGGAAGCTGATGACCCGAAGTATAGTCTAGTCCATCTAGAGCGAACACATACATTTGTTTAGCTTATATGTTAGTTATTCATTCGGTGAGTCAATTATAGTTGTTTGCCTTTACATTCTGCATGTTTACTTAACAGTATTTATTGCAATTCCTTACTTTATTATGTGAATGCTCAGAGGGGTTCCTTGGGATTTTACTTACTGGACTCGTCATTTGTCTTTTTGTGATGATTGAGCGCAGATCCTAGTACCAGTAGAGGCAAGGGGATCCTAGGCGACTAAATACGATTACCATTGTACTACTAAAGACGTCTTGATTTTGATATTTTAGATATTGAGAGACTAGAGTAACACCGTACATGTATATATACACTGTTTATGGTACTGTCGCCTATATACATAGTACTTTCTCGGGTTTTCCATAGTAGGACATGCTCTTATGAATAATGCTTATCATGCTAATTAAATACTTACTTTTATAAAATTAAAGCTTCCGCTGACTTATTATTAACTTGTAAGATATAGCTCACTAGCATGGCTAGGAACTCGAATAAACTATAAATAGTTGAACTTAAGGAACTTAAATTACCTAATGAAATAATTCAAGAAAATATGAATAATCCACTAACTATATTGATAATACAGACGTGGACATGATAATTAATGTGACGGCCCCAGTTCCACAATCCTAAGCGGGCCATGCTGGCTTTAGACTTACGTGGGCCTACCGAGCCCGTCTTGCTGAGTCACGCAAGCCTAGTCAGCCTTCCTTTATCATTTATCATTTATCAAGCAATTAAAGTTGGGTTAATCAATTAGTAAGTTATCATAGTTATAGCGGAAACAATTAAACCTCAAACTAACTGAAAAACCTCAAAGACACCAGTTAAGACGACCTAAAGTGTGGAAACCCCGAATATATATATCATCATCAATGAGCATTCAGAAGAGAGTAAATACAAGACCTACATGCCCAAAATCTCTCACAAACCCAACTCTCAGTGTTTTAAAACGAGTATATCTAATAATACAAAAAAAAATCACTTATATCAGACAAGTAGTAAGGACTACTCCGGTATCCTCAAATGATATATCCTAGCTGTGGAGCCTTCCCCTTGCTGGACTGTGGGTCTGCACTCCGTCAAACACAAGAATGACGAGCTCAGGTAAGTAATGCCAGTAGGACATATATACAGCATTTCGAAATAAATAAATCAGTCGAATTCATGCAAATAGAAAGAAATGAACAGGGAACGCATGAATATAAAAGACTGTAAATAAATCAATCGATAAGTAAGTGGTCCAGGAATACGAAAAATCAAATAACAATGAATCCCGACCAAAATGTCGTTGAGTCGCGACAAAAGCCCAGCAAACTCGGGTTCAGGACGAGACACAACCTACCAGCCATAACCCTTGCGACTATGAGATATCCACAGACCCGGATAAGTGCCCCCAACGTACACTCAATTGGGAGATATCAACGGCATCCAAATAAGAGCTCATATCACAGATAAATAATAATCATGACTCACTTGCCAATTGACCACTCAACCAATAGAAACGCAAAAGAAATGATGAACATAGCAATAACAACAAATTTAAAGATCAAGAAATAACTGTAAAATTTCATAGCTGGTTTACTTACCTGTATCCAAGCTAATACGCACTCAAATCGGCTCCGACACGCCTCCAAATCCGTACCCAATACCCGACACTAGTAAACTATGCCTCTGATAATCATATGTACAACGAAGTCGTTTAAGTGACGACATCAGAATCATTAATGACTACAAGATTTATCAATTAGACTTTTAGTTGAAATCAATGTGGTTTAGAACCTCACCATGGCCTTCAATTGAGGTCTCAACTCCAAAATCCATTTGAAAGACGCAAACTTAGCCATGATCTACGTCTTTCGTCTTATTCGCGAGCAATCAATCGCGTCGTCGAGCTTCGTCGAAGTCACGCCTCATTGTCCACTGTTGTTGTGTCTCGTCGGGGATCGATCGGCCCGCAACGCCCACCGCGACGTTGCTCCACGCCGTTCACCGCGCGCGCGCGCGCTTGATCCACACTCCTCTCGCCGCATCATCGCTTCTCGCTCGGCGTTTTGATGTCCGCGCCTCATTCGTGGCTGTCCGCCGCCGCTCCCAACCAAGCTGTTGGTATGCTTCGCTTTGGAGCCGCGTTGCTCTCGGATGGCGTCCGCACTAGCAACTCCTCCGAGCCGCAACACCGCCGCGTCGCATCATTCGCCGACGTCGCTTTCGCCGTCTCCGCGATCTCTTCTTCTTCTCCTTCTTGGCGGGTCCTCTCTCTCTCTCTATCTCTCTCTTATCCATTGCCATTTTTGGTCCTTTTGCCAATTTATTTATTTTTTTCATTATTATCTTCTCGATTTTATGTCCGAATTAAACCCCAGAAAAATACCTCATTTTCGCAAAAATTGACGAAAATACCATTGCACTCGGAAACACGGGGACACGCGTCTAAACCTTAACTTGGTCATATTTCGCATCGATTAAATTATATTAGCATACATCGGTGTCTACACCCGAGATTTGGACATACGGATCACGACGAGTGGGTCCCACATACGACCCTGAAATGGCACGTGACACGAGTTAGATTTTTATGGTCGTTACAATCAAGACATGAGGTGAACGGCAAGGTGTCGAACATGTGTAGTTGGGCCTATCGGACGTGAAGCGCACGACACGACGACACCTCGTGGCAACCTCAGGGCCTGTGGTCGCACACATGACCCGCCCATTAAATAACGTCCAAGCAAGGCATATATGATATTTTTAAAGAAAATAATTTTTTGACATACTTTGAGTACATAAAAAGAATACACGACGGGGTAAATTTCATTGAGAAATGTGCAATGCATATTCCAATAAAATTTATACGATTGTGTATAAATGTATATAGCAAAAGTATGTATAATTTAACATTATCCTATTTTATCGATTATTTATATGCATTCTTGGGATCACAACATCATTACTCTTTTCCTTTTATCAAAATTTAGTGCTAGCTTCACTGTAACTTTGATGATGCAAGTCAAAGAGGACACTGATGATGTCATTGCTACTAAAACTTGGTCAAAAATCCATTCTAATATTTTATTATTTTTATTTTTTTTAAAGAGAAAAGACAATTAACTTTGTTGTTGACTTGACTATGCTAAGGCCAAAGGGAGAGGGGAAACTTGTTTGTGTGGCACTTATACCAAAACCACTTTAAAATCATTCTTGTTTGATAATATGTGGAAATCATTAAAATATTAAACTATATACTCATTGATTTGCTTGTGTTGAATTCCTCATAAAATCAGTAAATTAATGCATCCCATAAGAACCCTTACCCTCTAATGTAAGGGATGGAAAAGAATAAAGGGCATACTTAGGACAGCTTTATGGACTCAAAAGGCACACATTTGTTTAGTACATAAGAAAGCTCTTCTTAATCAAACAAAAGATGCTCATAGGAAAAGGACCAATGCATAAATTAATATGCCCTGTTTCTTTTTCTTGATGACCAAGAAACAAAGACCTCCATATATGTGGTTCTCACTTCCACATTAATTGATATGACATGAAACAGATTTTGCAACACATTTCCAACATATGCTTTACAACACATGTTATTTTATGTACATTTCAAATAATTGTGGGGCCCAACATCAATACATACCTAGGTGTGCATTATATATAGGAAAATAATTGAGGGCCCAACATCAATGACAACAACAATGTCACACCAAAAAACATATCGGCTCACAAGTGCCTTCTATAAGACATCGACTCTTGTGTCATGTATTGAGATTTGTGTATGTCCGCATCAATGACAACAACAATATCACACCAGAAGACATATCGGCTCACAAGAGCCTTCCATCAGACATCGACTCATGCGTTATGTATTGAGATCTATGTATGTCCGCATCTTGAGCCACATATAGATGACTTTTACTAGTCAATGTGTCTTACGATGTGACATGATCAACCGCTCCATTTACAAGACTCGAATTTTAAAATTTACTTAAAACTAGCACTCCACGAAGTCAACAAAAAAACCAATCACCATTTCACATTCTGTCTCCACCAAAGCATTCACATTGATTCTCATAATTTCATTTTATTCTAAAACAGATAAACATGATGAATTGACATGCAACTGAAACTTAATCGGTTTTATATATTCAATTTAAGAGGCATGTGATATTGTTGACATATTTTTAATACACACATTGGTTAAACATCAGATCGACACACTTCGAGATGCACTCGTGCGCATCTCAATATGAAATTAAAGGACTCCACCTACTGTGTAGCACATTTATGTATCAAGATTCAAGACTCAAAAGTATGACACCCTATCATTTTCCTTGTTACAACGCTCATCAAAGCAAAACTAGAGCTGCTACAAATGTGTCTAAGATAAAGATAGTCTGAAAGTGTCAAATATTCCATGCACTAATACTATATTAAGCTATGCATATCATATCAACAAAAGAAAACTCAATTAAATATATTTCTAATGCAACTGCTGCATATTAGACTTTTGTGCATGAATACCATTGGACGTCTAAAAACACAAACAAGAGAAATCTCAAACAAGTGCAAATTGATCTACAAAGGTATAATTAATGTATAGAACATTATTGTTTTAAAAGTTTCCCATGGTCCTCTTAACCCAATTTACTTTATTCACAATATTCAAAAGGCAAAACACATTATTTGATCATTCAACTTTACCCTTTTTCTGATATGTTAATATTTAGTCCTTAGACTTTGATTTTCATGCATATTTAATCCTTTATGAAAATCTAACGATTCAGATTCAATAAGTGAGGGAACATGTGTGGGTACATGAACATGAACCGAGAATGAATTAGGAGGGTCTCGCTTTACTTATTACATTACAACGACCGTTTGTCGAAATAAATTATACTAACGTTCCATACGACAAAAAGACTAAATATAAGCAACAAAGAAAAAAAAAGTTCAGAAACTACATATTATCAAATCAAAGTTCAAAAAGACCAAATTAAGAAAAATTATAAATTTAAAAGACTAAATATTAATATATTAAAGTTTAAGGACCAAATTAAGAAAAATCGTAAAATTTAAGAACCAAATAATGTACATATCACCTCGTAACCTTTACCACTCGAACCAATTGATTGTCTATAGAGCTGTAGGAAGTTCTAGGAACTGTGTCAATGAATAGCGGTTATAATGGACAAGTCCAATACTGAAGTCTAGAAGAATTTGATACAATCCATGCACGACGTTGATTAACATCAAAAATTATATTCTTGTTTATTATAGTAACAAACAAAGTTTCGCAAACAAACAAAGCATCAACTGAGGTCTCAATCATCTAGTGAAGAGCCTTTTCTCTGCAGCTTCCTCGTCTCCCTGACTTACTACTTAACCCCACAACCGCGTTTCAGACTCATTAAATTCACTTTTAGTGCCCTCTCTCTCTCTCTCTCTCTCTCTCTCGGGCATTTCGTCAAACAGTTGTGGTGCACTGTTGTCCGGGCCACCGCGTTGTGGTCTGAGACTTGATCAATCGCTAATTTCCTGAATTGGGTAGCCGAGTTGATCGATTTGGAATTCTGGGTGGGCGGCGGAAATGGCTTTGAGAGGCAAAGATTCAGTGGGTGTGGTGTTTTGGGGGGTGGTGGTGGTTCTGTGTGCTGCGACGGCCTTTCATGGCTGCTCTGCCGCTTTGTTCAAAAAAAAGAGCTCTGGTTCTGGTAATGGTGGTGGGTCGTCTGTGGTGTTCCAGCTTCGTGGGAATGTGTATCCTGTTGGGTATGTGTGGTTTGATGGTTTGGTTGGATTCTTTGGGGGTTGAAGTAGAATTTGGATTTTGGGTTTTGGGGGGTTTTTTGATTATTGAATTCATTGTTCTCTAAGCTTGATTTATATGAGGACCTTTAAATCCTAGCTACCCTTTTCATTTTGTTCCAATTTGAACAATTTCATGTTCATTCATGGAGATGATTGATGATTTTGGAGTCACATTTCCATGAATTTCTCTTGTCTAGCTGTTGATCAATTTGTAGATAAGTCTTTAATGGCTTTTCTTCTTGTGTTCATTATCTTTACAATCTCAAATTTATTTGGGGTCCAATACATGGATCAAACTCTTTCATTGCGCTCGATTTAGTTCACCCAAATTAATTTGGGTCGATTACATGGATCAAACTCTTCCATTGTGCTCGATTTAGTGCATCCAAATTAGTTGGAGTCAGCTGCATGGATCATACTCTTTCAATTGCGCTCCATTTAGTGCACCATATTGCATTTGTTTTACTTATGTTGCACTTATGTTGCTTGTACTTATTTTTGATGGGTGCTATGGTGCAGGTATTACTATGCTGAAGTCTATATAGGAAACCCACCAAAGCCTTATTACCTTGATATTGATTCAGGCAGTGATCTCACTTGGCTTCAATGCGACGCTCCCTGCGTTAGCTGTCCGCAGGTGAATCGAACTTCCATGTTTCGATTATAACTTGGTTTAATTCTGTATTTGTCTGATTCCATTGCCTGTGATCAGGTGCCTCACCCGCTGTACAAACTGACCAGGAACGCCCTCGTCGTCTGCACAGAAGCTATGTGCAAGTCCTTCCACTCTCCTCCCGCTTACAGATGCGATAAACCGACCGACCAATGTGACTATGAGGTGGAGTACGCCGATAATGGTTCATCCCTCGGTATTCTTGTCCGAGACATAGTCCCTATTCGGTATTCGAATGGGACTGTGCTCGGACCTCGCCTGGCATTCGGGTAATTATCCTTCTCCGGTTCGTTTCTCGGATAGTTAATGAAATAACATCTCTTTCACGGAATGTTAATTAGCTTGTGTATGTGACAATGTGTACATTTCTCTCTTGCAGATGTGGTTATGATCAACATGTCTCCAAAGGTGATGTATCTCCCACAGATGGTGTTCTTGGTCTTGGAAATGGTAAATCTACCATTGCATCTCAGCTTCGGAGTCTAGGATTAATTCAAAATGTCATCGGGCATTGTATGAGCGCGAGAGGTGGCGGTTATCTCTTCTTCGGAAATGAACTTGTACCTTCTTCAGGGATCGTCTGGTCCCCGTTGTCGCCAACCTCAATGGAGTAAGAAATCTATGTTCTCCTTCTCATTACTGTTATATGTAGTCATCTTTCGGTACTTTTTCGATGTAATCTTGCGATCGTTCTGTATATCAGCAAACACTATTCGCCCGGGCCTGCTGAACTCTTTTATGGAAGGCAGTCTACCGCGTGAAGAGCCTCCCCGTAATTTTCGACAGTGGAAGCTCCTATACTTACTTCAACAGACAGGCTTACCAAGTTTTCCTTTCATTGGTAAGTTTGGAAACAAAGAGATTCATTCTGCATTGATTTTTGAACAAATTGATAGATCCATTTCAAGCGGCGACTGATTACCGATGTTTATGATTGTAGGTAAAGAAAGGTTTGGCCGGAAAACCACTGAATGTGGCTGCTGATAAAACGCTATCGATCTGCTGGAAGGGCGCGAAGCCCTTTAGATCAGTTCTTGATGTCAAGCAATACTTCACTCCTGTAACATTGAGCTTTGCAAACAAGAAATCTCAGCTGGAAATACCCCCAGAAAACTATCTGATTATTAGTGTAAGAATCTTTCCATCTCTTGTAACTTTTATGCATTATGTCGTAGGAAGAATTTTTCGAGTCTGATGATCTAATCGTTTTCGCTCTACCAGTCACTCGGCAATGTCTGCTTGGGTATTCTGAATGGCACTGAGATTGGTCTAGAAAACATGAATCTCATTGGAGGTAAGAGGTTTCTAGTTTTTACCATCACAAGATTCACAACACATACAAAATTCCGATCCATACTACCGATGATGCTTTGCTTGTTCCTCTTCGATTCTTGCAGACGTTTCCCTTCAAAACCAGCTGGTTATTTACGACAACGAAAAGCAGCGAATCGGATGGATCCGCGCTGATTGCAACAGGCTTCCCAAGTCTGGAACAATCTCACTCTGATTTCTTCCTTTCATATGTGGCTGTGGGAGATTATATTCTCCTCACAGAAACTTATTTTTCTCTTTATTCAACAGTGTGGATCGCGATGACGATTTCTTTCAGCCTTATGCTGCCAAAATGGGAATCTTAACAGATTATTGTCCTGCAACTGATACTTACGACGAGAATGAACGGTAACGAATAAAGAATCTGGAATAAGAATGAAAGAGAAGAGCAGCTGCCTTGTGCATTCTAAGACCATGTGAGTACTGAGAACATTCATACTTGTAAGCAGAATACATAGTAGATAGAGGACTATAGTCCCTTGTTTCCTTTTCTTTTCCTTAGCATTGTAAAAGCTCAAATGGGTACACCCCCACTATAAAGTATTAAAATGTTCTTATTCATGTTCATAATATATGAATACAAATTATTACAAGAGTTTGGAAGTCACAAAATGAAACATAAGCTTTGTTTATGGAGACTAAAATCTTGTTCTGCATGTTATAAATGTACGGTACAAGTTAGACATGTTCTAAAGATCAAGCGATCTCTTAAGGTAAAAGATGCAATCGGGGTTTCAAAATTTATTATCTGATAACTACTCTTTAAATTTTACTTTCATAAGATCACAAAACGATTTCATTTGTTTCGCGATATTTCATTGGCTTTCGAGTTTAGTATGGATGTACATAGGATTGATCTGATGCCCCTACAACTCAAGATTGGTTATATTCTTGTAAACAATAAGGGAGATATATGGAGATATGCATTAACAGAATAATGGAAGGCACAACAAAATAATGTAAAAAAATCAACAGCACAGTGATTACTGTGAAGGTTGTGAAAAATGCAAAGACATGTAGTAGCCTGCTCCCTAAATTAGTTTTGGGTATAGTTTGTGGAATAAATTCTGGAACATCAAACAAATTTTTTTTTTTTTTTTGCACCATTAGAGTGAAAGTCTGATGGAAAATTCTATTCATAATACAGTTCTGTTATTTGCAAAATTGAAATGTGTTTGTCAGTGCTTTTAATTTGTTTTGCAAGCAACATATACATACATACATCTTCCTACGAAAAAAAGGAAAAAGAACAAGAAGAGGTTAAGTTAACAGATTAGAGTGGTACTAGAGGTCAGGATGCTATCGCTGTACAATTAATCCAGTTTAGAAGATCAGCGTCAATCAGTTACCTGTGAAATAAGGAGTATCAATCTCGTAAAAGGAAATTCATAGAAGTGAGGAATTTAAGAAAGTTGCATGGACAAAGAAAAAACAAGACTTCAACGAGAGTGAAGGTGTGCATGATAAGGCAAGTAACTAGTGTTGATAAAATGCAACGAAAGAAAACAGCTAAAAGAAATTATAGGTAAAAGACTATCGTACAAAAGAAAGCATCACAGTTATAAAATCTACAATCAATATCTTCTTCGTCACCATTTATGGATCGAAATTTTCATATTGGTAGTCCAAAAGGATTAATACGTTTGATATGCTTGAACATAGTTTTTGTTTGTTGCAATTTTTTTAATCATGTCATCTATGCAAGGGAGATAAATAAGACTGGATCACCTCTTAATCCATTGTCACCTGTCTCAAACAATTTTGGAGAGAAATGCCAAGTCGCTTCTGCACATCTAACATGTCCATTAGGTTGCGTTTCATTCTGTTACAAACAAGCGTGGAATGTTTTGACCTTCACAGTTTTGTGACGAATTTGGAAGGAAAGGAACTAACGAATATTTGAGAATCTTCAATTTTTTTTCATGATGTTTTCAATTTCGAACCTACGCTACTATTTTACGTTATTAATACTATGTCATAAACTTAAACCTTTTCCAAACCTTATGTCGTGTCATTGATTAACCATTAACCTTGAGAAAAAAATGAAAACACTGAGAAAATAGCAAACAGTCAAACAAAGGGTATGATAGACAAATGAAATCATGCAACATAAAAAAACTCACCACAAGGCATTAAGGATGAACAAGAAAGGTATATGGCAAATTTTAGGGTAAATCAATGAGGTCTGCTTTGACTAGCATATATTTAATTGAGTATAGCACAAGATTATCCACGTTTATAATTTGCCAACAGAACTTGAAAATAAAATGTAACTAACCTTGAGGTAGAAACCAAAAACATCTGCCATAGTTGGACAAGGAGGAACTCGGATATCCTATGAAGCATGATTTGAACGCTAAACACAAGAAATTAATCATTGGAAGTCATTCCACTTGAACAATTTTGCAAAAGAAAATATGTAAAAGAAAAAACAAAAGGAAAAAAACACACACGCAATCTTCGCTGTGATTGCAACTCAAAGATGATAATTGAATTAAATGCTTACAACCGATTCATTCCAATAATCCCACCAAATATCTCCATTTGTAGGCAACAAAAAATATTTTCTGAAGTTTAGTCATGTCTACTGTCTAGTGTTTCAACCAGCAAGTGGTAGCTCCAATTGACTGGCATGTGATCACACATACTTGAGGTTCCGGGTTCATTGTTCAAGTCTCTCCATGTGCAAGTTAGAGGGGTCTACATGTATAACACTATAAGTCAGTTTCCTAAAAAAAAGTCATGCCTAGTAATTTCTGTCAACTTTTTGTGTGTTTGTGTTTCCAAGGACATCAAATGTTGTCAACTAAGGAGCTCACTAGTCAGTGATTAGTAATCACATATCCAATTCTTGAACGTGGCACCTAGATATATATTTATGTACTACATAGAAGTGAAGAAATAAATCTGATCAAGCAATCAAAACTTTTTTAGCAAAGTTTTTCGAAGAATAAGTAAATACTAAGCTACGTTACCTAGACTCAGGTACGAGTATAGGTATGTGTCTAAAGGTCAGACACGCCTATTCACTAATTTAAGGACACCGGGAATTGGCAAAAAATGTCCAACACTAGAGGCAAATATGCTTAGATATACATAATAGCGTATATATAATATCTTTTTTTTTTCCTCATTTCCCATTTCTTATCTATACTAGGAAGTTCTTGTCACTTTTTTTTTATTTCTTCTTTTACATTTTGAATCTTTTTATTACGAAGAGCTTTTAAAATGGCGTATCCATATCTTTTCAAGTGTCGGACTTGTTTCAAGTGTCATGAGTATTTTAGGTTAGAGTGAAGGGTCCGGATAACATAGATGCTAAGTTTCTTCCTCCTAAAAACTTTTCTTGATGCTACAAGGATGGGCTACATCAATCTTCTCCTTCATATCAATACAAAGTTTAAATTCTATTAGGTACTCCCTTGTATCAAGTTTTACCAATGAAAGTTGGGAAGTCTCAACAACAACAAAGCCTCAATCTCAAATTAGTTGGGGTCCGGATTTACTCATATATATGCATTAGAGCTTAATATTCATGATAAATATTCGTGTATATAATACACATAGTTGCATATACATATGCCTACTCAATCACATACATAATCTAACTATCTAAGTTTTTTTTTTGGGTCAAATTAAACAATTATGAGCAACCTTCTAATAAGTTTTAGTTGACATCTTCATATACAACAACAACAACAACATAGCCTCAATCCCAAATCAACTGGGGTCGGCTACATGGATCAAACTTTTCCATTGTGCTCGATTAAGTGCAATTGATGATGAGCTTTTCAAACCATTCAAATCCCTCCTAATTAATGCGTCTCATGTTAACTTTGGTCTGCCCCTACCTCGTCGAATTTCTACAGTTTCCATTGAGTCAAGTTTTCTAGTTGGGGCATTTGTAGGTCGTCTTTGCAGGTGACCAAACCACCGCAATCGCCCTTCCCTAATCTTTGTATCAATTGGTGCTACTCCTACTTGTCTTTGAATTTCTATATTTCTTATTCTATCTTTACGAGTTTTACCACACATCCACCTAAGCATCCTCATTTCTACTACGTTCATTTTATGTAATTGTTGTTGCTTTACCGCCCAACATTCACTTCCATAGAGCATAGCTGGCCTAATTGCGGTCCTATAAAATTTTCCTTTTAACTTAGTAGGAACATTTCGATCACAAATCACCCCTGTTGCACTCCGCCATTTCTTCCATCCAGCTTGAATTCTATGTGTGACATCATTCTCAATGTTACCATCATTTTGTATGATTGATCCTAGGTATCTAAAGTGGTTTACCTTAGGAACTTCTACTTCCCCTAATTTTTCGGTATGAAAAAATGGGCGTCAGAGTCCTCCTTTATCCGGACTTGGGACCGGCTATGTAGCGCACATAGTGTACAACATAGGTGGAGTTAGTTGACATCTTCATATATATATATATATATATATATATCCAACTTACCATTGATGATCTACGAATAAATAAATTTGAATTAGAGTATTAATGTATCATTGATTTATAAATTACTATTTTTGTGAGTCCTCATAAACTTAATTAATACATGAAGCTTAAACGATTTCGATATAAATTGATCAATGTAGGTGATCACGAAAAGAAAGTTCAAAGATTAAGTTGATTTTGAAGTTAAAAGTGCCCTAAATTAATTGAGGATAGAATTGATAGTAAATCGAAAATGTTAGGTTATAATTGATAAATTTCAGAGGTTATGATATAATTGATACAACTTGTAAAGGTTAGGATATTTTTATCATTAGGCCTAAAAAAATTAGAGTTGTCCTCTTAAATGACTATGATTATTTTCTTGTCCATTATAATTCTCCTCTTTTGATCAAAACAAGTTCAACTACAATTTGTTTTCTTATCGCTTTGTATAAGAATACATATAACACGAAGAATGAGATTGCAAATAACGCCCAAAAACGTAGTGGCATGTGAGACAAAGGCAAATCTGATGCAACTATCTAATTAAGAGAATTATTTGACCAGGCAACTTGGGCTTTTAACATCTGGATGTAATGCTAAGAAACTCTATCTAAATAATTTTTTTTTAGTTCGCCAAAAAATTTATTTGAATAGGGTTTCTTAGTGTTACATCCAGATTTCAAAGGCCCAAGTTGCCTATTTAAATAATTGGATAGTTGTTGCCTGACTTGATACTTGGATACCTCAAAACTTAGGTGTAAAAATAGAAACTTGGGCTTATATAATTGGCTTAGTTAAGCACCTAAATCGAACAATTGGGTTGGACTTTTGTTTGGATTACATTTAATCTTCCATAAAATGTTAAACACTTTATTATGAATTTTGATAACGTCTGTGCATAAAGTACTACTTGGTGAGGGTGCAAGGTAATATGCATGTAAATTGGCTTAAATAAGCATATATTTATTTAAAACTATTCAATATATGCTTTCTGAATGAAATTTGTAGAAAGTTATACTAAGGGAACAATTTTGGGAGAGTCCTGATTATTCACAAATCTTGTAATGCAAATTTATAAGGTTTAGGAATATATAGGAAACGGAATCCTATTTTAACTAGAACTTTTAATCAAACTTTTCAGCAACATTACAACAACAACAAACTAGTTGGGGTCGGCTACATGGATCAAACTCTTCCATTGGGCTCCAAATTAGTTGGATTCGAAGACAAGAAAATAGAAATCCGAACAAATTACCAAGTCTTTAGCTCATATTTGGGATCTATGTTTGTATGTGTTTAAGCCATGTAATGACATGGTGCGCATGGATGTGAACATGATGCTGTTATGATTACTGTTCCCTTAGATTGTGCACCTCGCGTATATGATTGCATGCGAACATGTCTCCTGTTTGAATCCAAAGTCCATGGATTCCTAATTTCCTTATGTGAAAGGAAATACTTGCTTGCTTGAATCCTAAGGTTATGGGGATCCTAGGTCTAATATATATACATCTTGTAATAGTTAACACAATTCCCCTTTATCTAAATGAGAGCACAGGAAGGTGACTACCAAGAAGCCTAAAGATCTCCTTAGTAAAGGAAGCCTCAAGCCAAGGGTGAAAGAGGGTCCAATGAAAGCTAAACTTGACCATCTCTTGCAAGGTTAATGTATGAAACTTGTTATGAATACTTCGCAGATGATTTTGGTCACAAAAATTCGAAAGTAGTTAAAGGAAATCTACTTCGATGTAGAAAATTTTTGTAAAATTTCGAGATTAAGGAGAAATATAAGCAAGTTCATCTAAGTGCTACCAAAAGCTAACCCGTAATTCACAAGAAGTTTTGTTTGTTGAGTCTCAAAATTGGACTTACTAGACAAAAGCTTACCCGTAATTCTTTATCACTCTTGTAGGTTAGTGTCTAGTCCAACCACTAGGAGTTTTGAGCCTACCCTAATGTAAATAGCATCTTAGTAAAGCTCAATGGAGTATTTTGTTTGTTGAGTTTTTTAATTGACTTAGGTTAATTTTTTTTAAGAATTGACTTAGGTTAGTTTAGGATTGATGTAATATGATTTCAGATTTTACATTTGATACAATTTGAAGCTACCATATAGTAGCCATTTATAATTTTTTAATAAATAGAGTCCTCTTAGTACCAAATATGGTCCGTATTACTAGTTTATTATGCTCAAGAAATTGCATAAGCCATTTAAAAAAAAAAAAAACTTTACATAATTTATCTACTCCGCATTCAAAATGTACCTCAAATAGTGGTCAACTGCATCAATGCAAAACTGTTGCAATTTATGTTTAGAAAATTGTTTTTTGGTAATTATTCTTTACAAACCTAAGTTTTTCTAATCCTATTTATATTCCTAACAGATTATGGAGACCTGAAATTTAACTTTAGGCTCAAACAATGAGTGACTTGGCAATTCAGGTCTTAGCTAAGTCTAGGTAGGTCTCACACGGATAATTTAGCCAAATCTCATAGTACTCTTGATTGTCATTATTTGCACTTAACACTTGAAATTTTAGAATACGTTGAAGTCTTTCATTAGAAAAGACAAATAGTAAGAAACATCAACCCTTGACCTCTGAAGCAAATAACAAAAAGAGAAGGGATAAGATTACACAGAAATGTAAAGAAGATGGTACCTTTGCGTGGACAATCCTAGTTATTGCCTCAACATGAAGATTTTGCAATTCTTCAAGAGCTTTTAAATCCATGCCAACAAGATCTTCACCCTGACATAAAAAGAAATTTATTCAGCAACTCGCAGGGAGAAACCTTACAACATTGTAGACCTTGGTTAACAGGACAGACAAGTTATCACAATGAAAGAGTTTGTGAGACGTTCAATTCACCACATGTAGTACATTGTTTAAAACCACGGTAGAATCTAGTAGTTCATAGGTTCCAACACCCACTAAGTCCATCACAACATGATATTCCACTCAAAAACCATAAGAATGAAGAGTGTTTGCCTGTTTGGTACACGTCACCCTATCCAGATACACTCTCAATAAAGCTAACTTAATCTACCTAGGCGTGCAACACAATACTCAAACCCAAAGATGGACCTGATGGGATTTACTTGGTTAATTTCATCTTTGTGATAAAAAATGATTCAAGATTATTGATTAAAGTAATTAATAGCAGTAAGCTTAAAAAACAAAACAAAAAAGTCAACACTGTTTACCTTCAATCGGGAAATAATACTTTCTAGTTTCTTACATCTTCTCTTTGCTCTTTCATGAGCATTTCGTAATTCATCTAAAGTAGAAAACTCCTTGTTCTCAAGTTGATCCTCTGCAAGCATTTTATTTGAGTGAAGATTGGCAGACAGGGAGCCATTTGTTACTCTTCTTGGAAACATGTGGTACATATCAATATCATCCCCTACAAGTGATATTTCTTCAGAGATACCAGCTCTCCTAATTTTTGCTACAAGCACCCACATGTTGGAAAGCTCATTTTCTAGCTCCTCCTCTCGTTGCTTCGCAATTTCGAGTCTCTTTTGCAGCTCACTCTCTCTTTGATCTCTTTCGGAGAGGACAGCTGCCAAAGAAGCTTCACTCTCACATCTGGCATTGAGATCTCTTTGCAACTTCCCAAGCAAAATTCCATCTTCTGGTTTTGATCTCAAGCCATTACTATGATCTTTCTTCCCTTTAAAAGATACATACCTCTGGCAACAGCTAGCTCTGCAATGACTCAATTCTTTCGCTGCAGCCAAGTCACCCGTCAACTTTGCGTTTTCATAAGACAACTTAGTTACTTCTTCAGCCAAATTTCTTAGTTCAACTGCTGCAGCTGCAGCTAACTCTTTTGCATACGAGGCTTCCTCTGCCAGCTTTTGACTATGAATTTCGATCCCATCCTTTTCTTTCCTGAGGTTCTCTATCTCAGCTGCCTAAAACAAAAGTTTTACAATAAATAACATGCCTTAATTAGTGTGAACTGGAACAGTAGCTGGATATTTTACAAGGCGAAAGCTATTTTACAGTATAAAGTGATTCAGTTAAGTCACCAACTTGCATGAGGACTTGAGAATTTAATAACGTGTGATTCTTGCAGCCACAGGAGTCTTCCTGCGAGGGTGCAACATTCAAATTCCCAGCACTTTTGGGTGTCTTCCCATTGATATAAGCTTCTTCATACATGTCTGTCTTGCCTTTCCATCCATCCATATCTTGCAATGGCCGATCCTTAGGTGAGCTATCATTGCCAGCAGGACTAGACCTTTGACCTAAGAAAGAATCAAGCTGTTGCCTTAGCAGAAGAATTGTTTCCTGCATCTCAGCATTCTCAGATATCTGAAAAGTTTGGCAAGTTTGTTAGAGAACTTCATGTTTACCAAGAAAGATATATGAAATCTGCTTAGCTTTACCTTTGTCTGCAGCTGCTCCTGAAGGACTCTATTATCTGCAGATTTAATCTGTAAAATGAATTCCACATAAGGAGAGCAAAATAATGAAATGATCAGTGTCAAATGGGCCTTAAATTCACTCAAGTCAATAAAGCCAAGCAAGAAATGTGATCTACAAACCTCAAGTTCGAAAGTTTTTTCATTGAGATGAGCAGTCAATTTGGACAGAGCCTATGAGAAGTATTAGCTTACTTATTAGAAAGCAATGGCAGCAACAAATTGAGAGTACGAGATTAACTACATAGAATAGTTCAAAACTTGATTAAAAAAATAGTTGTAATTGGAAAATTGTATGAAGTTAGCAAGGTTTCATGAGCAAAGATAATGGTTGATCTGCTAATAATAACAATAATAAAAATAATAATAATGATAATACTAATAATAATAATAATAATAATAATAATAATAATAATAATAATAATAATAATCGTAACTATGTATATACCTGAGACACTTCAATGTTCTTTGGTGTATGTGGAGTAGTCTCGATAGATCCAATCATCCGTTGCTCAAGTACACGCATTTGAAGCTTCTTTTCATTGATATCATTCTTCAACTTTTGCATTTGCTCCTATTATATCAATAAAGCAGTGGTCATGGACCATGGTAAATGTTGAAACAATATACATCAACTTCTAGAATATTTTCTGTGAGCTTAAGCTTGTAGGGCAAATGATTTTTTCGAACTTAGCTCCCATGCCTTAATATGTGAATCGTCAGGGTTGCTAGCTGCTTGCTCTGATAATCTTTTCAAAGAACTAGAGCACAAGGCCACCTCCCCAGCAAGCATTTTCAACTGCTCACGAAGTAGGTCCATTTGATCTGTGATAGTCGTCCCAGTCTGCAAATAAGAAATACATTCAATCACAGAGTCGCAAGTTCAACTTAAGCACAGATAAATCATGATGCATTTTAAAACTTATTTCCTGCTCTAGTTCATTCAGCTCAAACAAGTAATCCAAGAAAACAAAAAGTGTTGGTTAAGATAATTACAGAAAATTACCCAACCATGTATGACTAGCCAAATGAATCCTATGAGCAAATTCAGCTGTAGGGACTAATTAATTAGACTGATCCATTCATGATAAAGAAGATATTCGCCTATTTTTTTCTTTTACTAGTACTTCTATTTATATTTTTGTTCTTTATGTTTTCATTCTTTTCTCATTGCTTCCACATTTATTTTATTGTTATCTATCATCTCACTTCTCTTATTATTTAGGCTAATTAATCTTGTCGTTTTCATCTTTTCTAATTCTGGGAGTAAGACATGGAAAAGTTTAAAGGAAACTATGAGAGGTAGGTCCTGCGAAACCAGCAACCTATGAACAAGTCAATTTATAATAAAAAGAAGAAGAAGAAGAACAGCAGTTTCAATTCATTCTGTGATTCTGCCAAACGTATTCAACCCCAAAATAAAGATACTTATACCATGACTAAGCTCCCATAACTTAAAGTAATAGAGGTCATCCTAGCACAAGACTTATAAGAATGGATATTTCTGAACAAATATAATAAAATCATCCATTGGCATCCAAAACTTTCTGCCACAATCAAGTTAAGAATTGAACGGTACAGAAGAGAACTGCCTATCATATAAACATTGATCAAAACGTGTTCATTATAAGGAACACAAGTAAAATTAAAAATGTTAACCACGACAAACATAATTAGAACACCATAGGAGTAGCAATATACAAATCTTATTAGGGTCCTAACCGGGGGTAAGCAGCGTCCTCTAAGACTTGCACTAAACAAGTCACCAGCTTGAGTCCTTTCTGAAAATGAATCAACAAGTGAAGCATCGTCACCCCTTTTACTAACTGATCTTCGTCTACCATCTTTCATTTCAGATGATAAAACTCTACGCTGTGATGACTGTGACGAAGAGGCAGGTGACCCACTGATGGAGGTATCACTATCAACACTAGTAGACACTCCAGCAAGCAACTCCTGCTTCTGCACAGAAAGGCCATAAAATTCGTAACTACCCTTATGTCGAGATTCATAAGCATCAGTTCTCATCTAGCATCAAACAACCAAAGACAATTGTTTCAGAGAACATGGCATATTTTTCCTTTCTTTCGTTCTTTTTTGTTTCCAGGAAGCGTTACAGATATTTATTCAGTACACTTCAGTATTTTAAGCTAATCCATTCTTTTTATCAGAATAGACTGTAATTTATCAGGATAATCAACCATTATAATGCATCAAATGTCATAACATAAGCAAATGAAAGGGTTGCAAGTATCTGAGGACTTCACCATGGAAAGTGAGGGAAAGATAGAATCCAGCATACAACAAGAAAAAGTCCAACATTTTTTAGCAATAATTCATCTATAAAGTAAACCAGTTTTAAAATTATCTATCCCATAGATCAGATTGAATATCTATTCTTTTATCCACAAATCCTATTCTTTCAAAAGCTATACCATCTGATAATTAGCAATGGACAAAGAAAATGAGAAAAGGAAAACAGAAAAGAAAAGGCAGTGAGCACTCACACGAAGTTTAAGCCAGCCAAGCATACCACGCTTTTTGTTCTTCTTTCTGTCATTAATGAAGTCATCTAAATTACGGAGATCACACTTTCCATCTGCTGAAAACTCTGAACCAAATATACTGGCATCATCATCAGTGATGTATTCCCGTTTCCTATCTGGCAAATATGCAAGCTGCAATGAAACAGTAATCTCTTGTCAAACTATGACAACAGGCGAGGAAATTAACATTAGTTTTGGGAAGACAGACCATCCAAAGAAGTTATTTCGTAGAAGAAATGTGCACCCAATATGATGAGACGGAAATTAATACCAGTTTTGGAAAGACGGACCATTCAAAGAAGTTATTTTGTAGAAGGAGATGTGCAACAAACAAATATAAGATAAGTGTGTGGTATATGCAATATAAGCTGTTTACTGCTGATTAAACAACCACTGTCTAAGCCCTGAAACTTGAGTTAAAAAGCTATATATTGCACCTCATCTTCTCCAAAGGAATGCCTTCGTCTGTTACCAGACTTCTCATGGGTAGTTGAGGATATTGTATTTTTGGTTGAAACCAGTATTAGCTTGGTCAAACGTTGAATTCGCCCCATGAGAGCTGCTTTAGCTTGCTCCTCCTCTTCTAATCTTGACTGCAATTTAACTTGGCCGGCTTCAAGCTTAAACAAGTGAAGAATGATTAATTAGAGTGAGAAAGCATTACTCTGAAAAAAAAAAAAAAAAAAGCAGTCAACAGTCAAATATACAATTAAATCAATAAGCTGAGCAGAACTGGCCTTCTGATGATAATGCGACCAAATGCAATAAAAATGCCAAGCATGATAAGTGCCCAATATCTATGTCAGATCAGTCAACCTCCAGAACCTTTTTTTTTTTTTTTTAACTGAAAATAGCAATTACCAGAAGCAACCGTAGCCGGTAGCCCCTAACGTACCAAATATGAGAACCATTAGATACAAACCATATTAAAGCTAACGTAACAAATTGGTAAGTAACCACATCCATAACACCTTAAGCGCAAGCTTAGCGAGTTACTCAGTTTGGGTGGAACAAGGAGACTATAAATAGATATTGGGAGGTAGAGAAATGTATCTTGCTGTCATGATTGTAATTGGGTTGACTTTAGTGAGTTTGGGGTGAGAGAGTCTGGTGTCTTTCTCTGGGTTTCTTCGGTGTTCTCTCGTTCTCTTCATCTGTAATCCTTGCTCTTCTTTGTTCAATCGGCGCTTGTAATTGTTGATTTGAACAATAAGAGTTGAAAACTCTATCGCGGTATCACCTTTATCGAGTGTTTATCCAAAGCAATCCAAAATGGTTCTAACTAAAGATTTGCCGACAGAAAAGCACAAGCAATAGATCTAATAATTAATAAGCAACAACTGAATTAAGTTACGATTATAGTTTAAAAAGAAAAGGACAATGGTTATAGTAACCAGGAACATAGCTTGATCAATCTCAAATCAAAATCTTGAAGCCATGTAACCAGTGAGTTTTTCTCACCATAGAAATTCAAAGGATGAAGTTACCCTGATACGATGCAGAAATGCGCAGAAAGAATATTAGTTCTGAGATAGACAACCTGGCTAGGCATAGAGAAGCATCAAGTTCCGATGGATGTCAATAATTGACAATGAGAAAATTAAACATCAAGGGATGAAGTTATCCTGATACATTGACAACCCTCATATTAATGCAGATTTTAACATAAACCGACTCATTCCTGTCACATGGACCACAATAATTTGACCACCGGTTCACCGCCTCTGCGACACGATGAAAACAAGGAAAACTACTCCGCTGAAGCAGTTTTAGACTGATATTAGATAGATATGTTGCCAATTATCATCATAAGCTTAGAACTGTCATTGATCTAAAATAGTTCTTTCCATCTTATCAAGCTTGCTTGTAAGTAAACTTGTCAAAAATCCTAACTTAGCAACCTGCCCATATATTTCACACTAAATTCATGTAAAAGAACTCTAAAAGTTCATAATTATAAGAGAAATCCCAAGCGCAACCTGTGAATATCAAGCTCTAGAAAACTATAAAATAAACTCTACACGGAAGGAGATCTCTTCACAGCAACAAAGTCTCCATTGTCTTACTCTTCTTCCCCTTTGTCTTACTTCCACCATATTGATATGTTATTTTTCTCTTAACTATTTTGATCTTGTATATGCATAGCTAGATCATTGACCAGTCATATTAGCCATTTTCCAACACTAGAGGGAACCATATTGTTGCCTAACTTGCCTGTCTATGCAGGAAAAGTAGATAAAAAAAAGAAAGAAAAAGCGAAGGCAATAAAGAAAATAATCCGAGCATAGCACTCAAGTTCTAGAAAGGGGACTCGTGCCATTTGGCTGACAATCTTTTACCACTTACAACAGCAACAAAGCCTCAATTCCAAATTAGTTGGGTTCGGGTTCTTGCCAGCTAATAGTCATTAAATCGCATATTTAAACCAGCATCATTCCATTTTTTAAATCGTATTAAAATATAAAATATCATATAATCTACAAAATTAGGCACAACAAAGTAATTTTAATATACCTGAAGTTTCAAACTGACAAGATCTTCTTGGTTAGATGTTCCAAGATATGACTTCTCCACTATTCCTTGCCGTAATTGCTCCAGCTCTTGCTTTAAGCTAGAAATTTCCTTTTGATACTTCTTAATAAGAGATTTTTCATCCAAAATCTATAAACGAGAAAGGTTAATCTTAATAGCCATATGACCTGATAAAAATAAGAAATCAGATTTAAACAATATACAAAATTCACCTTATTTTGAGAAGCTTTAATTTCCACATGTTTGCTCCGATGAGCAAACTTCAGTGTGTTATGTGTCTCCTCACTGTTACTTGAGGCAGGAGTCACTGTGCAAATAAGCTGGAAAAAAAAAATCACAAATACATCCTCGCGTTCAGGAAAGGCACACCATGAAATATTTACATGTAGCTCATAGGAAAGAGCATGCGCAGGAAGACCCATCTTCATTTCCAACTGATTGCAGCATTTGATCAAGAAGCTCAAATATACGTATGTCTAAGAAGTAATTAACTAAAAGTACTATATTTTGTAAAACTAACTTACAGAAACCCGCCCATGACCACTAAGAGAGGACTGCAACAAACGTGTCAGCTTTGAGTCTCGATAAGGAATATGAGTAGCCTTGCCATCTGTCAGTTTAGAAATCACCTACAAATGATAATATAATGAAATTATCACTGTTTAGTAGTTATGAGAACTATAAATTGCAAATTGATAAATTAACCACTAGATTCACTCAAAAAATATCAAGCAGATACTGAATTAATATAGTAGCAATCAGGAGAAAAATCTCTTCACCTCAACCTAGGAAGCTCAATAGTTTCCAGAATTTTAACTGTATGTTGTTTAGTGTTGATCGATCCTTAGTTGTATAAATATTTAAATAGCATGAGACTTACCAAGTGAAGGGAAACATTCTATTTAAAACATGACACAAAGAGAAGTCTTTTGTATCTAATCATTATATTGAAAAAAAAAAAAACTAAAAGCTCTTGATTAGTTCCATTTAGCATGTGCTCCACATGTTCACCAAGAAAAAGCCTTGTTCTAAGTCAATCCTCACATACTATAGGATGAATATTTGACCGGGTAAAAGCATCCCAGTCAAGACAACAAACCCCGTTGCTTTTGAAACACTGTACATGAGAATTCAGCTTCATGCAGTTCCCAGATGTTCCCATATGGACACGAGTCAGAGAACAGATTTGAGATTATTACATTATGTGTAAAGTCCCATGAAGCTACAATTTCAAATGGGAAGAAGCAGGTGCTTCCCTACTCCACTATTAGATCTAAGTGATGTTTAAAAAAGCTTACCAAGGGTTACACACTGAGGCTCGCCTCAGCTATTCTTTGGGATTTTCACACTGAAGCCTCAGTGTAATTTCGTGCTTTTAAAGTGTAAAGATATTTTCTTTGGGCTATATTTTGACCTAAGACTTCAATTTAATTACATAAGTTCATATTGTATATTAAATACATATGAAGACCTTGTGTTGGTTCGAAAATTGAGCTTGACGCCTCATTGCTAGTTCAAGAAGCTTGGTTTGAGTCTGTATGAGGTATGTTTTCCTCCCTTTCTTCTTCTTTAAAGAAGTTGTTCAAACAACCACAAAGATGCCGTTCGAACAACATTTAAGCCTCGAAATGCAAAAGTGCTGCTAGAACATCATTTGCTTCTCAAACAACAAAAAAAAAAACTAGTGTTTGATAACTTTACTTCAAGCAATAGAGAACAAGAGGGAAAAAAGTGTTAGTGCAGAGATTAAATAAATTGTATGAACTGCAGAAAATACTGTTGCTTGAACAACAACTCTAAACAGAGCATGAGCACTGCGGGCATAGATTTTTAAAAAAAAATTAAATATCTTTTGGTAGTTGATAGTACACACAGTTTGTTCTCTCACATATGTATATAGGTACATAACTTTGGAGATGGTTGATAGTTCACAATTTGTTCATTTTCAAAGTTTTATACAGATATTTGTTGATAAGCAGTGTCAGTAGCATGTTACATAGTTGCATTTGAGTGATAAGGCACATAATATATAAACTCCAAAGTTGCTTTTTACTTCTTATCAACTTATTCATGTGATATGTTTATTTTTAAAAATTGCTTTTGTGAATGTGTTAATGTTTATATGAATTATTCATAATATTTAGCATTTTTTTCTGAAAAAAAAAAAAAACTGAGGCTTACGTCTCATTCTGCTTTGAGGCTTACGCCTCGCTTCTCTCAAGCAAAACGCCTCAATTACACCTCAATAACATTTAAACACCACGTGAGTGATGGGCAATATGCTAAAAATGAATTTAAGTTGGAAAGATAACACAGTAATAGGGCATTCCATAGAAATCTTTCCCATATATTAGCAGGTGGTCCTTTAAAAACCATTTTTTTCAACAGCGAGGGTGAATTCTAAGGTACATAATTATTTCGCAGAAGAAGCACGAAACTAGAACTAGAAGTTATCGTGATTGCACATCAATCGTTTGAATCTCCAACAATTATTCTAATAATTTCATATATGATTTAACCTATAGTTGCAACAAAAGCCTATGAAAACTAAATAGAACATGAAAGGTGAAGATGCAAGATCTTACTGTCCCAAGAGTTAGCAGACTTTTGTTTATGTATGATCCCTCTTTCCTTCGCAATCCTGTGGTTTCGGCCTTAGAACTTTCAGAACCTGCAAGATCAATCAAGTTCTGGAAAGAAAAATTAAGTATAAAAGGGTGCAGAATATATATCATAAGTGTACCAACAACAACAGCTTACATATAAACAAAGACGGAAATGGTAAATTCGTTGAACTCGAACTCCAAAAAAACAAAACATTTTTACACACCCAACTCACTTTTAGTTTAGAAGATATACCAGTTGGGACAATGTCACATCTTCCTCTCCTCGATTTTCACCTCGTGGGCTGCTTTCAATTGTCTGATAAGTAAAAGATAAAATTTTTAACATAAGTATGAGAGGGCAGTGAACAGTGAAAAACTGAGCTGCAAGAACAGAACTTCAACCACTACCTACAACAGTACAACTACATGAGGTGCAACAAGGATTTTGGACTCAAAAATAAAGACTACTTTATTTTCCAATACTTAGGCGTTTTAATTTCAGTTATTAAATTGAATTTCTAGCAGTGAATTTTTTATAGGCAACTTCCTTGTGTCTGCAGTCAGTTGGATATTGTGTATTTAAACTAATGAGAATAAAATGGAAGGAATTGGATTCTTCATAGAAACTAAGAACTGGAAGGTGATATGTTCTCTCTAATGAGCCCATAGTTTGATTCCACCATTTGAAGACACATAAGGATGTCAAATATAGCTGTCGAAGATATATTGTCAAAGCTATTGTAAATATATACTTTCCTAAGAATCGGATTCTTCATAGAAACTTAGAACTGGAAGGTGATATGTTCTCTCTAATGAGCCCATAGTTTGATTCCACCATTTGAAGACACATAAGGATGTCAAATATAGCTGTCAAAGATATATTGTCAAAGCTATTGTAAATATATACTTTCCTAAGAATAGGTTGTTGTATTTTAGGATGTGATTAGGGAGTCGATTTGCTGTAATGAAGGAGTATACTATGTTGTACAATTGCTATATATTTGAAAGAATAACTCAATGAAAGACACACAATTTTATACAAGAATACTCTTGTTTTGTTATGGTATCGAGCACTTGAGGCTTCTTATTTTTTGCACTCCCTTCTTGGTTCATTATCTGTTAAGCATTTTTTTTAGTTCTCTTGATATTGTATTCATGGAGAAATCTGAGATATTTTGTGTCAAGTTTTGCTTGGAAATCTCAATTCCAAATTTATGTTCAAGGAAAAGAATTATGGGGGATCATTGATGGGACGAACAGCAAGCCTGCTGATCTGATCAAAGCCGCTGAGTGGACAACAAAGGATGCTTGTGTCAAGAGCTGGTTGTTACAGACTATGGATTCTTCTCTTATCATCAATCTAAGACCTTATAAGACAGCGAAAGCTATGTGGGATTATCTCAAAAAAGTTTACACCCAAAACAGCTCAGCTCGGCGGTTTCAATTGGAATATGAAATGTACAATTATGCCCAAGGAAACATGTCTATTCAGGACTATTATTCTGGTATTGTGACACTGTGGACTGAATATACAAACATTGTTTATGCTTCAGTGCAGGAGACATCATTAGAAGCTGTTATCACTATTCATCAAACCAGTCAAAGAGATCAGTTTTTAATGAAACTCCGACCGGAGTTTGAAGTTGTGAGATCAAATTTATTGCTCAGAACACCACCTCTATCGGTGGATGATTGTCTGAATGAACTACTTCGAGAAGAGCAACGTCTTATGACACAAGCTACTTTAGAGCAACAAGAGAACTCTGCCAAGGTTCTCAATGTTGTATATGCTGCACAAGGTAAACCGCGAGCTTGAGACATGAACAACATCCAATATTACAATTTGTAAGGAATTTGGACACATTGCGAATTAGTGTTCCAAAAAGTTTTGCAATTATTGCAAAGTGAAGGGACATATTGTTTATGAATGTAGGAAACATCCACAAAATCGTAAACCAAGTGCTTTTCACGCTTTAACTACCAACATGGAATCCCTTTGAATCCCTTTGAATGCAAAAGTTGATTTTTCTTATGTTTTACAATTCTTGAAACTCCATTTATCTGCTTAAGTCGTTTTATGATTATGATATGCTTATTCTATATGAAATTGATGTCATGCTACATATTTCAATGTTATCCTAATTTTAAATGCATGCTAGCTTTATTTTGTTTTATAGGTATTACTTGCATGTTTAATATTTGAGCGTAGTTCTTCTCTTATTGGGCTCTGTTGGTTCTTTAGTTCACCCTACTTACAATACAGGTTTATCTAGGAGTGCGATAGATCGCGGCAAAGGGAATGCCATTGCTTGAATTCTCCTTACAGCGTGAGGATTACAAGATATATTTACTATTTGTTTTGAAAATTATTAATAAGGGTTGTAATCTAAGCAAGTCTGTTGGGTAGTTCAACCTTCCTTCAGTTAGTTTGACACATTTATAAGCCTTTGAAGTTTTTGGAGATTTCATATTGTTTTGAGTTGGTTAAGTGATTTTGAGATATCTGATAGTTCGGTTGATCATGACATATGATATTTATTTAAATCCAAATTTGGCATTATCTTACCATATTGTCTATATGTTACTCCGCAGGTTGTTTAGGCGTGTCAGACCGTTATTTGGGTCTGGTTCAGGTATTGGGCCTAAGTGGCGGTCTGGGCCAGGCGACTCGACCCTAAGTCGGGGAAGGGTCGTTTCATGTTGTGCAGAGGGAAGGCGTCATGGAAGACATTAGCTGAGGGACCTAAGGGCCGACTCTTTCCTCTCCATTTCTATGAATCAATCAAGCCTTTGAATGTGTTTTCCTTTCTTTCTTGTTCTGTCCAACCTAAGCACAAATTTTGGCATTTGAAGTTAGGTTATCCAAATGATAGGACACTTTCATTTTTGTTAAAATCTGGTGTATTAGGAAATAAAATACCATCCAAAGATGTTACTTTTGATTGTTCTACCAGCAAATTGGCTAAAAGTAAGACTCTTCCTTTTCCCTCTCGTGACAAACGTCTGTCATTGTTTTGATTTAATCCATAGTGATGTTTAGGGAATTTTACCCATCATTTCTCATGATCAGTATAAACATTTTGTGACATTTATTGACGATTATAGCCGTTTTAATTGGGTCTATTTTTTGCGACGCAAATCTGAAGCTTCTGAGTCTTTTCAAAAATTCTTAGCCTTGATTAAAAATCAATTTTCCAAAAATATTAAAATTTTACGTACCGACTCTGGTGGGGAATATATGTCTCAACATTTCTAAAATTTCCTTCAACAAAATGGTGTTATTTCTCAAAGAAGTTGCCATTATACACCCCAACAAAACGGCGTTATTTCTCAAAGAAGTTGCCATTATACACCCCAACAAAACGGCGTTGCCCAACGAAAAAATCGACACAATCTTGATGTGGTTCATTCCTCACTCATTGAGTCTTGTGTTCCATCAAAATTCTGGGTTGAAGCCTTGTCTACAACTGTCCATTTAATAAATCGTCTTCCTACACCTATACTTCAAAATAAAACACCATATTTCCTTCTTTATCAAGATCAGCCCACATATCATCATCTTCACCTATTTGGGTGTGTTTGCTTTGTTCTTCTTCCCTCTCATGAACGTACAAAACTCTCTCCTCAATCTGTCAAATGTGTTTTTCTTGGCTATGCCCCACATCAAAAAGGTTATATGTGTTTTGATCCTACCGCTCGACGGATTCGTGTTTCTCGTAATGTTGTTTTCTTTGACCAAGACTATCTTTATCCTTTAATTGATGTCCATTCTACTGATTCAACTCATTCTCTTCTTCCTGCTTTTGAGAATATGTCTTGTGAACCTCATTCCCATTCTCTTCCTCCTATCAGCCGATTTCAACCTCATTTTGCTTACACACGTCGAAATAGGGATAATGTCCATCACGGGGATTCAACTCCTAAAGTCTCTCATCAACAAGTTCTTGAAACTAGTTTGACACAGTCGCCACCGATGTTTTCCCTTCCACCACCACCTACTAATCCGCCTCCACTTAAGAAATCCACTCACATCTCACATCTGCCAGACAGGTATGGTTATTCTCTCAAAAGATTTGGTCATCATAAATCTATGATTGCTACACTTTCCTCTAGGGGTGTCAATTTTTCGGTTCCGAACGGATCCGAGTCTGGGCCGCTCTTGATATAAACAAGCATTTGCATTGTCCAGACCCGACCCGGTTGTAAATTCGGACAAGTATGTCTTGCCCAAACTCGGTTTACTTTTAATCCGGGTCGTCCGTATATCCGTATTCTGTCGAGTTTCTTAAAATTATTTCATGTTTAAAGGCTTTTTAATTATTAAAATCATTGTAAATTCTTCGTAATATAATCTTCTCTAATATAATTTTAAAAAGTAATGACGAAGTTGCATTTAATATTTTAAATTACAAAACATAATAATGTTTTTTTGTCAAAAGACAAAATGCATAATGTTGTCTCAAGCGATTTAGCTAAGTCTCAAAACTAATCTATACAAGCTATGTAGTTTCTTTTATTTCTATTGTTGTTTTTGTGAATTATGCAATGTATGGACGGACGTATGTTTTCAAAATAAAATAGGTATCTTTTGGAATCCGGACCGAGTTCGGGCTTAGAGGGTCTTATCCAGACCCGACCCGAATTTTAATTTGGACATCAAAACCTTGTTCAGACCCGACCAATATTTAAAAAAAATATTGTCCAAACCCTTTTTTTCGGGCCGGACAAAATCAGGCCGGCGGGCCGGACAAAAAATTGACACCTTTACTTTCCTCCATTAAAATACCAGGATCATACTTAGAAGCAATACAACATGAATGTTGGCGACATGCCATTCAAGAGGAACTTGATGCTTTGCACCATAATCAGACTTGGGATGTTGTTACTTGTCCTTCTAATGTTACTCCCATTGGTTGTAAATGGGTCTTCTCAGTCAAACTAAAATCTGATGGATCACTTGACCGGTGTAAGGCTCGCTTGGTGGCTCTTGGAAATAAACAAGAATATGGGATCGATTATGAAGAAACGTTTGCCTCAGTAGCTAAAATGACTACCGTTCGTACAATATTGACTTTAGCATCTTCTCAAGACTGATCTACTAATCAGATGGATGTAAAAAATGCATTCCTCCATGGAGATTTAATAGAGAATATTTATATGTGTTCTCAACCTGGTTTAACAATTGATGCACATGAGGTATGTCACTTGAAACGTTCCTTATATGGGCTTAAACAAGCTCTTGTGCTTGGTTTGCAAAATTCAAAAAGACTACTTGATTTGTCCTTCGTACAAAGCTGGTATGATCATTCACTTTTTTTATGCAAGACTCCTCATGGAGTTGTTCTATTGCTTGTATACGTAGATGACATTTTAATTATTGGTTTCGACATTGACAAAATTCAAGAACTGAAACTATCTCTACATGCTTCTTTTCACATGAAAGATTTTGGTTCTCTTGCCTATTTTTTGGGCATGGAAATTCACAGAAACAAGAAAGGTATTTTTGTTAATCAACATAAGTATATCAAGGATATAATTCAATTAGTCGGATTAGAAAATACTACTTACTTGTGAGATACTCCCATGGAATTAAATGTCAAATATCGTAAAGATGAAGGTGCTCTTATCCAGGATCCTACATTGTATAGGCGTCTAGTTGGAAATCTAGTTTATTTGACAATCACTAGACCAGATATATCCTTTGTTGTTAACTTGATGAGTCAATTTATGGGTTACTCACGACATTTACATATGGTTGTTGTGAAGCGAATTATTCGTTATTCGTATGGTACCCCTCATCGTGGTCTTTTTATCCAGCTAATTCATCTCTTAATCTAGTTGCTTATAGTGATGTTGATTGGGGGGTGTCCGATATGCGTCGCTCTACAACAGATGGTGCGTATACTTGGATGATGATTTAATTTCTGGAAGTGCAAGAAACAAGATAGAGTCTCCAAATCTTCAACCGAAGCGGAGTATCGTGCCGTGTCTCGCCACATGCTCGGAAATAACTTGGTTACGTGGTCCGCCTTCCAATCGGGTTACCAACAAATTGATCCCACTCCTCTCCATCTCGACAATACTAGTGCAATTCATATTGCATCAAATCCCGACTTCCATGAGCTTACCAAACATATTGAAGTCGATTGTCATTCCATTCGGGAATCATTAGACAATAGTCTCATTACACTTCCTCATATTTCTACCTTGATCAGCAGATTGTTGATATCCTCACCGAGCCTCTCCTTGTGCTCGACATAATTTTTTCAGTACACAAATTGATCGCTTTCGATTCATAGGCATCAATTTGAGGAGGGATGTCAAATATAGCTGTCAAAGATATATTGTAAAAGATATTGTAAATATATACTTTCCTAAGAATAGGTTGTATTATTTTAGAATGTGATTAGATACTTTCCCTTGTTGTATTTTAGGATGTGATTAGGGAGTTGATTTGCTGTAACTAAGGAGTATACTATGTTGTACGATTGCTATATATTTGAAAGAATAACTCAATGAAAGACGCACAATTTTATACAAGAATACTCTTGTTTTGTTAAAGGATACCCAGAAATTCAAATCCCTCTCTGAAGCAAATCTGATAGTCAATAGATCTCAAACTAGATCATAGTTGGGCCTGCAATAAAAAATATTTTCCCTACAAGCTGCTGGTGGATGCAAAATGCAATTCTATGCTAAGAAGAGTACGATTTCTGTAATCTCTAATCAAACATATGTTTCTTTAACGAGTCTTTCAAAAAAATGATTTTTCTACAAGAAACACACAGCTGAAAACTGGTAGTTATTACTTATTAGACCTCAAACCAGATCACAGTTCAGGGCATGTAATTAAATAGTTCTTCCACCAGCTGTTAGTGGAGGCAAAATGCAATCATAACCCAAGAAGACTATAGAACTTTTTTAATCAAACATATGTTTCTTTTAGAAGTCTTTCAAGAAAGTGATTTTCCACAAGCAACGCACAGATGAAAAACGGCCTCTCCATACAAAGATATACATTCAGTCTGGAAATTCAGATAATAGATAAAAGAAATTACCAATGTGAAGATGGTGTGGCTCCGACTACTAACTAAATTGAAATTATTAGAACCAACGTGTCTGTGCTCTGCAATAACACAGAAAACACATGGAACTGATATGATTATTTGGCCAAACAGGAAACAAATGGCAAAATTACACTGAAATCCGAGATATCAAGAAAAATTAAGAAAGGGAGCAGAGATAACATACAGTGATTTTCTAATCATGGTAACAATAAAGACTCAAGATGAATGAACTAAGTCTGAAAAATCTTAACACGTCGCCATGAAATAAGTACCTTCACCAGAAGCAATCAAAGAGAAGGCATGAGCAGGTGATAAAACAACTTCTTCCTTGATCCCTTCAACATAAGTTCCCTGCCATGCATTTGTTTAAGATAAAAAGTTAACATGAGAAAAATATATGAAATCCAAAAGTGCAAAACTAGTTCCACAAAACAGAAAAAGGAAACAAAGATAAATGAAGTAGCAACAGTAGTGGCAGCTTCTTTCCCAAATTATGTCTCCTGCAAATAACAACCTTCAAAAAAAGGTCACAACAAAGAAAATGTGATTCTCATCAATATTGAGCTCTCAGCAGAATGTGTGATATCTTATTTTTATGTTATTTATTTTGTCTTTTATGCAAACAACTTTAGTAGCAGCTACAAGAGAAAGAACTGACAAGTGACAACAGTCCATTGCTTCCATCAGAAGTTTCAGGACTTGTATAAATTGATTTTATACTCAATGCATCAAAACGAAGTTCAAGCGCCACAGAAAATTCAAAAGTAAAAAAAAAAATAAGAAATTAAAAAACGTCACCATTGATCTGCATGAGAAAATAGTAGCTGCAGTCAATGATGATTACAAGTGACTTTGAAAGAGAGCTACCGTTTGAGAACTCCAGCACCTATGAAGTTTATCTTATTTCTAGAGTTGTTAAAGATATTAAAGTTAGGATGACAATGTTTCACAAGAAAAGCTACTTTCTCCCCTTTAACTGACAGTAGAGCGGGAAGGCTCACAGTTACAACACTGAAGCAAGCAGAACCGAGAAGTGCCAATTTGTTAATTAGCCAATGAATGAGTTAGAAGAAGAAAAGTAAATTCATGTTATTTCAATAAAATCTTGTTTAGAATTTGTATAACAGAACAGATACAGAACATTTCTTAAAAATTTCAACAGACGTAGTAGGTTGTAACTTGTACGAGTTAAAGCAAATGAACAAGTTGGAAGAAGAAAAGTAAATTCATGTTATTTCAATAAAATCTTCTTTACAAATCGAATCCCAAAACAGATACAGAATATTTCTTAAGAAAACCTCCTCTATTTTTTGAACTGGGTTTGTCATGAGTGGGGGCTACATCCACTCTGATATGTGTAAATCTATCAACCTTTAATGACATAAGATTACAAGAATACATCCTTTTCCCACCCAGGACATACATACGCATAACCAAAGGGGAGCAAATTATGGTTGTTAGAAGTGCTCAAGGGCATATAACATTACTTTGTAATTCAAGTTCATCTTCACATGCAAGATCAAATTGTACATGACGAAGTGCATAAATATTGTTTAGCATTAGCCGAACATTATATGCTTCGGGTTTGGGTACAGATGACATTTTGTTATGGAAAAAAAACAATTATTAAAAAGATGTCAAATCAGTACCTGAGCATCTTCACGTATTCGTAAGTTCTGTCCTGTTGGATCGAGTAAGTCATTAATGACCTGACAGAGAAGCACAACCAAAAAATAAGCTCCTATTCCAAGAAGTAAAGCAGCAATTAGCTCGGAGTCCTTTCATATCTAAATTTAGAAAAGATTAAAAATACATGGCTTGGTTAATATGAGGGGTGCAAGAGGAGGCTTTTTTTCGCTGGAATTCCTGTAACTGCATAGAGATAACAAGCCTTTATGCAGGTTTACACAACTTAGCATCTTTTCATTCTTTTCTAAGACACAAGCTCCAAAATTCAGTAATTTCACAAACAAATGTAATAACAACAACAACATAGCCTCAAACCCAAATTAGTTGGTGTCGGCTACATGGATCAAACTCTTCTATTGTGCTCGATTTAGTGCAATTGTGATACGGTATTTATTATTTAGTAGGTTTCTTATTTTAAGTAGTTGCTATTTTATTATATAGGAAGTTTCTATTCAGTAATTTCCTTATTTCTATTAACCACTTAAAGTAGCAGTTGCTAAGTATTTACTAGTTTCCATTGTATTAGGACTCTCTATATATGGTATTATGAGATGAATAAAGCAAGCTATTACTTTGTGAAAAAATTAGTCCAAGGAGAAGTAGTCACGGACTCTTCTATACAAGACTTAGTCACGGACTAGTCTTATTCGAAGAACCTATTCCAAGGTTCATAACATCTGTATCAGAGCTAACGATCTTCTTGGGCGACATGGAGGCTTTGACAAAGAAGCATGATGCTTTCATGGAGCACATGACAAGCCGACAACAAGCATTGGAAAAACAGATGGTGTTCGTGGGATACCAAAGAGACCCACCAATGGTGATATCGAGGGACATCATAGTGGTTGTGGAGGACACGAGAGATCATAGGATTTAACTAATTTGAAGCAAATCGGATCTGTCGAAGATTATCAACGTCAATTCCAGTCATTGTTGGCCCGGACATCCAATTTGAAGCCTCGACAACAAGTGAATCTTTTTATTGCAAGCTTGACAGAGGACCTCCAGATATACATTAAGATGCAACAATCGGGAAATCTAGGAGTTACAATAAGCATGGCTCAAGCACTAGAACACAATCAAAAGATTTCAAAAGGCACCCATGTATAACTTGCCATAAGGAGTGTGTCGACTCCTAAAACAACTAATGGTGGTACATCCTTGTCCTTAAATATGATTTCTCTATCTAAAGGTGGAGCACAACCATCCAACCACATTGCGGGCAATAACAAAAGAAGCTCCTCAACCCATTTTGTGAAGCACCTCACCCAAGCAAAAATGGTCAAAAGGAGATCTAAAGGCTTGTGCTACAACTATGATGAGTCCAACTCTAAGAGACATAAGCGTAAACGTCTATTTTGGATACAAATTTGGTAGTCGAAGACAGCGGTCTTGATAATGTTCCTGATGATCTTTGACCTAATAGGGCCTATTCTGAAATTGAGCTTGAGGACAAGCTCAAAGATTGAGGGGAGTAATGATACAGTCTTTATTATTTAGTAGGTTTCTTATTTTAAGTAGTTGCTATTTTATTATCTAGGAAGTTTCTATTTAGTAGTTTCCTTATTTCTATTAACCACCTAAAGTAGCAGTTGCTAAGTATTTACTAGTTTCTATTGTATTAGGACTCTCTATATATGGGTATTATGAGATGAATAAAGCAAGCTATTACTTTGTGAAAAATTTAGTCTAAGGAGAAGTAGTCACGGACTTTTCTATACAAGACTTAGTCACGGACTAGTCTTATTCAAAGAACCTATTCCAAGGTTCATAACAAATTGATTGTGAGCTTAAACAAATGTAATAAGATCTTGAAAAAATAAAAGCTTTAGGTAGGCTAGCAAATTTCTAAGAGCTTTCTGGTACAATTTGAATAATTTTGCTAGAATATTACAGATTTCAGTGATCAACTGAAAGAACGATCATGCTAACACTTAAAGAAAGCATATTTACACTCTATATATGTATGCATCATTATTCTCGAGTATTCGGGTCAGTCAAGTAACGAACTGATAAGGACAGCAACCAGCCAACCACAGAATTCACCCAAGGGTAGGGTTTTACACTCTTACGCAGGCAATTCAGCTCATTCAAAATTATCAAACACCATTGAACTACACACAGAGACGAAGCTATGGGTATGGTGAGGTGGGTCGTGCTCCCCCCACCCCCCAAAAAAAAATTTTGCCCCACCACATATATAGTATTAGTACCCCTCCTTCTAAAAAAAAAAAATTAACCCAAATGGCCCTCTCTTCCTAGCTATTCATAAATAGTGATTAGGAATATATTTGCTCCAAAAAATGTAATAGTTCTTTTGATGTACACTAAAGTTTGTGTATATGCACATGTCTCAATGCAAATGCGAACCATTGTAATAATTGTAGTCCCTGATTAATAGACTTTTTAAACGCAATAGATAACATTTTATTAAATTTAACTCGTATTGGTAAATGTGCCCCCCCCCCCCCCCCCCCCCACAACTTGAGAGTCTGGCTCCGTCCCTAACTACACACACAACTGCTCTCCCAAGTTGGATATAGGACAAAACAAATATTGCTCCATAGAGCTCTTATTCAAAGCAGTTTAGGATCTTTTACTTTTTCGGCTTAATAAAAGGGACAGAGGCTATTTCCAAATATATCGAAAACATCACTTAAAGCAATTGGGATATGCTCACCTCATTATATATCTCCAGATAGGAAACACGGAGAAGAAATTCTCGCCCGGGCGTCTAAAGCACGGAGTGTCAACATTCAGTCACAGATCAACGAGAAAATATTTTCAATTTACTCACAAAATGCATAAACAACCTCCTGAATAATGCCGAAGACATCCTTCACAGCCAATGGAATAATTCCGGGTGACTTCTGCTCTCCCTATATTAGAAAAACATAAAAGGTTCTGAACCCCAATGCCTTTAAACTATCAGAATCAATCAATTAAAACTGAAATGTTGACAAGCAAATAGCTGAGTTTCAACAAGATACTAGTAATGGTTTCAATCTTAACTACGGTTTCAGACTCGACCATTTTCTTATTTTTATTTTTTTTTTTATCTATTTTATTTTTATTTTTTTGCAGGGTCATTGTTTCTTCGAAACATAAGATTTTTCAGATGCACAGCCCAAATTCATAGTCGTTACAGTAGAAACGAGGGATCAAATGATATCATTAACATTCCCAAAGGTATACCAGCCATTTACCTCATCACTTCAGAGACCACAACATAGTAAATGATTGAGTTCCCATGAACAATGAGAGGTTACCTTCGAGATGGCAAAATACGCTATCCACCAGCCGGCTGCTGGTAGATAACCTAGTGTTAGATTCAAAAATTATGAACAGAGAACAGTGCCATAAATACAAAACTATGCAGCACTGCCGGTTTTCATGACCCACCATCATTTCCATAAATCCAAAAAAATTTCGAAGGGTAAAATGGAAATGGGATATAAATCTTACTATGACAACTGAATTTATTCAAAACCACATTTTTGTCCTCATAAAGTTTGTCGATTGCTTTGCACCCAACGAAATTCTTGCTTTTGCACTTCTATAACAGAGAAGCAAAATTTCCGAAAGAATTTGCATTTACACTCGTATTGCTGTAAAATGTCCCTATGGATGTAAATATATGCACACACAAATCCATGCAGTCATAGAGTCAATATAAAGGAAGCAACTAACATGCATTGTATGAGTCTTTCCGCTGCTGGTAACACCATATGCAAATACTGTACCTGCTCAACAAAGAGAAGAAAGCATATATTAATCAAACATCAAATTAGCATAAAATATAAATGGAAAAAACGAGGAAACTAAATACAAATCAGACATCTACATATATTCTTTAAATGAACATCCCAGCTCCCCCTACACCTTCCAAGTTCCAAAGCCGGGAAAAAAAGGAAAAAAGGTAATTAGAATAGAAATAAAGTTAAAAGAAACAATCCCTTTCCAACATAACTAAAACGTCGTTATAATTCTTCCCGTGAAGAGAAAACAATGAAACGTTTAATGAAGTCTCATAAAAGGTTCAAAAAAAAAAAAAAAAAAAAAAAAAAAAAAAAAAAAAAAACTTAACTACAATGATCAGGAGAACTTTACTAGGAGGATGTACATTCATAGTTTCATACGTATCCAAATAGTAAAATCTAAAGCACTATTTCTCTTTCCTCTGCAGCTATTCCAAAATTGATCCCTGCAAATACTTTGACCTTAAGTCGAGTTTTTAGATCTACACTACAATAACAAGGCTGCGGTGTTTAACTTCAAAAAGAAAGGCTGTAGTGTTGAAGCCAATAGCTGTGCCATTTTGCTAAAAGCTAATTTTGACAAACCAGGTGGCTGCATATCTGTCTATCAAATCATCCAATGGAAACACCAAGCAAAGAATGTCATGAGAAATATTGATACTTCCTCTACCCAACTATTGTCCATCCATTTTAGTAAATTTTATGGAGTAGCTTCCTTTTTTTTTTTTTTGCCTTTTTTGAGGTAGAATAGCTTCCTTGAAATATCATAAGCTTAATCTCCTTTGGTGAAGTCTTTTTCAGGCTTTAACCTTTCACTCTTTCACTTCGAAAAGAACAAATATAGAAGGCAAATTCCTCTAAAAGCAACACTTCAAGAATGAAGATCAAAAATGTCATCGCGAGGAGGCATCTAACTACACCATTATCATAGCTTATAGTTTGCAAGAAAATATCTTCGACTTTCCCAATAAGGTTTTTTGTACTTTTTTGGGTAGTAAACTGTTCAAGAGTTATATGTTTACTAAATTTGTTTTTGTCGGACAACCAATAAACTAGAAAGCTGCAAACAAGAAAGGCCTAACAATAAGTCTTGGGTTCAAACCAATACTTTCCCTCCAAACCCCTGTACAGCCACACACAAGACTGCCAAATGCTTGAGCTCAAATAATTAACACTGAACCCCAAGCCAAAAACTTCGGTAGTTGGTGACCAATATCAAATGTCAAGCAAGTGGCATTTCCTATGTGCTTAAAAGAAAAATGCCTCAAGTGGGATTTTGCGCTAGTGGGTTTGTCATATGCAAGGAGGACGAAATACAATTGGCAATCTGTTCTTCTTGCTCATAAGCAAAATGCAGCTGCTTTTAGTTAAGCTGGATTGCCACAAGATGATTTAACAAAGATGTATGGATTAACTTTCTTTTGATTCATTGAGGCGAGGTAGATCATCAATAAGTATCACATACAGAGTTGCATGATCTATGAGGAAAAATCTATAAAGCTAGAGGAAATCAAGGACTTTGTCAATATCCAAGCGTGTTCCTGCTTGTCCTTAGAAAAATAAATCCAATCTTTCTCTCTAGCTGATATCTTGCAGGACTGAGTTGTATTCACTTGTTGCGTTATGTGATGTCTTAAATTATTATGCATACGTAATTATGTATTGCAGCATATCTAGAGGACTTGCCATTATCCATATGTATTATGCCAATAGGTTCACATCTTACATACGTAACATCATTCCCTAACCATCTAAACTACAAATATAGTAACTGTTTAACACTCGGTGAGTAGGGTACACAATGAAATATAGTATCATATCGACTTGAATCTCACCATGTATTGTTACATAATAAGATGGTAATTACAACAGAGAAAAGTGATTACCGTTAATTCCTTCCATGACACCACTAACTACATGCTGCGCAGCAACATCATAAACATGCCGTGTGGTTGTTGCTGGCCCAAATACTCTGTCTGCACGAGACCAAAGAAAATAAAATTTCATAGTTTGCTACATTTTGTAATATACTATAAGAGAAAAAAAAAAAAAAAAAAAAAAAAAAAAAAAAAGATAAAAAGAGTTAGCAAAACTAAAAATAAAAGCTTTTCACTTTTGAAGTATATGTTGAATAGGAATCACGGTGACTACTAAACAATTCGTGTTACTTACAACAACATAGTCTCCGTTCCAAATTAATTGGGGTCGGCTACATGGATCAAACAATTCATGTTACTTAAAGACTTATAAATAAATAAATGATTATTCAGTGACCTCTAAATAGATATTACTTTGACCACCTAGGCATTGGCTAAGCGTCGTCTAGGCACCTCCTAGCCTATGCGATCGCCTAGTCGCCTTGCAATCCTTGGATTACAATTAAACCATTATATCCTTACTCCACATATTTTCGTTTTAAGATGTCTGAATATAACGCTAATAACTGGCAATTCAACAACTCCCGCTTGTTAAAAACTACATTTAGTTTTTCATAAAGTTGTTCCTAGTTCTACCAACCGGGCATTACATTCAGCAACTTTTTGGCAGCAAATTAGACTCTTCCGTGTGCATATTTCCCCTCCAATAAGCCTAAATTGGAGTCACTATACCTAGTTCTAGCTCTCATAGCTTTAAACCCAGAATTACGAAAAAATTTGAACCCAAAACCACAAACGAGCAATAAATGGCAAAAAAAAAATCTTACATTTATCGAAACAAACAACATGATGTAACAAATCAAAGACACTAACTGTAACAATAAGCACAAATAAGAATCTCACAACTAACCAAATCCATAAGAAGTAGAGGAATTGAACTCATTCCGAACGGTGTAATCTCCGTCGGCATACCACGCAATCTCATCTCCCTTGTCGATCTCTCTCGCGCTGAACACATCACAACAACGACAACTGACTCCAAGATCAAACCAAGCTCAACACACTCAATCTAAACCAACGAATCAGTCTACCTGAGCGGACGAAACCTCACTGTAACAGTCACATTCTCCTTCGCCTTGGCCAGCTCAGGCGACAGCCTCGGCGGCGCCGCAGCCGGAGCTGCCCTAGAGCCCGACGAAGACGACGGAGTAGTCGGCCGTCCGCCACCGCCGGTCCTTGAAGGAGGCGGCGACGGCGCCGGAGACTTCCGTGACCGGAACGGCGACGCCGCGGCGGCGGCGGCGGCGGAGGGCGACGACTTCTGAGCCCTAGACGTGGACATTGTTGTGGAGAAATCAAGGAAGGCGGTCGCTCGTCTTTACATCACTTTTGTGGACTTTTGTCCCTCCAAAACCTTGCTCTCTCATTGGTAGTTTCAAAAAAAAAAATGAGTGCCGCTAAGGGCACCCCGCCTTTTCATGAAGGCACCCAGTTAATGTGGGCACAAACCAATTTACCCGGGGCACCAAAAAATTAGACCCGAAATACCCAAAATACCCCTCGTGCAAAAAACTCTCGCACCCCACCACCACCTTCACCGAAATCTTGTGGAAGAATCAATTTCTTTTGAACCGACCTGTGAGAGGGATCCCCGAAATCGTGTTTCCCGTGTCTCCCCTTGTGTTTTTCCTTCGTTGTACGAGTTTTTTGCAGTTTGTAGGGTCGGGGTGTGAGCCGATTTCGTCTCCAAATTAGGGCTCGGTTGAAGATCGTCGAACACACAGATTTTGCGCGAAATCGATCGTTTGAAGTTACGTTTATAGTATAATTAAGTTAGATTTGGTAGAGTAGTTGTAATGTGTGTGTGGCGGTTTGTAGAATGGTAAAAAAATTGGGAAATCGCGGTTCTCGACCCACAAAGCCGAGATCGCATGTGAGCTGTCATCTCGCCAAGCATGGCGAGACAGAGCTAAATTTTTGGGAACTGCAGTCGATCCGCCACGAAAGGCGGAAGAGTTCACAAAGGTGTCTGTTACGCATCGCCGAGAATACTTCGATTATCTCGGCCGAGACATGACGAGAGCTACAATTAGTGATAGGTAATGTGGCGTCGGTGGTGTACAACCGAGAATTTTCTCCTACTCTCGGTTGTACACGGCGGCGAGAGGTTAGAGTGAGGCTCGGTCCTCATGATGAGACATTTCAATATATCTCGGTCTCCGCGAGGCCGAAACAATCGCGCACATCGACGTAAACTTCGGATAACCTCATAAAAAACACAATAAATTCGCAAAATTACCTCAAGTTCAACCTCATCTTGCACCAGTAGTAGAAGACAATCCTCCATTATATAGTGGAAACAAGTTCGGATTTGAGGAAATTACCAAACCCTACGTTGACAAACAAATCATCATTTTCACAGCTTTACCCAACTAAACAGCTTCTAAGAAACCATCATATGGTTGTCAAACATTGTTACATCGTCGTTTCGGATGATGTCAATCCGCAAGAATCGATAAACGCTCACAAACGCAATGTGGCTTTGTGGTTCAAGCTTGGTGGTGGGGTGCCCTTTTTCTTTGTCAAAATGATTTGTGGGTTTGAATCATTATATATACATGGGCAAAATGGTCTTTTCCAGTTTTGCTGGAATTTTTACAAATAATTTGGGTGCCTTCATGAAAAGGTGGGGTGCCCTTAGCGGTCCTCAAAAAAATGTATAGTTCCGTTGTTTGGGCTTGAGGAGAGATTACGAAAATGCCATTTTGGGGTCTCGGTCAGTGCACGTCTGTGTCTGGATATCTGTCGCTGCATACATCCGCGAGTTTCAGGTGACCCCGCTCTTTAATTATTGCTTTCTAGTAATAGCAATTTGCAAGTGAAAGCCACATGACACATTGGCTCACGAGATTTCTCTATGCAGGTTTCGAGATGCGAGCATATATAAATTTTGATGTGAGTTGAGGTCGTATGAACGGCTCATGTTAGTCAATATTTCTTTAAAATATAACATTGTTGTTGTTGTCAATTGTCATTGTAGTATTTAAAAATATTGAAAACTAGGGACATGTAGATGGGAAACATTATGTAATTGTTATAATCACAACTTAATTAGTTCTTTATTAATTTTTTTTTGATCTCATGTGTTATATGAAATAGAGCGGACGTAACCGCGAGTTTGGGACTGTGTGAATTAGGCGCACGATTCCAGATGCGAGTCATCGTTGCGTCCAGATTGTTCAAGTTACTAGGGTATAAGCTTAGGCCGATTGCGCCAAAACCTCGTGAAAATAGTCAAAGTACTCGTCTGAATACCTGCAAATATCAAAAAAATAAATGAAGAGTATAAGAGTTTGGGTTATTATATAGTCAACTCTTAAGTCAAGTTTTTTTGTCGATGGCCCCAAGGTCCCAAACTTATAGAAGTTGGAACATGCATTTTTTGTTGTACTACACGCATGGACGGCATATTGTTGTTGTTGTATACCTTTATCAATTCATATCAATGGTACGGCCATTGAAATATAATAACTCAATATCTACATTGATTGGGCAGCCCTTGTACAATAGGAACAAATTTGATGTAGATATATACAATTAATGCGCTTATAACTAATCTGAGTTTTTTTAAAAAAAATAACTAAACTGAGTTTTGGTGTAGATATGCTCAACATTTGACTAAACTAAAAGTAACTAAATTGATTATATATATATATATATATATATATATATATATATATATATACTAGTTTCAAGACCTGCTACGCACGATTGACCCGCTTATTCGCTTTGCTCGCGGGAATTAATTTCTAAGAATTTACTAATAAAATTCAAAGTTGTAATTAAAGTTTAAAAATAAAAATAAAAAAATTTGAATAAATCGTAAATGAATGTGATCACATTCATACATTGTTATCTAAAATTTTTGCGATTACAGTTTCTTCAATACATCAACTAAGGGCAATAATTGAAACAAACAAGAATTATGCTAAAAACTCTAAGAACAATCTATCTTCTTGTCCATTTAACAATTTTGTCCGGCACAATATCCATATTTGTTAGGGAAGTAGACAACTAAAGGCATGAAGTTCTTCTAACAATGGAGAAATCTGGTTGAAATAAGGGAAGAACAATGCAATCCTTAATGTTGATATGACATAGAAAATTATAAAGGAGATCTTAAAGAAGGTTATTTTGAAATATGGCATAAGAGGGCCATGCATTGTATAAGAGATTTTTTTTTTGGTATGAAGTGGGTGGCTAATCAATAAGCTAAAATAATATTTATTTATTTTTAGTAATATATATAAGAACCTCTTGTGAACATTGATTCCTGCACTTTAATGAAAAAGAACCATTAGTCTTGAGTATACAAAACAACAACCAATCAATAACCAAGTCAAACATATGCACGCATTAGTGCAAATTTTGCAACAAGAATAAACTTATAAGTATGCAGGCAATAGATCGATCATCAACACCAAAACAAAGAAAAAAAACTAATTAACTTGTGAAAGTAAATTACTACACATAACACTTTCCCTCTAACATCCAAATTAAATTAATTTTGGTGACAATCACCAAATTATTTTTCGTATTTGCACCAGTTGTCGAGTGTATAATGTAAAAAGGGAGCTAATCAAACGCAAAGGAGATGAATAAAGTTATTATTGTGTCAATGACCTATCTAAAAGATATTTAAATTTTACTACCTAACTTCATGAACTCAAATTAACAACTTAGTTTCTCAAAAGCTTCGTTTTAATGTCACAAAATCTTTACTCTAAGTTAAGTAATTGAAAGGGATTGACTTGTTTAAATCCTAGAAAGTTTGAATAAATACACTAAGCTATGATTTGTTAGAACCACACTACTTGAATACAATCACTGAGATGAATTCCCTATTTTCAAAATGATTAACCTACAAAGAAGTTTAATATCTTTTAAATAATATGGTCAATTGAGAAAACATCATAACATCAGATGATTAAGTAAATGAAGCCAATTAATGAATTATCAGAAAAAATTAAATCCAAAATGTTGTTATGGATAATTGAGAACATAAAAAATTTTGTTATGACACCAAATCGCTAGTTAAAAGCAAACGAGGGTTATCTCTATGCTAAATTTGTATGTACAAACGACTTATGACTATTGTGATAAATTACGCGTTGCTAAAAATTGGCTAATTGTCCGCCAAGAAAAATCACATGGGCTAGTATAATTTTATTCGACGCACAAGTATAAAAGTTCAATCACCATATTGATGCTTCCCTAGTATATATTAAGCTTGCATTTGGAAACTAAACTAAACTACCTACTTGCTTCAGAGGAGGATCAACGATTGATAACCCGAGTACAACTTATTCAAACACTCTCAGTGATTTCGATAAACAATTCTATTACCCACCCAATTTTCTCAAGGCTCACATAACACCTCCATTCCCTTATTCATCATCTAACACTTAACTTTATTTAAAAACTGGTCCAGACAATTCATAAAACACATAGAATGCATAAACACTAAAATTCAAAACAAAACAAAAAAAAATCAAAGAATTATAGAGTTCTATATAGAATTTCGATCATGGGTATCTAAGAATTTCCAATACCAAATCTAATCAACACAGTAATGATTTAACTATCATGATGCATAACCAATTTTAATTTGCTTTGAGTGAAAAGAAAAGCAAAATTCAAGCAGTGGAGATAAGGTTTCACATTGATGTTATCAAGTTGCTTTATGTATTAAAACAAAAGGTTCAACATAATATCGTACATCAGTAAGCAAAAACATTGGCATCCAATTATGACTGACGTACTTGAAGCATAGATGGGTGATTGAAACCAAGAAATAAAAAATCATATAGAAGTGAAAGAAAGCAGGCGAAAGAGATGGAAACCTCAACATTAAAACATTACTACCAAGGAACAATATAATTAATGAAGCCAACTCCTTCTCGGACCAAAATAGGACCACAGTTCCCTCTTTTTCACATATATGGAGAAACAGTGTTTATATAAGACACACAAATAGTCACATATCCGAATCAGTGTTAGGTAAGAGATGCCAGCTAGCCCAATCAATTGCAGATGAAGGAAATTTGAAAATCTGATTCGTACTCATGATTAGGAACGAAACCTAGAAAGGCAAAGAAAGAAGTGTATTAGGAGCGAGAGATCGCAACAGTGCAATGAGAGAAAGAAAGCGAATAGTAGGTAAGGGAGAGCCACCATCAATCAAATAGGAAAATCAGAGAGTCGAAGGGTAAAAGTGATTTTTTAGGTGACGAAGAAAATTAGAGGTATTTGTATTGAATCGAGAACTAACGAAATCGGAAAGTTGAAGAATCGAGAACCAACAAACCAACGAAAGAGAACCAACGAACAAAAGAAATTGAGGAGTTGAAGGATAAAAGTGATGTTTTAAAAGATCAGGTAATGCACGAGAAGTATGGGTAAATAAGTAAATTTCATTACCACTCAAAAATTTGGATCAGTGAACGCACGAGAATTATTGGCAAATAGGTAAATTTCATTACCACTCAAAAATTTGTGATTCGTGCTTTTATATGTATATATATAATTCAAAATTCAAAATTGTAATTAAAATTTAAAAATTAGAAATACAAGTACCTTTTTTAGCTTATCAATATTCTATAATGTGATTGAGATAAGATGTGAATGAAAAAAATAAGCTAGTAATGCTAGGACATTACTTCCTCAAAAAAAAGTGATTTGGAGATAAAGATTAAAAAAAAAAAAGTATGGGCAAATAGGTAAATTTCATTACCACTCAAAAATTTGTGATTCGTGCTTTTATATATATAATAGATATATATATATATATATATATTGCATACGCTGCTCTTGAAGGGGAGAAAAATGATTCGTTTGCTTTTTTAGACTAGACCAAATGATCAAAAATATCATAACTTTTACATGTTATATCAATTATATCATAACATTTTAAATTTATCAATAATATCTTAATTTTTTGATTCATTATCAATTATACCCTAAACTAATTTGACCACATTTTTCCTTCATAATATGTGCGCCCGCACATCATTCCCTTCAACTTTCTTGTAACCGTTAAAATTCTCATAGCCCGTGGATCTCCTCTGCTAGCACTGATATTGTCATCAATTTAACCACCTTCAACTTTTGTGAGTGTGGAGGTTTTATCTCAAAAAACCTTGGTGTTTAATCAGTATCGATATTGTCCTCCAACTTAACCATCTATCAACTCCAGATTTAAGACAGGTGTGGGGTTTTCAGAAGGCCTCGGTACTAAGGCTCTGATACCATGTTAAAATTCTCACGGGCGCACCGCACACGGGTGCTCGAACCAATGGATCTCTTTCGTTAGCACTAATAATGTCTCTAACTCAACCACCTTCAACTCTTATACGTATGAGGTTCTATCTCAAAAGACCTCACTGTTTAATCAATACCGATATTGTCATCCAACTTAACCATCTATCTACTCCAGATTTCAGATAGGTGTGTGGTTTTCATAAGGCCTCGATACTAGTTAAGAGGAGTTAATTACTTATGTACTTCATTTCGAAGTTTCATTTAATCGATTTGGGACTAACTATTTTCGGTCCATACATCTTCAACACTCCTCCATGGACCGAAAGTCACATAATCCAAGGGGCTTTTTGTAACATCCATTAAAAATTTATTCATATATATGCATTTGAATTTAATTTTCATGAGCCTACTTAGTGTGTGTGTACATAAGCCTACTTAGTCACACACATAATTAAGGTACTTAGTTATTTCATTAAATTAAATAACCATATAGGGGTAACTTTCAAATAAATTAATTTATGTAATTTTCATATGAATATATACACATAATCTTCAACTTAATTACTATTGGTGATCTATGAATAACTAAATTTGAATTAGATTATTAATGTATCATATAATGATTTATACATGAATTATTATTTTTGTGAGTTTTCGTAAACTTAATTTAGATATGGGGCTTATAAGATTTCGATGTAAATTGATCAATGTGGACGATTATTAAAATAAAAGTTAGAAGATTTAAGTTGACTTCAAAGAAAAAGTGACCCAATAATTGAAGATAAAATTGTTACAAAATTAGAAAGGTTATGATATAATTGATAAATTTCAAAAGTTATGATATAATTAATACAACTTAAAAAGGTTAAGATATATATTTTGATCATTAGGCCTTTAGACTTTGTAGGACATATTTTATAAACAAGTAACATATTTTTTTATGTAACACGCGCATGCTGAATAGCAACGGTTCCATAAAATCGATCACAACATGAAATATGACCACAATAGTTCAACACGAATCGAACATAGGACTTCTCCCAACATTGTTTTTTAACAAGTGATGCGTGATGTCTCATCCATCTCATTATAGATACTTTGGCAATTGACCACGCGGTGTTAATTAATTTAAATGACAAATTAATAGAGAGAACAAAAAAACGGATGGTCAAAATTAAAATACCCGAAAAAAATAAAAAAATAAAAAATCCAGGTCTTCCAACGAACTCCCAGAAATTTCGACCATAAAATGAGAGAACATTGCTGGTTGCCCAACAACACTTGGCTAATACACAGCACAATTGTGGACGTGATCAGCTTAATTATAATCCTCTCACCCTTGTATTAATTTGTTCTTCCTCAAATGTCTCTATAGCACCCCAAAATTCAAGGAGACTAATTATAATCTCTCATTTTCTTTCTCTCTCTAAACTCTCCTCTCTTATTCTCCATTTTTCACATTTTCACAAACACCCATCTCTCCATCCCCCTTAAACACCAAAATGGTATGACCTTCATGATCTTTCATAAATATTTCACTAATATGTACCATTTGTTGTTCATTATAAGAATTGATTTACATATTGTCTAGTGCATTTCACTGTTATTGATTCGGCTTAATTAGTTGTTAAGATCAATGTCAATATATGTCAAAGCATCACTTGCCAAAAGACAATGTTTGGGAAGGTCGAGTAAAAAAAAAAAAAAAAAAGATCAATGTTAAGATTTTGTTATATATCGATGTTTTAATTCTTTGTGAAATTGTTTGGTTATATATTATCAGGCCAATTCGGCGTCTGGAATGGCGGTGCACGACGATTGTAAGTTGAAATTCTTGGAACTAAAAGCGAAGAGGAACTATAGGTTTATTGTGTTCAAGATTGAGGAGAAAATACAAAGGGTGGTCGTGGAGAAGCTAGGACAGCCAGAGGAGAGTTACGAGGACTTCACTGCAAGCTTACCAGCAAATGAATGTCGCTACGCAGTTTATGATTTTGATTTCACCACTGACGAGAATTGCCAAAAAAGCAAGATTTTCTTCGTTGCATGGTAATTGAATGAATACTTTTTTTTGTTTAATACATACTTCTTTATTGCTCGTATATGTATGCAAATTTTTATTAAGTTTTTTCCAAATTTAATTTGTTTTTATTTCTTGTTTAGATTTGACTAATTAATTTCACAAGAGTTGTATGATTAGATGTGTCAACTTCTATATACCTTAATATTATAATTAGGTGTTTCACAATCAAAGTTATCAAAGATTTTTTTTTCTTTAATTATAAGTAATTTATAACCTATAAGAACAAAATAAGTGGCTATGCTGTTTCATCCATAAACGACATATTAATTAGATCATCTTTTTCTTATAATTAAGTATTAATCTGATAATCTTAGATGTAGACTAAAGTGGTTAGCTCAACAAAAGTTTATAAGGCTTTATACATTTGACATGCAGCTCAATCAAAAGGTCTAATTAATTACAAATCCATTATTTGTTATTTCTTTCCTTCATAACTTAAAAAAAAAAAAAAAAAAAACCTTGTATATGCATATCTGTGCTATATAAATATATATATGCCATTTTGTCTTTCTCAAAAGTTGGCCTCATTTTTTTTTATTTTTTATTTAAATATTTGATTAACAAGTAAGAATTCAATATTATAGCTTTGGCAAAAAAAATTCAATACATATATAAGAACATAAATATTTTTGGCTGTTTGATTTATAGGTTCTCTATGTCTCAACTGTTATTCCACCAAATTGGTTATTGTGTTAATAATTGGCCAACATCCTTTTTGCACAACCAGAGACAAGATCATCACCAGGAGATGTGCATGTTCGTTTTTATATCTTTTCAAATGACGACAATTTTTATATGAAAAAGGCTGCATCAAAGAATGTCACCCTCTCACATTGCCGTCATATATACATATTTCTTCGAACTTCTTGTTAATTAAAGGACTGAATATAATTTATTCTTTTGGTTTACAAGGACTCTAATAACTTGCATGCATGCATATCATGTTATGTTAAATTTAGGTCACCTGACACATCAAGGGTGAGGAGCAAGATGCTTTATGCAAGCTCCAAGGACAGATTCAAGAGGGAGCTCGATGGGATTCAAGTTGAGTTGCAGGCAACAGATCCAAGTGAGATGAGCTTGGACATTGTAAAAGCCCGCGCTATTTAATCAAGAACGCATGCATGCAACCATGCATCATCAACAAATTATAATGTGTTCAATCTCACCTATTTTTTTTTTTTTCTGCTAAACTTAATTTTCCGTTTCAATGATTTTCAAAAGAGTGGTCTCGATCTCCAAACAGTTCAAGGAATGTAATAGTATTGAATATTGTTTGTATGTGTTTTTCCCTTTCCCACCACTAGGCTGGTCATCATTTTGTTGATAGCAAGATTTAATTAATTTTTTAATTTGTCGTCGTCGTTGTAATCGTCATTTTTTTTTTCAAGAATAGAGTAATATTGTGCATCTTCTTGTCATTAGTAGGCTACCTTGTGTTGCTACAACATTTTATATAAAAGGCACAATACAATTGTCAATTAAATGCATTTTTCGTTTGATTTTTTGAAGATTTATTAGAAGAAAACGTGACATAGAGAATGCCAAAACTTGTTCAAATTTAGGATTGATTGGGTAAAGCACAAAAGTATGATGTTCCGCGAACAACAACAACAACATAGCCTCAATCTCAAAATAGTTGAAGTCGGTCATATAGATCAAATTCTTCTTGATTTTAGTGCAATTGATATGGTGCACTTTTCAAATCAATTAAATCCCTCATTATTAATACGTGTCGAGTTAGCTTCAGTTTTTGAAAAAAAAAAAAAGTTAGCTCCGGTGTACTTTAACTCGTTGAATTTCTTTAGTTTCTATAGAGTTGAGTTTTTTATAAGGGGTATTTTATAGATCTTCTGTGTTCTACCAAAATGAAGTTTATTTAGCTTCTTCTCAAATTGAAAAAAAAAAGGCAAAACATCTTTTTTTGTCCTTGAACTTTGAGACTTTTATATTTTTAGTCTCTGAACTTTTATTAGTGTACATTTGGTCCCTGAACTATCATTGTTGTACATTTGGTCCCTGAACTTTTGAGTTTTTTATGCTTTTGGTCCTTGAACTTTGAATTTTTTATGTTTTTGGGGGAAATTAGTTTTTTTTTTTTCAACTTTTGTTGATCGATGTGAGTCGTTCGGTGAAGTAATATAAACCACTTTACTCTTCTTGACTAATCACGCGACAATTTTATCACCCACATTGCCGGAATTTAATGCTTTAAATAGTGGAAGGACTAAATGTAGATATTTGTAAAAGTTCAAGGATCAAATGTGTAGTAATAAAAGTTCAGAGACTAAAAACATAAAAAACATAAAGTGCAGGGACCAAATTGTAACAACCCTAAAAATCTAACTCGTGTCATGTGTCATTTCAGGGTCGTTTGTAGGACCCAATTGTCGTGATACGCACGTCCAAATCTCGAGAGTCGACACCGAGGTATGTTTTTTTTGTTTGATGCTTGTATTATTATTATACAAAAAATTGAACAATTTAAATTAATTGATTTCAAAAATTTGCGAGTAAGGTACACGCGGGACATATAGGCGTCGAGACATGAGCGAAGACGTATCTCGAGTTGCGTGTCAACGTGGGACCGAAGTAGAGATTTATGGGGTAAGTTTAATATGAGTTAAATATGGTTTTATAGTAGCTTTAATGTGGCCATGTTTGATATCAAATTAATGAGCCTAAGTTAGTGAAATAAATCAAATAGCCACATGATGTGCATCGAGACACGTATTGACCAATCTAAAGGCTAAAGAAGTCAACTATTGGTGTCACTTAAGCTTGACTTGTGGGATAAGTGTATGAAGGTGGTCCACTAGTTGAGTCTCGGGATACGTATGTGGAAATGGATGTGTGGTTATGGTTCAACCATATCCATTCCCATAAAAAGATCACAAACCAAACTTAGCAACTAAGTTTCTTCTCATTTCATTGATTTGTCAAGGAAGAGAGGGCGTGGTGAAGTGATCTTTGTGGAGGAGAGGAGCTTGTTGGAGGTTTGGTGAAGAAGAAGATCAAGTTCATCAAGTTAGGTAACTTCACCACTCCATTAACATAGTTTGGTCAATTCAATGAGTTCATGAATTAGACTATATGTGTTGTTGTTTTGTGTTGTGGCTGATGTTATGGGACTTTAGTAATGTGTATGAGGGTTCCAAGGCATCAACATGGCCTATGTGTAGAGAAAACTCGAAATTTTGATTGCAGAATTTTGGGTTATGCTGCACATAGCGCGCTAGGTCGGAAATCTAGCGCGCTAATATTAATTAGCGGGCTAGATATGGCTTATTAGCGCGTTAAATTAGTGCGCTAATTGCCCTGACAATACAAAAATCAGCAATTTTCAAAAGTTCCATAAATACTATAAACAAGTATAATACCTTAAGTAAAGGTCTCAACACACTCGAAAACCTATAATATGATGTCGGAAACCTAATGAAGAGCTACGAAGAGTCAAATACGCGTTTCAGAGTGTCGGGAGGCCGGATAGGCTAGGAACAAACTTTGTGATTTGTAAGTAAACCAGCTAGGAAATGCACAATATTTCATTTTATGCTATTGAATATTGTTGTTCATTGCTTTGTTATCTATCATTGGAATTTCATTCTGATTGAGTTGTCCGAAGGCAAGTGAGTAAACGGTGATCTTTGGAAAGAGTGGCTGGCTGAGGTAACTGTGACGGCCCCAATTACTAAACAGGGCACCGCCCGGCCTAATCCCGTAATCAAGTCTTAATCCTAACCATATAAGACTTAATTGCGTATTAGTCAGCCTTTCGTCCCTATATTCCTCAAAGCACATGTTCAGATATATTATTAAATTCAGAGTTAATTAAATTTTCTTTATCATTTTCATATTATTACATATTGTCATGTATTTTAAAAATGATGCGGAAGCTTTTATCCAAAATCCTAAGTGTAGGAAACAAGGAAAATACAGCATCACATGCATGTATATATATAACTATTCACTCAACCCAATATAAAACCCAAAATGTACAGTAAATACATAAACATTAATAATACAACAAAAGTCGAGTCATACAAAATGAGATAGGAGAATCGCCGAAATGCTAAGAGAAAGTCGCCGATCTTCTCCTTCCCTGGCCTGCTGCTGCTCGACGGACCTACACCCACCGTCGCAAACTAGACGGTGAGTATAGTAATATTTAAGTAATAACTGGAGAATTTTATGTCACATTTCTAAAAAAAGAATGGTATTTAAAAGCATAAAGTAGCGAAATAATTGTTGAATCAAGTAATGCAAGTAAATACCACAGTTAAAGATGTATACACTGACACTGGCTAAGTCGAGATGATATACGTCCGGTCGGCGGTGAGAACAATCACCTAACATTTTCCACTACTAGATGGAGTTGTGCTCAATATATTCCACACTCAAAAGCGGAGCTGCGCTCTACGCATACAAATCATCTATCTCATTCTCGTCGATCACCCCGAGTCCCATAACTCGTGTGCCACGCAAGTGTAGTGGTGAGTGCCGGAACCTTGGTAGACTCATGTCCCCATGAATCGCGCATCTCTTGTGTAATGGAAACTAGATAATCCATACTTTAGTTTTCAAAAACAAATAATTCCAAATCTCTAGGATTCTAAAACTAGATAGGCTTCAAAGCCCAAATGAATAGAATACAAGCCTAGTCCAATCCAACTTATCCCAATAGCATGTTTTTCATCAATTATCTATTGAAAATGACATCAAAAGTAGGAATCAGAATCAATGAAACATGTCACAAAGCATCATGTCACAATCTTCAATCATGAATAGAAACAAGAACAACATAATGTGAGATTACAAGTAGCATTGTCTACAAATAGACCAATAAATCAATAAGAGGATGAATGGAAAATAGAATTCTCACAGCTTTACTTACAATTCACGCGCTTATCCTAGCCTATCCGACCTTTCGTCACTCCGAAATGCATTCCCAAACTCTTGAGATCTCCTCTTAGTTATCTGGAGTTGTTTGACAGGTTTTAGAGTGAGTTTTGACCCATTTATAGTGTTTAAACTATGTGTGGACTTTGTTGATTTTTGTACTAACAGAGGCAAATTAACGCACTAGTTTTCGATATTAGCGCGCTACTTTACATATCTAGCGCGCTATGTGCATCAGATACCATAACTCTGCACTTCGAATTTTGGGTTTTTGCCACACATAGGCTATGTTATTGCCTTAGTGACCTTCATACACGTTACAAGAGGTCCCTAACACCTATCCCAACATAAAACAACAACAACAACAACAAATTCATGAATTCACAAAGGTTATAGTGTAGAGAAGTTACCTAGCTAGAAAACCTTCTTCTTCTTCACCAAAGCTTCACTGATGTGCACACCTTCCTCCTCTCCAAGCACTCCATAAATCTCACTTCTTTCTCCTTCCTCCCTCTCCTACCGATTTTGATGAGGATGAAATGAGAAAATGTTGACTTAAATGGTTATTTGACTATGTTGAGATATGTTTGAATGATAGTCATTAATCATTGTGTACACACGTATCTCGAGGTTTATCTAATGGACCACCTTATCCCACTTGTCCCTTAAGTCACCATTGAGTGACCCAACAATTGAACACCTTGTCTCTTGATGAGGTATCACGTGTCTCGATGCACATCATGTGCTTGTTGTTTTATTTCACTAAATATAGGCACATTAATGTTTATTCAATGTGACCACATTAGTCACTTATTAAAACCAACATAAATTCACATTTAACTCAAATTAAATAAGTTTACCCTGTAAGCCGCTACCTCGGTCCCCACGTCGACACGTGACTCGAGGTACGTCCTCGCTCGTCTCGATATTTATACACCCGTATAAAATTGACTTAATAGTCTACACATATACAATACGCTAGGCATACATCACGACAAATATAAAATATACCTCAGCCATTGCCTCGGTAAATGAACATATCACGGTGTGGGTCCCACAGTACGGGTCGTTGATCATGTTTAAGGAATTAAATACGATTAGAGATTTTGGGCCGTGATAATAACATACCAGAGTCGTGACCTCGGGATGCACTGCACTGGATACAAATTCTTGACGGGGTGTGAGTTCTTAGCATGGTTGTCCTAGGAAGTCTCACTATCTCGTGGGTTTAGGACTTGTGAGTGTACCAAGTCCCAGAACCCGAGTCTTGATGGTTTGCCAAGGCTCAACGACCTGTTGGCCGGGACTACTTGCACCTTTCCGTTTACATCCCTGAACACTCATGTATCGATTTTTTTTTTTAACATATTTACAGTCTTTTATTTATTCATGCGTCCTTATACTTTTCTTTCTGCATGAATATATACTGATTTATTTATTTCGAAATGCTATTTAGTATCCTACTGGCGTTACTTACCTGGGCTCGTCATTCTTATGTTTGACTGAGTGCAGATCCACAATCGAGTAAGGGAAAGAGGCCAATGCTGGGAGATCTACTGTGAGGACTTTGTAGCGGCTTCCCTCACGTACTTTTATAGGTTTTGTATTGCTTATATATATTGTTTTTATCACATGGGTTATATGAGTTTTGTGAGATACTTTAGGGCATGTAGATGATATTATTTCTCTCTCCTCTATTTGTTATACATGTTGACTGTGTTATGCGGGGTTTCCACTCTCTAGGTTGTCCTGCTGACTTGTATAGAGTTGTTTAGATTTGTTTAAGTTGAAATCACTTCTGCGTAAACTTTGATAACTTATAAATGTTAAATTTCGCTGCCTTGTAATGAAAAATGGTTAGGAAGGCTTGCGTTGACGTCGCGAGGATTGACTCGGGATCCACATAAGTCTAGGCCGGGCGGGGCCCAGTTTGGGTTGTGGAACTGGGGCCGTCACACAAATGATGAGTTTTGCCAAAAAAATTCGCCCCAACTTTTGAAGATAAGAAAAATAACAACACAATACATTAAAAAATTGTCACCTTAAAACAAAAACCAACCTTATAAAATTTGGACTTCAAATATCTCTTACAAGATAGCCCTCAAGAGGTTCGTAGTAGTGACAAATAATTGAACGCTGTAACTCTAATTGAGATAGCCAAATTATCTCTGCCTATTTGGTGATATGAACAAGGTATCACTTGACACTTGTCGAAAGATAAGGTTTGAGGAGGTCGTGAGTTTGATTTTCGTTTAAGTTAAAATAAAAACAAAAATAACTACGACTGAGATTATGAGTTGTAGGTTCACTTCTTATTAGCCACTGGCTATTGAGATTATGAGTTGTAGGTTCAATTCTTAGTAGCCGCAGTAAAAATACGGAACGGACAAAAAACGGATCGGACACCTATTTTAAAAATGATTAAATTTGGTGCCCGATCCCTGTCCCGTTTTCAAAACGGCACTATTTTTTAAACCGGTCCCGTATGTTTGTAAAACATACGGACCCGCTTTTGCCCGTTTTTTTTTTTAAAAAATTAAATATTTTGTTTATCAATTATCTTAAAAAAAAACCCCTCAACTACAACTACAAGTCTACAACCTAAATTAACAAAAACACAAATTAACAAAAACACAAATCAAAGCCCACAACAACAAATACCAACACCTCAATTGATCGAATCGAAACAGATAAATAAGATCATCATCAAAATCACAATTAACAAAAGGCGAGATCGTAAACATACGGACGGATTAATTCCACCAAAATCGATATCGCAAACGAGAATCAACGAACTGAGTGGATTGAAATGTTGAATTTCTAGTGGTTTAGTTGAGCAGTAGCAGAGAAAGAGAGAGAGAGAGGGAGAGGGAGCACGAGAAGGGAGGTGGAAAGTGAATGAAGTCATGAACTATTCAACCAAGTCATGAACTAAATCACAATTTAGGTTTCAGAAGCAGGCACGCCGTGGTGGCGACGGCGAGCGCGAGACGGCGAGAGCCGGGAGGGAGAGGCCGAGAGGCGCATCCGATGGCGGGACCGGCGAGCGCGAGACGGCGAGAGCGGCGGGCCGGCGACCGCGAGACACCGAGATGGTGGCGACGGCGGATTGTTCCGGAGGGAGAGGCAGACGGGAGAGACGGTGGAGACGGCGAGATGGAGCAGATGGTGAGACGGCGCGAGAGAGAGATGGTGAGACCGCGGCGAGAGAGATCGAGACGGAGAGAGATTGAGACGGTGGCCTGCGAGGCGCGAAAGAGCGAGAGATCGCCCGCGAGAGCGCGAGAGCGCGAGTCGCGCGAGACGGTGAGAGAGATCACCGCGCGAGAGAGCGAGAGCGCGAGACGGTGAGAGATCACCGCGCGAGAGCGCGAGACGGTGAGAGATCGAGAGATCACCCGCTGAGAGAGTGAGAGGAGAACCCGGAGAGTGGAGATGGAGAAGAGGTTTTTTAGAAATTTCACAAAGCTGAAATTACAAATATACCCTTCAAATTAATCACAAACGGCACTGTTTTTTTAAATTTTTGCCTGCACTCTATCCCGTATTTTTAAACGACAAAAAATATTGCCCAGACCCGTATGTTTGGCAAAAAAAATTGCCCTGGTCCCGTTTAAAACGGACCGACAAAGCGGCAAAACGGACCGGCACATTTTGCCGAGCCCAAATCCGTGCCCTGGGTCGAGAAATACAGGCCCCAATCCCTAGCCGACGTCGCAGCTCACCGAGACATCGTCGACACGAGTACGACCCCTCCTCGCGTTTTCTAGGGTTAGGGTTTCTTGTTTTCAATGTCGTCGTCGTTGTTGCTGTTCATTGTGTTGATGATTTTGTGTTGGCGTTGATGTAGTTGATAGGCTGACGAGCGAGAACAAGTTGCCGCATTTGCTGCTGTACGGGCCGCCTGGGACTGGGAAGACCTCTACGATTCTCGCGGTGGCGAGGAAGCTGTACGGGGCGCAGTTTCATAACATGATTCTGGAGTTGAATGCGTCGGATGATCGAGGGATCGGTGTGGTTCGGCAGCAGATCCAGGACTTCGCGAGCACGCAGAGCTTCTCGTTTGGGTGAGATTCTTCACTGGTTTTATTTGATTGATGTTAGGTTTTTCGTTGCAATGTTGAACAATTTTTAAAATTTCATGCATTTGTGTGTGTTTTGGTGTTTTAGGGTGGGGAATAGGACTTAGGGTTTGCCTTTTGTTTCATTTGAGACAAAGTTTGGCTTTTGTTGCTGTTAGCATTAGCAAAGTGAGGTTATAAGACTTTTTACAGGTTGTGAAATATGAATCATATGATTACGGAGCAAGGGGAGTGTTAAAGCACTGTGATTGTTAATGATATGGCTGTTTCGTCTGTGGCGGTGTTGTGCATTTCGGTTTTGGAGTTATGGGCTAAAGAAAAAATTGTGGGAATAAGTGGACTTTAAGAAATTGAAGCAGAGTAGCATTGTTTATGTTGTTGTTTTGTAGCTCATTTGCTATTCTATTGAACTTTGGTTCCATAATGATATGTGCAAGTTTGATTTCACTAGTCAAGAGTAGTTAGGATTTTATGCACGTCGTAGCTTGAGTGAAGACTGTTGGGATTTCTCATAAAAATGGGTAGTTGTGAAACGTGGCCTACTCTTGTTTCATTTATTTTTACATGTAATATTATTGTAATTGGTTTATAAAATCCTCAATCCCAAATTAGTTAGGGTCGACTACATGGATCAAACTCTTCCACCGCGCTCGATTTGGTGCTTAAAGTCCACATTAAGTATTCAAGAAAAAAAAAGGAATTAGAATCCTAATCTAACTTGTTCTCTCTCTCTCTCTTATATTTTTACTACTTATAATAAAAAATTGCATGCTAAAAATAAAGAAAATAAGAGGAGGCCATGTTTCATAACAACTACTCACGTTTATAAGAAATCCAAACATTACTTGAATTAATCTAAAATATTAACTACTCTTGATTTGTTAAATCATACGTGCATATACCATTCTTCCCCCCCAAATCATTCTTACCTGCAAGAATGTATCACTCCATGGATGATTGTGCCATGACTTTAGACGTCATCAGAGTTAGACAGACGATATTGAGGTTAACAACAACGATGGTTAAAAAAGAAGTTCTCATCACAATAGTGACAACCCTTTCCCCTTACGTTCTTGGGCTTATTGCACAGAGACGTCAAAGTGATACTCTTGCTTTAATAGAAGATTCGATAAGATTTTCAAAAGGAGAGGCGCTCAAAATATTGTCTAGCGTAGTAATATCTGATTTAGGTGTAATTGGAAGTAGAAGAGGTGGTAAGTTTTCTATTGGAGTTGATTTTTTTGTTCAAGCAGCCATGCCATGCCAATTGTATCCGCTTAGTTTTAAGGCCTCTTGACTTGGACAGTGAGAGAAATTTGATCCTTTGAGACAACATCTTTGGGTATGAAACAATTGACTAATAACTTCTATGGCATGTTGTCAACCAGGGAGACAACTTCTCGAATTCTTTTTGGTAAGTCGTGACCATAGTGACTTGGCGAAGGCGAGTGCGAGCTTTAGAGGGAATCTTCATAGTCTGTAGGCCCAAATTGGTTCAAGATTGCTTTGGTGAATTCATCCCAAGTCAATGCCGCCCTAAATTTTGTGAACCACCTATGCCACCAAAGTGATATGCCCTCAAGATTAAAAGACCCTACTAGATGAACTCGTTCCTCCACAAGGATCTTTTTAAACTTAAAGTACTGCTCTGACTTATATTCTACCTTGTAGGATCATCTTCATTTAATTTTGGAAAGGAAAATTTCATTGAGTGTGATAGCAGCTAAGTGGATGAATGATTTGTGAAACATCAGTTTGTGAATGAGAACATGGTTGAGAAGATTCATTAGTTGTGAGTGGATGTTTATTAGAAATCCTAACAGTACTTGACTTAATCTAACCTGCATAAAATCTTAACTACTCTTGTTAAACCAAATGTAAATGCATCCCATAACTATAGACCAAAAAGGAAAAAAAAAAAGACGAAAATCAAAAGAAATTGTCAAAAACTTAATGACCCAAACCAAGTGCTTTCTCTAAAGCTGGAAGCATTGAAGACTCTTAATATACAATTTTAAGCGAACCAAATCCCCAAGGATGTGAATAGAGGGAAAGCAGATTTCGAAATAATTAAATTAACTTGATTTAATTCGAGCTGAAGTGAATTTATTCACCTGATCCAAAACAATTGGCAACTCACATTTTTCTTTTATAATGGACAATCAAACAATTTTTATATTGGAATTTTTTTTGTTCTTTTTTTTCCACTCATTGCCATATCCAGCTTTTATTTTATGTGGACATTTCAGAAGGCGTCGAGTGTCATCTATGTTTTAATTCTGGGATTGACGGACTTTATCCAGCTGATTCCTACTTGTTTGGTTTTTCTCATGTGATCCTTGCATTATTAATTTTGTAATAAGAGTTTCTTGCATTATTAATTGAAGTAGTGGCAGTAAGCTATCTGCCATAGATCAATAATCTCATTATGGTTCCTAATTTCTTTCTTTGTTGTTTAACCTTTATTGGTCTAGCAACACTTGAATTATTCATGCTAATTTGTGGCATATGCGGCGAGTTAAATGGATTTTGGTTCATGGGATTTGCAGAAATGTCATACATTTTCTTTTCTTTTTCCTTGCGAGAGTTCCTACGAGATGATGGAAAGCAATGCATAGTCTGAATTTTTACTTGCATGATGCCAGTTCCCTATTATTTCTTAATTATCTTGCTCAATCTTGGCCATAGGGTATTTGTGAATTTGGGTCTTCTTGTCATTATAAACATTTCCTTGTATTTAAAACTATTTTAATAATGTTTGTGGTAGGAGTTTGGTTTTTTTGGTATTTGAGTGATTTGACTGCAATAATAAGATCCGATTTGTAAAGGGAAAAAGGTTCTGGGGAGTTGGGAAGAGTGATGTTTTGGAATACTAAAGGATCGGATAGCTCTAATTTATCAGAAATTAGCCGAGATTTTGCTGTTTTCTTTAGCAATGGCAGTTGTTAGATTGGCCTAGTCTGTTATGCTATTTTCTCACTGAAAACATCTGAGACCTGATCTTACTCATAATTTATCTTACTAGTTACTATACACATTCCATGTGCTGATTTTAAGCCATGCTTGTACACCAATTTGTTTTCTGATTCTGGTAATGCCTGCTGATGCAACAACAAAGTCTCATTCCCTAATTAGTTGGGACTAGTTATATGGATCCATGTTTCTATTCAACTTGATTTAATGCAGTTGACGGTAATTCCTGCTGATAATGGAAACTGTTGTCAATCTGGCTGAACACAGTTTTGTTCATTGCTATTCTCTAATTTCATAGCATGTAACATAATGCACACTGTGGTTAGCTGTAATAGTACAACCAATTATGTGCTGAGTGTTTGATAATCATGATGCCCTTGCTCTAATACTCATAGTATTCTTAGGAATGAGTACGTACTTGATTTTCAAAATTGAATGCAGAAGATTTTACTGGTCGTAGACTTGTAACGTGAGAGAATAGTTCTAAGCTCATATTCTTGATGTATTAATTAAGTCATCTGCTTTATTCTTCCAGTGTAAAGTCTCCGGTTAAGCTGGTTCTTCTGGATGAGGCAGATGCCATGACAAAAGATGCACAGTTTGCTCTACGAAGAGGTCTGAACCTTCAGTGGCTCCTCACTGCTACTGGTCTTTAGTACCTTCATGACAATAACATCTTTAGTTGTTTGTGTTGTAGTGATTGAGAAATACACAAAGAACACAAGGTTTGCACTTATTGGCAATCAGGTCAACAAAATCATTCCAGCGTTACAGTCGAGATGCACTCGATTTCGTTTTGCTCCCCTTGATGCCTCTCATGTTAGGGAACGTCTGAAACATGTGATCAGTGCTGAAGGGTATGGCTTTCCTCTTTCTGAATGTCTAAGGACATGGATTATTCTTGTTTAGCTTGTAGTATTGTTTTGTTTACATGGTATCAGAAATGCTTGTCTTGCTTATTCTTATTAATGAATGACTTGTAAACTTGAAAAAAACCATTTGGCTGGAATCTAATTTTTACCTGTTTCGCTTCACTCTCTTTTCACCTACAAGCTGATATTTCTTACATTTGGTTGTGTAGGCTTAACGTTGATGATAGTGGCTTGACTGCACTTGTGCGATTGAGTAATGGTGACATGAGAAAGGCTTTGAACATTTTGCAGGTTCACATTTGTACTTTTAAAGGGTTTACACAATCATTTGCCTATTGAAAATTGAAATGTGAGCTAGATTGTGTTTTTTCACCGGAGAAATGGGGAACTGTTAATTTACTGTTTGATGATGTGTTACAATAGTCATTACGGATTTATATTAAGGGAAAGATGCTCATCCTCAACCATAAACATTGGAGTCGCTTGATGATAGGTCTTGAGAGATTGAGTAAGCCTTAGTTGCTCTTTTCTGGAATATGACTGAATTATTCTCTTCGAGTCATTGCAATAAAAATAAGCAGCTGTTCTATTGGGCTCAGGATTAGATCTCGTTTCCTTTATCTCTTTGCTGTTGTAGAGCCTTTTGTATAGAAATAAACCTTGTTATCATATACTAGTAATAAAAAAACCTTGTTATCATATAGAAAAACTAGCCTTCAATGAAAGAGACTCTTTAAATTGGGCAATGGGCATTAAACGCCTGGGTTATACAAAATTACTTATTATTAATCGCTATCAAAGTGTCAGATCTGTGATAAATTTGTCTATGATTTTTCGTTTCTCTTAGCTGATGTTAAGCTCAATTTATTTAGCATGGAAAATCTTCATCTATTTTGAGATTTACGTCTTTCGAACGTATATTTAAACTATTTCTTACTTGAATCAATGTGAATTCTGTCTTCCCTCTCTCTTTTTTAAATTTTGGGTACAAATATGCATAACCTTTGGCAAGATACCGGTCCAAGTCTTGACGATATCCTCTTTATCTAGAGGCAACTCATTGAGGGCCTTGTTTTTGACTCTTTGGAGGATTTTATTTTCTTGAAAAATTGAAGTAGTGAAATATCTTGAGGCTAAAGAATGGAACCGCTTGGTGTGATAAAATAAGGATAGCCAACTGAATTTTGTGAAGTTTCATTTGCATCGTTTCCACTGAATTCAGATTGTTGCCACTTATGATCACTTCCATTTTATTTTTGCAGTCCACACATATGGCTTTTCCGCATATAACCGAAGAAGCGGTTTATTTATGCTCTGGAAATCCCATGCCGAAAGACATTGAGCAGATATCTTATTGGCTTCTAAATGAGTCATTTGCTACTGGCTTTAGCAGTATCCTACAGTTTCAATTATATTGCTTATTGCTTTCCTATATATATGATTTATTAGGGATATCTATGATTGGTCTTCTCTATCTCTATAAAGGACCGAACAGTCCTTGCTTCGTGCCTGATGTGGAGAAGGATTATCCAAGGCACATTAACTTCATTCATATTCTTTCAATTTCAAACTGGAGTTTTGAAACCAATTTGTACTCAGGAGGGTCAAGATTTATGATAATTTTGTTCTTTTAATGTGTGTGCGTATTTGGTGGTAGATCCTACAACTTTTGTTGAACTTAGCGATTTGTAGAAATTTCTGATATCAAGATGAGAAAAGGATTGGCCCTTGTAGATATTGTGAGGGAGGTCACCATGTAAGTGCAATGCCTCTTAACTTGATTCATAGTCTTTCAATTTCATAAAGTACTATTTTCCTGATCTTCTTTCCTTTGTGCATTAACAGGTTTGTCTTTAGGATTACAATGCCGTCAGATGTCAGAGTACATTTGATTAATGATTTGGCTGACATTGAGTATGTTTCTCTATTTTTCTTTAGTTGATCTTTCTAGTTCATTCTAAAACTAAATTAACAGTCCAAATTTGAAATGCTGCATATATTTAGATGGAATAAAGTTTCTGATATGCCAAGGCGTAAAGAGCTAATATTGAACGATGATTTTGTTGTTGTTGGGGTCGACATTTCTATTTGTTTTATTAATGACAAACTTGATTTATTTCCCATACAGGTACAGATTGAGTTTTGCTTGTAACGACAAGCTGCAGCTTGGGTCGCTCCTTTCTACTTTTACAAGGGCTCGAGCTGCCATTGTTGCTGCTGCAAAGTGATTCTCTTCCCAATCCAGGTACCATGGCCACACTTTTCTTCCTTATGTTTATGCGCTGGCGTTGGCGTACTTATCACAGCCTTGCAACCATGCAATTGAAGTCTTTATTGTCCACTATCAGATGCTGTTCCCCTTGCTGTCGACCTAAATTAATGACTTAATCGCCTCTAATTCTGGAATGCATTTTGTTTCATCGTGAATAACCAATGTATCTACTTTTCGACCTTCAATTAGCCCATAGTTATTAGAATGTTTTCATTTATTTTTATGCCTTTGTTGTGGTAATGAAAGTTTAGAAATTTTCAAGTTGTTTTGTAAACTCAGGAGGCTTGCATTTCCCAAATTTCTGAAGGCCAAATGATAAAAAATATCCTAACCTTTATAAGTTGTATCAATTATATCATAACTTTTGAAATTTATCAATTCTATCCTAACCTTTTCAATGTACTATCAATTTTATCTTCAATTAATTTGGGTACTTTTACTTTGAAATCAACATAATCTTCTTACTTTTTTTTTCATGATTATCCACATTGATCAATTTATATCAAAATTTTTTAAGTTTCATATATAAATTAAGTGTATCAATTGCACTTAATCGAGCACAATGGAAAAGTTTGATCCACGAACACCCGATTAATTTGGAATCGAGGCTATGTTGTTGTTGTTGTTGTTGTTGTTGTTGTATATAAATTAAGTGTATGAAGCTTCACAAAAAAATAATTTATAAATCAATGATATATACATTAATAATTTAATTCAAATTTAATTAGTTTTAGATCACCAATGTAAGTTGAAAATCATGTGTATATACATATGATGGAAATGACATTTAAATCTAATTAGAAGGTTACTCCTAGTTGTTTAATTTGACAAAAGAAGATTATCCTTAGATTATGTATTTGTAGGCATTTGTATATGCAACTATATGTGTATTATATACATAAGTATGTATTATGAATATTGAGCTCTAAGAATAATCTTCAATGGTGTAAAGTTGAATAAAATCATGTATTGACATATATTATGAAAGAAAAAAGTGCCCATATTAACTGAGGATATAATTGATAGTAAAACAAAAAGGTTAGGATATGATTGATAAATTTCAAAGTTTAGGATATAATTGATACAATTTGTAAAGGTTAGAATATTTTTAATCATTCGCCCATTTCTGAACGGAAGACAACACTCTCACATGTCTATTGAACATAATTAGGTCTCTGTAGGGTCATCTTTGTTAACGACATGTTACTGTAACATGGTACATGGACCAGCATATGCCACATATGGTATCTGGTTGAAGATGGTAAGTTGGAAAACAAGATGTTTAGCTGATATGTTAGATTTTGTGTCGGTTGTATTATTGATTGTCCACATGGACCATGTATGATGTCTTGATGTACGTACCTATGTTATCGACTCGGGTGTGAGTGTTAGGTGCGGGTATGTGTCAAGGATCGGACACACCTATTCTCTAATTTAAGAGACCGGAGACTCGCCAAAAAGTATTTAAAACTTGATGCAAATATGCTTTTTATATATATATATATATATATATATATATATATATATATATATATATATATATGTGATAACACACGCACACTCACACACACACATATAGGTACTACTACTATGAGAATTATAAAAAGTATTTAAAACTTGATGCACATATGCTCATATATATGTAATAACAGACGCGCGCGTGCGCATTTCTTTATAAGTGACTTTTTTAACCATTTTGAAATATTTTACAATATTTGTCATTTGATAGTTTCAATAAGCATTAATTTCTTAATTGACTTTTATACATTTCATAGAAAAAAATCTATTAATTACACATTAATAATTAGTGTATGTAGAAGTGGTGGGGTTAAGAGAGATAGGGTGATTTAATCATTTAACTGTTTTTTTCTCCTCATTCAAGATAATTAAATGACTTTCTTAAAAACTGTGAACAACCTTAAAACGACAATTAAATAGAAACAAAGGGAGTATATACTCCCTCTGTTTATTTTTAAGTGTCTTTTTAGCCATTTTGAAATATTTCACAATATCTGTCATTTGATAGTTTCAGTATACATTAATTAGTTAATTGACTTTTATACCCTTCGTAGAAAAAGAAAGTTCAATAATTACACATTAATAATTAGTGTATGTAGAAGTGGTGAGGTTAGGAGAGATAAATGATGATTTAATCATTTAATTGCCATTTTCTTCTCAATTAAGATAATTAAGTGATTTTCTTAAAAACCGTGAACAATTTTAAAACGACACTTAAAAAGAAACGGAGGGAGTATATATGTACTACTGCTGTGGGAACCATAAAAATATCCGTGCCAAACAATTGGATTCTAATACAACGCATTAATCTATGAGTCAAAAATGCATAAAACATTTAATGTGCAACACATTTTGAAGGGTTCCTATGACATCTGTATATATTTGGGCTCCATTGTAGAAAGTTCTTGTTAATTTTTTCTTTATTCTCTTACATTTTTGAATCTTTTTATACAAAAAGCTCTACACATAAAGTATGGACTCGTTTCAAGTGTCCGACACAGGTAGTTTGAGTTAGAGTGAAAAATTCGGGTAACATAGGTACCTACATATCATGTGAACGATCCCTATGACTAGAGGTGAAGAGGGGGAAGATGGCGGGAGAAGAAGCGGATGAAGGCAAAATAAGGAAATGAAGGGGCACCAACGACAAGAATTACGACTGCCGGAGTGAGCCACCGGAATCTTGGAGAGTGGATCTATAAGGGAGATCTAGAGTTTAGGTTCTTGGGTTGGGAAAAATGACACTTGTTTTACTTCAAACCCATCGAATCAAACCCACGACCGTCTCAAAATGCCTCGTCCACCTCATATTGTAGATGTCAGATGCTTTGGCTAATGAATGTTTGTTTATGTTTTTTTTTTTTTTTTTTTTGGCAAAACCAATCTTTTGGTCCCTGAACTTTGAAGGTTTTACACTTTTGGTCCCTCAACTTTGAAAACAACACATTTGGTCCCTCAACTTTTCATATAGTGTAAATTAAGTCATTTTGTTAGTCCAGTCATTGTTATTGATGACGTGGCGAAAGTCAATCGCCACATGGCGCCACGTGGCAATGAACCAACCGGTTCAATGAACTAACCAAATGAAGCCCACCCTTGCGTTTTCTCTCTCCGCGTTTTCTCTCCTCTTTCTCTCTTTCTCTCTTGCTCTCTGCGTTCTCTCCTCCTCGTTGTGCACACATCTTCCGCTCTCCCTCGCACCTCGCGACCGCCTCTCGCCTCGCTCGTCTCGCGTCGCGTCCTCGCCTCGCGAGCGCCTCTCGCTCGCGACCGACGATCGCCAGCCTCGTATCGCGTGATCGCGACGCGCCTCTCGTATCGCGACCGGCGACCACCCTCGCTCGCGATCGCTCACGCCTTCGTTTTCATGGTGGCGCTCTCATCAGACGCATCTCATCCTTGGCTTTATCTGAGTACGTTTTTAATTCTCATCACGATTTCAGCTAATTAAGTCAAATTTGGTTGGCATTTTAAATTAGCATCACCACATGATGCTTTCCCAATACTTTTGTCTTCGTGCTTCAACGGGAGCTTATATAAATGCATCATGTACATATTAATTTATACAATTGTACAGGTGGTTCATGGTTCCATATTTTTTAGTTTCATTGGGTTCTCATGCCTTGAAAGCAACAATTCAATGTAAGTATATAAGTACCACTTAAACGTTATACCGAGTCAAATAATGATAATTAATCAACCGCCTTATAAGAACCAAATCAATAATAGTATATATTAGGGCCATGATCAATGTAATAAGCAAAAATTTACATGATCGATGTATTAGGGCCATGATTAATGTAATAAGCCTATGTGAATATATTAGTTAATACCAAAACATTTTAATATATCCACTAATCATAACATGTGCTACAATCCACATTTGTGAACTACTAATTTACACAGTTAATCAAAGCTTATATGTGTTAATAAGACAAATAAACCAATAAACCTTTGAGGTATCATTAATTCTTGCTTTTTGATTAAATGAGGGAAGGGTATAACCATAAAGAACAATGTCAGTTAGGTTTTATTAAAGTGGAGGACCTTAATTGTTGTGGGGGAGTATTTTAAAATAGAGTAGTGCAAAGCCTCCACAATACATGTTCATGCATGAATTTATGACCCCAAGAAAAAAAAACATGAAGTCAGATGCTTTTATGGTTTGAAAAAAAAAGGAATCTTACATAGAGAGGCCTTTTATATCTAACATGATAACATTTTTCAATGCTAGTCTTATATGGATGGATGACACCACAACTATTGTCTCGCCTACAAAGTTAGCTTTTTGTTTGTTTTTTTTTTTCCTTAGTCAAATTCACATGAATGAGTGAGACCCTACTCCATATTGATATGACATTGTAAATAGTAAGTGGTCCTATAAGTTGAACTCCTCATATTAAAGCTTGTACCTCATATATTAATAATAGAAGTTGACATTTATTGTTCCCATTGTTCTCTAATGTTGAAATATAGTGTGGGATAACGGCCAGCTTAAGACTTATGCTTATCTTTTTTTTTTTTTTAAGTTGCATAAATATCTTAATTTTCATTTATAAGCGTGACGACAACTCTAGTTGTCATCTCAAAAAAAAGTGACAACAACGCTTGAAGGCGCTTATATAGCTAAAACACCATTGTCCAAGGTAAGAGGAAGAAATATTCAATTTATTATTTGCAAGAAGATGAGCCATGATGAAAATGATTGTTGGCATAAAGGCAAGCCACAATGCTACAACTGTAAGAAATTTGGTCATGTACAAAAGCATTGCAGGTTTAAGAAAGAATAATATGCAAAATTGGTGGAGGCAACCACTGAAGATGATCTTTTTTAGCAAGTGATGAGAAGTGCATTATATGAGTTTTATGGAAAGAAGTGCTCTAAGAAAGTTGAAGAGAAGTGCTTCAAATAACCATTGAATTGAAGTGTGCGAAGAGACGTGCTTTGCAAAACTTAAAGTTTGATTTATATTTTCTATTTTACTTGTAGAAAATTTGAATCAAGGGAGAATGTTAGAATATGATTAAAATTCATATTCATGGGTATTGATGTTATGTGTGACAATGTGTGTCATGTAAGCAGTGAGCTCTCAAAAATATGCCCACAATGTTGAAGTTACTGAGTCAATATGTGGTCAGTTATATTAACTAGAGAGTGGGATATGTGTCATGTTTAGAGTCAAAGTAGTGAGTAGTTACTCAACTATTTATTGTTATTGGTGTGTACCAAGTCAGAAATGAATTAATGTGTTAGTGTGTCAAACCGTTACTTATAAATGTGTACTCCATCATTTGCAATTTACACATAAAAATAAAGAGAACATCATCTATGTTTTGTTTAGCATACTGTTTTCTTTTTAATCCTAAAATTATAAACATGGTATCAGAGATTCTTGATTCTTGAGGACCTGTAAGTGTCATACGATGGTCTCCACCACAACATCATCTCTTCCACCTCCAACCTTCAATGGTGAAAATTATGAAGTTTGGGCTGTCAAGATGAAAGCCCATTTGAAGGGTCTTAGTCTATGGCAATGTGTTGAAGGTGAGCAAAGAGAGGTTCCACCGTTGGGGAATAATCCAACTCTAACCCAGATTTGGGTGCATGAAGAAGAACTTGCGAAAGCTTCGAGAGCATTGTCACAGATTCATGCCGCTATCGCAGAAAGCATTTTTACAAAGATAATGACTTGTGAAAATGCTAAAGAAGCATGAAGTGTGTTGCAGGCGATTTACAAAGGCAACGAAAGAACCAGGCGTCAACAAATTTAGAATCGGAAAAGAGATTTTCATATCATGATCATGAAGGAAAAGGAAACGATACAAGAGTTCTCTAATCGACTAATGAATGTGGTGAACAAGATCCGACTAATGGGAGAGGATCTACCGGATTGCATGATTGTGAAGAAGGTGTTCTTAAGTTTGTCTGAACGATTTGAGGCAAAAATCTCTTCTCTTAAAGATTCAAGAGACACCACCAAAATGACGCTGCCGGAGCTGATCAATGCGCTGCAAGCTCAGGAACAACTAAGAATGATGAGGAATGAAGCAGAAGATAAAGCGGTTGAAGGCGCGTATATAGCTAAAACACCATTGTCCAAGGTAAGAGGAAGAAATATTCAATGTATTATTTGCAAGAAGATGAGCCATGATGAAAATGATTGTTGGCATAAAGGCAAGCCACAGTGCTACAGCTGTAAGAAATTTGGTCATGTACAAAAGCATTGCAGGTTTAAGAAAGAAGAACATGCAAAATTGGCGGAGGCAACCACTGAAGATGATACTTTTTAGCAAGTGATGAGAAGTGCATTATATGAGTTTTATGGAAAGAAGTGCTCTAAGAAAGTTGAAGAGAAGTGCTTCAAATAACCATTGAATTGAAGTGTGCGAAGAGACGTGCTTTGCAAAACTTAAAGTTTGATTTATATTTTCTATTTTACTTGTAGGAAATTTGAATCAAGGGAGAATGTTAGAATATGATTCAAATTCATATGCATGGGTATTGATGTTATGTGTGACAATGTGTGTCATGTAAGAAGTGAGCTCTCAAAAATATGCCCACAATGTTGAAGTTACTGAGTCAATATGTGGTCAGTTATATTAGCTAGAGAGTGGGACATGTGATGTTTCGAGTCAAGGTAGTGAGTAGTTACTCAACTATTTATTGTTATTGGTGTTTACCAAGTCAAAAATGAGTTAGTGTGTTAGTGTGTCAAACCGTTACTTATAAATGTGTACTCCATCATTTGCAGTTTACACATAAAAATAAAGAGAACATCATCTCTGTTTTGTTTAGCTTACTGATTTTTTTTTTATCCTAAAATTATCAACATGGTATCAGAGCTTCTTGATTCTTGAGGGCCTTTAAGTGTCATACGCTGGTCTCCACCACAACATCATTTTTCCACCACCAACCTTCAATGGTGAAAATTATGAAGTTTGGGCTGTCAAGATGAAATCCCATTTGAAGGGTCTTAGTCTATGGCAATGTGTTGAAGGTGAGCAAAGAGAGGTTCCACCGTTTTGGAATAATCCAACTCTAACTCAGATTCGGGTGCATGAAGAAGAACTTGCGAAAGCTTCGAGAGCATTGTCACAGATTCATGCCACTATCGCAGAAAGCATTTTTACAAGGATAATGACTTGTGAAAATGCTAAATAAGCATGAAGTATGTTGCAGGCGATTTACAAAGGCAACGAAAGAACCAGACGTCAACAAATTTTGAATCTGAAAAGAGATTTTCAGATCATGATCATGAAGGAAAAGGAAACGATACAAGAGTTCTCTGATCGACTAATGAATGTGGTAAACAAGATCCGACTAATGGGAGAGGATCTACCGGATTGCATGATTGTGGAGAAGGTGTTCTTAAGTTTGCCTAAACGATTTGAGGCAAAAATCTCTTCTCTTGAAGATTCAAGAGACACCACCAAAATGACGTCGCCGGAGATGATCAATGCGCTGCAAGCTTAGGAACAACGAAAAATGATGAGGAATGAAGCAGAAGATAAAGCGGTTGAAGGCGCTTATATAGCTAGAGCACCATTGTCCAAGGTAAGTGGAAGAAATATTCAATGTATTATTTGCAAGAAGATGAGCCATGATGAAAATGATTGTTGGAATAAAGGCAAGCCACAGTGCGACAGCTGTAAGAAATTAGGTCATGTACAAAAGCATTGCAGGTTTAAGAAAGAAGAACATGCAAAATTGGTGGAGGCAACCACTGAAGATGATCTTTTTTAGCAAGTGATGAGAAGTGCATTATATGAGTTTTATGGAAAGAAGTGCTCTAAGAAAGTTGAAGAGAAATGCTTCAAATAACCATTGAATTGAAGTGTGCGAAGAGACGCGCTTTGCAAAACTTAAGGTTTGATTTATATTTTCTATTTTACTTGTAGGAAATTTGAATCAAGGGAGAATGTTAGAATATGATTCAAATTCATATGCATGGGTATTGAGGTTATGTGTGACAATGTGTGTCATGTAAGCAGTGAGCTCTCAAAAATATGCCCACAATGTTGAAGTTACTGAGTCAACATGTGGTCAGTTATATTAGCTAGAGAGTGGGACACGTGTCATGTTTATAGTCAAGATGGTGAGTAGTTACTCATCTATTTATTGTTATTGGTGTGTACCAAGTCAAAAATGAGTTAGTGTGTTAGTGTGTCAAACCGTTACTTATAAATGTGTACTCCATCATTTGCAATTTACACATAAAAATAAAGAGAACATCATCTCTGTTTTGTTTAGCTTACTGTTTTTTTTTTTTAATCCTAAAATTATCAACATGCTACACAATAATTAAAAGATGAAACAACAGAAGATTTAAGGGAATGAGAGCATCCTCCAAATGAAAGTCTCCCACCCCTCGAAAAAAAAAAAAGGAAAAAAATAAAACAACTTTGCAATGTGTGTTCTCATGCGATCTACAGATGGATAACAAAATGACCAAATATTATATATTCAGTCCAAAACAAAGGTAGCTCCTTTCAATGGCTGCATCACCAGCAAAGTCTCCACGTCTGGCTTTACATGATCATGTTAGGTACCCTTCAAAACAAGTAAAATAAAGTACATCAAAAATTGCTTTAGATAAGGATTAATTTATGCAGTATGAAATTCTTTAACAACAACAACAACAACAACATAGCCTCAGTCCCAAATTAACTCGGGTCGGCTACATGGATCAAACTTTTCCATTGTGCTCGATTAAGTGGTATGAAATTCTTTAAACTACATCAAAATTGAGTTCTAAGTCATCTTCATATGCGAAAATAACAAAAATTGACATGCTAGTTGTAGCTTCTTGCTATCCAACTTTGAAGCTATTTCAATACCTGAGTCGTAGTCTAAGTCAGTCATTGACTTCCGAAGAACATGACAACATGCATGGAACGAACCCAACAAGCACTACTATAATTAAAGTGTTATGCGCGTTTAAGCAGGGAACTCCTGAGCGCTCTAGTGCCACCAACTACTGATAAGGTGGTCAAACATTAGAATTTGTAGAACCAAGATATGACATTAATAGAAGAAATTTAAATATAAAAGAGAAAGCAAGTTTTAATTATTTTTGGAATTACCTATCAAATCATATAAACTTTTCATATGATATTCATTTTTGAATGACTGCAGTTTGCTCATTAATTTTCAGTCGATCCTTACAAGTCAATGACACAAATAATGAAATAATGTTAGAATCATCTTTTTTTTAGGGAAAAAAATACAACACCACCACAACCACAACCGCAACTAGCTAGGATCGACTACATAGATTAAACTATTTTCAGCAACACGATAACTTCAATTACTTACCATTTTCTTTGATACGAATATATTTTCCATTGCATTTGAATCTCCAAAATGATTAGAACCAAGTATACTAGGTGATAGATATGTATTTTGAAGTGTGGAGCTCCCACCAACAATATATTGTCCCTACAAGAAAAGAAGTAAAAATGAAATTGTTAATTTTATGGAAAAGCTTGTAAAATCTTTATCTTGAGATTTTATTGAATCTATAAAAAAAAAAAAAAAAAACACACATTCACCTGTATTGAACTATTCCATGGAAGCGAAAATATTTGAGGATTAGAAGGAAATGAAATAATGATTGGCGGATGTGTCTTGATTGCTCTTGCATCGCCTTTTCTTTGACGGATTCTCAATATTGCAACTCTTCTTTTGAGGTTTGTCACAAATACCATCCTCTTTTTGTTTCGACTCTTTTACTTTTTCGAGAGAGGTATCATCTTTCTTTGAAGCATTTCTTTCTTCAACGACAATATCACCATTTATAGTGATTGGGCCCTCAGTCTTTTTTGTTAGTTTTTCCCTCGCTTCTTCAAGATGCTTCATTAAAAAAAGAAAATCCTCTTCACCCTCTGCTACAATTCTTTGTACCGTTTTAGTGTTGCCAGTTTTGGATTCTCAACTTTTGCTTCTTTGCCACATTTATGTACTTCACCCACCGTCGCATCTTTTGTCCACCTATTTAAAATGTATCGACTTGGAATAAGTTTGATATCCCTCCTTTCAAGTACTTTGAGAATATGAGAGCATAAAATGCCAACAAACTCGAATTTCTTGCAACTACATGTTACTTCATTCTTAGTTGAATCCCATGTAATTGTATGCTCTTTAGGCATTTCATAGATGCTAATTTTGTATGTTATCAATGAATTGTGTTCTTCGCAGGAATTAATGACAAGATTCATTGCTTTTTCAAATTCTTCCTGAAACCAATCAAAAACTTTTGATGTATATATATCTCTAGCATGCAACAACAATATTGAGTTTACTTTCATATTTGGAATCCGTTGTGTCATATTAAAGTTGCTTTTCAATTCATTGTGTCGGAGATCATCCAAAAAACTTTCAAAATGATTGAGAAAACTCAATACATCTAATCGTGAATTTTCTTCAACTTACTATTGAAATTCTCACTTAACCAAGTACTTTTCATATCTGCACAAAATGTATATCTGTCATAAACCATTGCCCACTTTTTTCTTTCATTGAAAGTTCTTTCCAACCAATCATTCCCACAGAGATCATATTTATCTAACAAAAGCTCCCATGAGTCCAGAAAGGTTTCTTCTTCTTCATAATCATAAATGCAATGACTAAAATCTCTTGCAAATGATAACCAACTTTTGAATACGTGGTTGAGATGCTTGAGTGCATTTTGGTAGAGATGCCATACACATAATCTATGCTTAGTATTTGGCAACACCGATACAATTGCTTTAGCCATTCCTTCATCTTGATTTGTTAAAATAGTTTTGGGTTTTTCTCCAGACATTGCTTCAATAAATGCTTTAAACACCCAAGTAAAAGATTCAATTGTCTCATTATACAAAAGTGCAGCCCCAAAAATAACAGTTTCTTTGTGATTGTTTACTCCAACAAACGCTGCAAATGGTCGACAATTTTTAAATATCATATAGGTGGTTTCAAAGCATATAGCATCTCCAAATTCATGATAATCAACCAACATTTTTGCATCAGCCCAAAATATATTAGTTATTCGATCATCAACATCAAGTTGGATCGAATAAACAAAAGAGGGGTTATCAAATTGTTTTCTCGAACATAGTATAACATATTACCCTTCTCCTCTATTCATGCTTCTTATTCTTTTGGAAGACAAATAATTCTTCGAATCCGAGTGAAGAAAATCACAGCTTTCTTCCTAACCAACTTGCTTACGTACTCATATGTTTCCTTTGGCTTTGTTCGTAAACTTTCTGCTACTTCAACTTCAACACTTTGAGCAAAATCAATTTTTCTCTGAGAACGTAAAAATTGTACTTCACTCGGTGCAACAAGTTCATGGTTATAATGATCATCAAAGTATGTAACACTGTATTTCCCATCAGGTTGAAGAGAGATTGTCATCATGGCCATACAATCGGTTCTAACTTCTTTTCTTTGATGTTTCACATCTACATTCTGTTTCTTGACTGGTCGGTGTCCTTCTTTGTAACAAGTGAAACTTCTAGTGGTTACAATCCCATCTTTACTTTTGTTTACCCAATTTTTTCGAATGTCAAAACACTTTGAAACTTCCATAAGAATTATAGAAAGAATATGCATTTTCTACTGAATCAAAACTCATACCAATTTTAGGAACATCACGAATAGCTTTTGGCACAGTACAAACTTCTGTAACTTCCAAGATGTGAGGTATCGCAGTTTCATCCACCATTTGTTGTAAATATACTGCCAACATAACAAAATAATAATTATTATCAATAAAGTATATATAAGAAAAATTGCATAACAAATGACCTCAAAGTTTAAGATAAAAGAGGAAAAACATGGTTATGAACATGTTGAAATTCTTTTAACAACCATAATAATGCATTAAAATTACTTTATATGTAATATATACACGACAATAATACAAAATAGCTTCTAATTCAATCATTTAAATGTATGCATGCTAGCTTTACTCATATACGATTTAATCTCTTTCTTAACCTCTCAAATGATTTAAAAGTACATACCTAATTACAAATAAAAAATAATCAAATTAATGTGGTCTCCTACCCTAAACCCCGAATACATTGAACAAACCAAGTGGTAGCTCACTGGTTTGATATGGTTTATGGGGTCACTTGTCTGAGAGGTCGGGATCAGTTTGAGCCTCATTGGAAGCAAGACTTTGTTTCTTTTTTACCTAAAAAAAAAACCCTAAACACTTTGATATTTGGGTACTTCACTCCTTCAATTTATTTATTTATTTTTGTTCTAATAAGTGTATTAGCTACATTGAAAAGTAATAGTCTAATAGAGCACAAAAAAAAAAAAAGAGTGGGTGCCTGGCACCCAGTGTTTTGTAGGGGCAAGCCAGTTTACATGCATTTTATGTGAGGCACCCTAACATTTTGAGGTTCCTACATCGTGACTCTAAAAAAAATGAATGATTATGCATTGAAAGGAATACTAGTTCCATATGATTTTTTAGTTGTAAATACCTTTGCCACCAAGAGATGTGATAAATCTGCAGATGTATGACCCACTTCTTTTTGAGAAATCTGGAGAAGAAATGGGAGATAAGAAGTTAGAAATTTAACTAGAGTGAAGATATACCAGCATATATAAACAAACCATATATTATAAATTAAGTTTCAATATAAAACACCCCTAAAACCTAAAAAAATAAAGCATTGAAGAGGGAGCGCCTTACATACAGTCCGCTTCAATAACAATGTGTCGCGACATTGGTACGCCACGTGTCCAAAGGAAAAAAAAATGACAGCTACAATTTACATCGAGCTAGTGCGATTCCTAATAAAGCTGATAAACGGTTGGCTCTGATCCTCATTCGAATAAGCCGCTTTTATACAATTTGTAAGATTTGTGTAATTACCAATCTCAACCGCGTTATGTTTTGATTTGATGAAAATAATAAATGATGGATAATGTATTAACTTTTTTATTACTAAGGCTCTGTTTGGTAAGCACAAACTAGCTTATCAGCTAGCTGATAAACTAGTTTATTTGTTAAGCTGTGTTTGGTTTGTAGCTTATTTTAAAAATAATCTAGATGATAAGCTCCCAATTGAAACGCTACTCTTAGCAGCGTTTGAACTAAAAATTCGTCGTTTAGATTTTTTCTCGCGATTATACCCAACAAACCTCGCGAATATTAGTAACCCGCGATTATACCCTAGTAGAGTTGGCAGATGCGCTAGACCAATATATAATACGTTATTAAAACTTATTGAATTTAAAATTAACATATAGCTTAATATTGTTAATGAAAAAAATAGTGATTAATAATTAACTAAATATTATAAAACAAAGAATTTCACTAAAATTAAAATCATTACACATTAATTTCTTAATTATAGATAATCTTGTTAGATATTTATTACATATTAAATAAGTTTTAACAACGTCGAGTATAAAAATATTTTTAGATGTTATAAAAATATTTTTAAATGTAGTGTTCGAGTGGTGGACTATCCTACATATTTTTAATTTTTTTTTTTTACTAATCTACTATTTTTTTAAGTTATAGAGAGACTTCTCTAGAAATGAAGAATATTCGCAATAACATTGCTTCTCAATTATGGATGATGCATTAAGTATATGTATATTTATCTAAATAGTTTATTGTATTTTATTTACATGTGTTTATTTTTTGCGAATTCTTATAAATTAATATAGAGTTATTTTCATGTAAGCATTTATGGACACACATAATTTAGTTTTCTAAATAATATAAATTATTTTATGGTATTAATTTGTATAATATAAATTATTTTAACAATTAATTATATGATTATATAATTAATATACTTAATTGTGTTATATGTCCTTTATTGTCATTTTGCCCAATAAAGGGAAGTAATTTTTTGGCATCATCGAACACACCCTCAAAAATACATCGACTTTGAGATCCGTTCGTGTCGGTTCGAGATATTCACCGCACGTATTATGCATCGAAAAATTGTGTGCACACATATCAAGGCATGAAAAGGTAAATGTGTTAAAATATTCTCCTCCAATTTAAGAGAAGACGTGGGTGAGTAAATTAATAATAAAAAAACTAATAGATTCTTCCTCTTTTATTCTCTCAATCAAATGATACATGGTACGTTGCAATTGGTAATTGTGTAAGTTTTACAATTTGCGATTGTATAGAAGCTCTTTCCCTCTACTACATAGAACCAACACATGAATGCATAATGTAAGGCTTCGTTTGGTTTGTTTTGTTAGAGCAGAGTTAGGGGCGTTAACTCACATAGTGAAAATATCATATTTTCATGTTTGGTTCAACTTTAAACTTGCAGGGAAGTTGCAAAATTTTAAATAATAAAATATATGAATAGACATAATATCCTTCTAACAAAATAGATAGATGATTTTTTTTTTTTTGATAGAAAAGAAACAACTTTTGCACTTACCAAAGTTTGAACCTATGACATTTTACTTCCAAATCTCATACCAAACCATTGGGTCACCCAATTGGTTGGTAAATAGATGGATTTAAATATAAAATAAAAGGTAATTAATGAGGGGTAATTGTGTCCAAGGAGATAACTCTTCTAGGGGTGGGTGAGAAGATTTCTCTCACCATTAAGCGTGAGTTGATAGATACTTGGAAGGAAGTTGATCAGTAAAACAAAATTAGTTATAACTTTTCTTCAAGTTATCTTCTAAGAGTTAACTCCATTCTTAACCAAATAAGCTTAAATGGAGAGTTTGTGATCCGGTCCGGTTCATGCGTATTAGTGATTTTGCAATCCATTCCAGTGCATGGACCAAGACGAACATATATAGAGATGTAAATGGAGCAAAAATCTCCACAGTAGTAGGGAGCGGCGGAGGCAAGGCTTGATGGGGGCCATCCGGCCATCCCACGGCCCGGCCCCACCCCCACCCCCATATGTGATAGCCCCATTTAAAAGAGAAAATCAATATAAAGGCACCTTCCCACCCCCTCTCTTAAACTATTCTGCACAAATTAAAATATACTAGACTTCTCAACATGGTAATCATGAATTTGGTAATGTTAATTTCCCAAAAAACAGTTGGCGAAACGAACACCCAAAAATAAAAACGAAAGTATAACCTATATATATATATATATCTATATATAAGAAAATGCTAGAATGACACCTTAATTGACACCTCAAGTGACACATCTGTGACGTGGCGTGCAAGCCCATCCGAGGGAGCCGTCCGAGTGCGTCTAGAGATACACACCACCCGTAGTATGCATCAAAAACTATTTTGCGCATATTCATTTTTATGTATGACCCGCGCACCACTATTCTAGCATTTTCCCTATACATACTAATTTTGTTACGTGCTTCGCACGAATGAGCCCGCTCGCTACGCTCGTGGGAGTGAATTTAATTACAAAAAAATATATATATATATTTTTTAACTCATGAATATTTATGGATAATGACACGACTCCTTTCTCTCTTAATCAAATTAGGTTTCAATTTCGAACATTAGTTTTAGAGAAGATAAACTCTCGAATCATTAATTTGGAATTTAATATATAAGCAAATTCATTTTAAACTATTATATTGATACTCGATCTTTCTTTCCCTTGAATCATTCTCCATTGAAAATTTAGTAATGTTAAAATTATTAAATTAATTAGTCGCTCAATATATAAGAAAACCAAATGAATTAAAATTGAAAGACTATGAGCTGAGTATGAATTAAAACAAAAATATACATCGTGAGTTTATGAATATTATATATTTCTATCTAATATCTATCTCTCGAAGTTTTATATGTGCTCATGGTACATATGAGATTTAGCGGTATAGATTAGGGGTGGGCAAACCGCGGTTTGGTGGTAGAAACCATCAAGCGCGACCAAACCGAGGGTTCGTGGTTTGGCCGATATAAACCGCAACCAAACCGTAGCGGTTTTGCGCGGTTTGGTCGGTTTGGTTTCGCGGTTTTCATGCGATCCATTTTCAAAAAAAAAAAAAAACAATCATATATGGTATATGAGCGGTTCGCGCGGTGGAAGGCGACGACGATGGCGATGGAGTGAGACGGATACTTGAGATTGTCGAGAGGAGAGAGGAGAGCGGTAGAGATGGTACTTGTTGATTTGGAGCCTTGACCAATATGGGGCCCGATTTATTACTCAAACAACACGAGTTTTAAAACCGGACCAAACCATGCGGTTTGATCGGTTTGGGCGGTTTTTGGGCTTGTTGTTGTGGACCACAATATGGGGTACAACAACACTATCATTGGGCTTGTTGTTGTCCATGGTGATCCATGGTGAAAATAACAAAGGGAGAGGCTGCCCTAATTGTAGGACTTAAAATAGTAAGGAGAGGGAGCGCCGACCAAAACCTAAAGAGATAAAGAGTAGAAGATTTAGCGGATCGTTTCCTTATATAAGAGAGAGATCATGGAATGAAAAAGAATGTCAAGATGTATTGGAGCAATCGCTTTTTTCTCCAATTGGTTTTCTTTGTGTGGGCAAGAGCATTATTTTGCTAAGAGGTATTTTATTTTTCTTCATTAATGGTGATCTCAAGCTTGAATATATTACCTAAGAATTTGTGGATGATCTTTCTTAAATTAGATTTTATTTTCTCTCTCTATATCTCTCTTTTCTTTTCTTTTTTTGAGCGATCAAACCCTTTTCCCCACGTCTTCCTTTATTGGATTACCACATGTAAGAATGCAGGTGGGGTGAGAAATCTCCATTTCCCATGGAGACTCGTCTCGAAAGACGTGGATTCCCCGCCAACTAGCCCCCACGGAGCCGAAGACAGGGGGAATTTCATCTCCACCATCGAGGGCGGGGCGGGGGTGGTATTACTTTTCCCCACCATAGGGATTCGCTCCACTTAGTGAGGATTTCCTTCGGTCATCTTGAATATTTCATGTGAGAATTACATCAAAATTATTAAATCTTTTACTTCACTTTTTTGTACGGTGAATATTTCACGTAAAATAAAAAAATCGATTTACAATTGCAAAAAAAAAAAAAAAACTTTTAAGGGTTTTAATTTCGGATGAATAATGTATTTGATCTTTTTTTAGATATTATGTGAAAAAGTGATACTGCGAGGATTCCCACTGAAAAGGGAATGACGGTTAATCCTTACAAACTCCCCGTGGAGAGAACTTACTCTCCACGCTTCACCAATTTTGTAAGAGTTTTTATTTTGATGTCTAATCCACTATCTTTTTGTTACTTAATAACTTTCTCAAAAAATTAAAAAAATTGAGGAAACTACTTTCTCAAATGAGAGATTGATTTAACTTACCTTTCGATATTATTATTGGTCCCTCAATCAAAACCCCTACTATACTCACACCTCTCACCTCCTCATCTTATTGTTTGGACTATATAGGCACCTTTTTGAACTCTTGTCTCCCTATTACAACATTTTGTTGCAAATATCTCATCTAAGGGTGTTCATGAAATCTGCGGATCCCGTTCAACTCAATTTGTTTAGCTCTAATTGATTTATAACTTGAATTTGTCAAACTAGATTGAATTACAAAAGGTGCGATTCGCACGAATTGAACAAAATTGCAGATTGTGCACCTTTATCCGCAGATAAAATTCACAACTCGGTCCAATTAACTTTTATATACATTACATTATATATATGCATATATTCTTAAAATCTTGAACTAATTCATCTACTGTTTATTCATAAACACTTGAAAATCTAAATTTTCGCAATTTATGTTAATTCTTTTCATATTCAAGTACACATTTTAAGTTATTTAATCAAATAAATATATAAAATCTTAGAAAATAATATGTTTGAATGAAAAGCCGTTATTTAACATTTTTTTACTAATCTTTACTTTCTTTGTTACTTATAGAGATTTTCCTAAAATTTTAATTTAAAATATTAATTTTATTAGTGTCAATTCAGATAACTTGATCCAATCCGACCCGCGTTTGGTAAATCGGATTAAGTTGGATTAGACATTTTTGAATCCGTGATAATTGGATTAGATTGCGGATAATCCTAATTGATGCACCCCTAGTTTCATCGTTGTAGAGATTTTGATCTCTTTTATGTAGAATAATCTACTTGGGAGTACTCTTTTGATAAATACGAGATTACTTTGATCAAATTTTGCGGATTTACGATGGTAGTGGTAGTTGTGATGGACAAAAATTTTGCGTTCCGGAGGATGTGATCCCTGCAAGGACATTTGGATTGGACCCTTAAAGATGGTGGATTATAATAGTTTCACATCGACCGCATTGGGGGATGAAACGTGGGCTATATTTCTCGAGCTCGAAGCCTTTTGGGAAAACTCCACACCTGTTATGGTGGTGGTCATGTGGGGGACCAGTATCCACAAGTGTGCATAAATGAAAATATCAACGTTGGGAGCTGCCCTCACTTACACGGTGCACAACTTGATGTGAAATCCAGAGTAGTCGGATATTCCGAAAAATAATTGAGGGAGAGATGGGGTTTGACAAGAGTATTATATATATTTCTGCCTCATGCACACCCTACCTCCTTACACTCAACAACTTACATTCTTTGAAAATAAAATAAAAAAAAAATTACATTCGCCATCTTTTTGATGAACCTCACTGACCTTCGACAACTTTTTTCATGACCCTCACTTGTTCTTTGAGTTGTTGTTGGAGCCTACAACTATTCGTTATGGTGTCGTTGCCACACAGGGCAAAATGAGTGTGGTGGCGATTTGGAGGAAACGTTAAGGGTGGTGGGGATTGGTGAGAGTGGGGGTAGGGGCATGATTTGGGTGAGGGATGCAAGTGAGTCGAGGAATGCAATCCCCATCTCCATTTATGGCGGGCCATGGATCATCCCCTTGAAATTCCCTGCAAGGCCCATTCTCCGTCCAACGGGATCCCCACCCCATGAGAATTCTCCACCAACACTACTTTTTCACACAATATTTTTTAAAAATAAATCAAAATACATGAGATATACAAAATTGAAATCATTAAAAGCTTTTTCTTCGCGACTCTAAGTCGCTTTTCAAAGTTTATGTGAACCATTCACCATACAAATTTGATGCAATTCTTGTAAAAGAAAAAAAAAGTATATCAAAAAATGATTTTGACCCACGAGGAATATTACAGGGTCACTGTAGGGTGGGTGGTAATACCGCCCTTGCCCCACCCCGCATGACGGGGATGAAATTTCCTTCGTCCCCGTCCTATGAGGACTTGGCAGGAAATTTTTGCTACGTTGGGGTGGATCCATGTTGCGAATGGGGATTCTTTGCCCCTACTTGCATCCTTAATTTGCGTTAGGGTGAACATGATGTAGGTGACAATTGAAAGGGGCATATTTAGAAAATGAAAACAAGTTGTAGAGGCAGGATGCAGACGACGAGAAGATTTTATTTTTAAATAAATAAATTAAGAAGATAATTTTCATTAGATAAGTAAAGGCGCTATATATATCATAAATGGTAAATTTCATTTTTGACTAATAGATAATAAAGTTTTTTAGTGTATATTAAAAAGAACCTAATCGTTCATGGTATCTTTTCTTTGGGAGTCGCCATCAGAACTCAAACCCTTTTTTTTTCTTTTGATTCTCTTGTGATTTTTGATCTTGAATCATTGTAGATCTTTCTAATTAAATGCATATTTTTTTTTCTATTTATTCAATAAATTACAGATATGAGAAGACTAGTTTCATTTTTGTTGCAGTACATCTCTCTCAACAATTGTTTGTGGATTTGTATGGTTGTTTGATTAGTTTTTTCTATAAACAATTGTTTGTGGATTTGTATGGTTGTTTGATTAGTTTTTTCTATAATTTTTCAATTTGATAATTTGTCTTCCCTTGACGGAAGTGTTGCATTGCCTTCCTTTATTGAAAGTCTTTAAGTTTTTTTCCTTTGTTGGAAGTTTTGATATTTGTGATGTGATTTTATTGGTGTTTTGTCATGTGTTCCAAATATTTATTGAAAGTAGTCCTTTATTATAACACTGTTTCAATATTAATCACAATCACATTCTCAGCCAAATGGATGAAATTCTTTTAAACAAATAAAATTAGTGAATCAATGTAATTTTATTAGGGCAATTGATTCTATATCATGGCCTGTATTATAAGTACATCCTACCAATAAGATTCTCAAAATGAAAGAAAATAAATAATCAGCAACTCTTATTCTTTCTTTGTACTGAATTATTTCGAATTGAAACTTATACATCGAAACAAGTTTTATTGCTATCAGTTTGCATGAATGTTAAATGTTAAACATTATTCTCTGTGCAACCGAAAATAATATTTGTGAATAAAAATGAATATAATACAATTGGAAAAAAAGAAGAAGAGAGAATCAAAGCTATTGATTAGCAATGGCGCTGTACACATAAACCTCAACATGATGCGGTGAGTTCTTCTAATTCCTTCACAGCATGATTGACAGCATGAATAATCATCTTCTTTATCTGTTCAAATGCAGATCATGATTAATGAAGGCTAAACTGTGAGTAATGCGGCTAATGCCATAGCATGAAAGAACGACGACAATTTACCTCTAGTTTGTCTTCTCTTGCACGATGGTTCTTAGGAAGCCGTCGAAACTCATCGGTCAATCGTAGGCATTGGTCGATATTCTGTGGCGATACGAAATCGAGTGCAACCTTTGTACATGACTGCAGATATAAAACAAGTGTTTCAGAAGGTAAATTCCACAAAACACTCGCAAGTAAGCATTGAGATTTCTTTTGATTACCTTGAGATTTCTGACTTGGTGTGGGCAACCGGCAGGAATAAAGACGGCCTCCCGAGTTTCTGCTCGAATGTCCATGGCTCAACTCCTGTGAAAAAACATGTAGTGATAAATAATTTTGATGGAAAACTAGCATTGACAATATTTCAGAGGGTGAGTGAGAGTAGTAATTAAACTAACCAAATTCTTCTTTCAGCTTCCTTTTGTGTTCCAAGGTTAAATAGAATGATTGATCATGAATGGGATGAGCAACCTAATAAGAATATAAAAACATTGTAAGCAATATCTCTAGTCGAAACAATCAAAACAGATCAATCAGTGTGAAGTAACACGGATAAATATACACTGAAACTGTACCAAAAAAAATATATAAATATTGATAGTTTAAATGACCATAATAGTCTTGCCTTATTAACTGGGCAGCAGTAGGTGTGCCTGAATTCTTTTGAATGCTTCCTAAGATAAGCCGTTAGCTTTGGAACATCTTGTCTCCGAAAAATATCCCACAAAGCGCCGCCGGTTTCATTATTTGCTTCATCAGAAGCAAATCCAGGAAATGCGGTCTCTTCTTCAGTATCATTGTAAACTTCTGTGACCTTCTCGCCCTTCAATGATAGCTTTGAGTGCCTCTCAACTTGGTATTTGCTGGTGATATTTGAGAGTTCCCTTTTATCTTGAACTTGGTGCTTCTTCTTTAGCTTCTCTATTTGAGAGTGCTGCTCCTTGGTAATTTTCACCTCAGCTGTATGCACCAAAATATTCACCTGCGGAAACAAATCACAAACATTATGGTATTAGGAGAAATGTTCTCTAACAACAAATAAACAATGAATATGAGGAAAATATATTACAAAGTTTAAGTTTTGGTCTTGTGGATTACAAAGTCTATACCCTATAAGATTTACAAAAGCAGTATCCCGTTTGACAATAAATTTGATCAAGACTATAATAATTATGAAATCTTGGAAGCTTTTGAAAACAGTTAATAGTTTGGAGAAGTTGATTTCTTAAAACTTGGAAGTAAATCAGTAGAACGTTACACTAAGGGTGTATAAAGCTTTCACTAGTTTAACACGTGAACATAACAGTATGGCAAGAATAGTTGAGTTTCTCTTTATCTTGAAGACTTGCAGACCTATAAGAATCTGAGCTGATTTGTTAGAATTGATGAAGGTAGGAACTAGAGAATTAGGATTGCACTAACAAGATCAAAATTATATATTGTATTAAACACAACAAGCAAGATGACATCAAGCAAGTATTTAAAGACTACATTGATTACCATACCGCATCTGAAATATCACAGTGAAGCTTTGTCACAGAATCTCCTCTACCAAGTTCTTCAGCAAATCCATAAGCAATATATGTTTTTGGCCCCATATCAGGCTTCATGACACCTTCCGGAAGCTTTACAGCAAGATTGAGAGGACCGCATTTTGGATTTGTATATTCTTCGAAGGGCAAAATATTGATTGTATCTTCACTGTGGCGTGGCAGAATATCCTCAAGAGCAGCTGATGGTGGCCAATCCTTCAACTTAAGCATCTCCGGCCATAAATTTGCAAATTGTCTTCCCTCCACATACCCTTCGAAAAATTCTTCAAGAGTAACCTTCATCTGAACATAGAATCAAAGCAACTACTCAGAAAAAAAAAAAAAAATCTTATGTGCCTTGTTCATTTTGGTTCTGAACTGTTCCTGGATTTCATGACAGCTTTTAGAGAATTTAAACATATTCATTCTCATATATGTGGTCTACCATATTGAATGCATTCTGCATAACCTATATGTTCATGATATACTGTGAGTAAGTTTGTTCAACTAGCTAGTTCACCTATTGAACCTAAACTATATACTCGACGACCAACCTCATTAAAATGAGCGGCGCATTATTCTTTAACTTCCAATATTATATGCCAATTAATTTATTGAATGTTTTTAAAGTTAATTATTCAAACCATCCAGCATTGACAAGATTTTGAAGTCAGACCACCATAGAGCGCAAATGAAAATCAAAATATTGAGATAATGATCATGAAAAACAAAAGCCCATCCAAAGAACATATTCACAGGCAATGCATTTAAAAGAGAGAAGAAAGAACTTACCTTGCAACCAGCTAAGCATTCAATGGCCTGCACTTCAGATTGATTTGAGCTGGTCTGCAAGTTCATATTTTCGCATAGTGCACGCACCATAACCTTAGGCTCCCAACTCAATCTAGATTTCTGATGATATACGTCACGGACAATGACTGGCTCACCATTTGCCCAATGCATATTAAAGTGCGCTTTTTCAAACTCATTTATATCTCTTGAAGATGGACAATATAAAAAATTGTCTGAAGAGCCTTCTCTTGAAGCTGCTTTTCGTTTCATTTCACTGTCTAAATCCATAATTCTGTCTGTAACTTCTGTAAAGACACTACTTCTTGCTGATTCTGCTTTCTTTTGCAAGCTAATAAGCCAATTTTGGGGAAGGATTCTCTTAAGCTCCAACATTTTCTGGCCACAACCTCCCATTTCCTGAGGAGCACAAGGAATAATATCACCATTGGCCTTCCAACTGATACTTTGTTTAAGTTGGTCAACAGAATTCTCCATGTCACAGGGTTCCGCAGGACAATCACCACCATGGATGTAATCATGTCCTCTATTCGGGTAATGAAAAACTACCTTGTCAACCCTTACAAGTTTCCCCTCTCGAATCTCCCGACAACAACTAAGACAGAGCTCATAACTGCAGTTTGAACAGCTCCTATGAAGATCGGCAATTGAAGTTTTACAATAGTTACTGCAACAAGAGAAGTTATTAATAGGCAGTTTGGAAGTAACCATATTATCTAAACTAATAAACTATAACAATAGTGAAACTTCAACGGCTGATCACAGAGAGAGCGAGGTACCAATAGATTCGTTCGCCGCTATAAGGTGCCTCTTTTAATTCCAAATCACGATGAGATATCCCTTCACAAATCAATGCATTGTTAACATAAAAGGCACAAAAAAGAGTAAAATAAAATAGAGAACTTATGATGAAATTAGCAATCCACACCTTTAACACGACCCTCAATCTCCATTTCCTTAATTTGCTCTCTATTAATTCTCCTCAGAAAGGGAACAAGAGATTGAATCAAGAACTGGGCATGTTGCTTTCTTTGTGAATTTGAGAAGTTCAGTGGCGAAACCTAAAAAATTACCGCGAAATCAATCTAGATCACACATTAACATAATTAACAAAAGCAAAGCCAATCCATTTAGCTTAAACAAAATTCACCAACCCAACCTTAGAATATACTGTTGACAAGCATGTGTTGCAATTACAGTTCCCCCGACAGAAGGGGCACGCCTCGGCAATGTCTCTCTCCGTCATACAAGGATACCTGTTCAGATAAACATCAATCAATGTAGTAAATCCTACACTCTCTAATTGATCCACAAAGGAATGAAAAACAAACAATGTTCATACATACATACATACATACCATCTCTTAATACATCTACTGCAATAAACCATCTCTCCACAATTGCAACACCTAACAACCGATTCCCTCTCCTTCTTCGAGCATTGATGGCATGGCGACATTCGCGACACACATCTCTCATCATCCTTCCCAATTCCTACCCAAAAACCCTAACAAACGATAAGAATCAGTTATCATTAATCACTACCCCTTCTCCCTCACAAACACAACAATCAAACGGAACAATCAACAATTGAAGCTCACCTTGACCGAGTCATCGCTCCGATCACCATGATCGGACCACCGACTCCGAACCCTCCGCTTCTTCTTCATCGTCCATGTCCCCAACCCAAACTCCTCTCCATGAGAACACGATTCTCCCTCACCATCTCCTTCGTATTCTTCAAGTCTAACCCTAATCCGACCTCTCGATTGGCGCTTCCTCTTGAAACTCCAAACCGCCATTGCAGCTCAAATCGAGAAATTAGGATTCAGAATCACAGCTATGATCAATCAATCGACGAATCTCGATCGGAAATTGAAGAAATTTGGTCGCAATCGATCGCTGAAACCCTAACCCTAGAAATTGGGGATGAGATTTGGTCCCGACTAGGAATCGATCTTCGCGGCTGATGTTGCCGAGTTTGCGATGAAAGGACATTCGGTTATCACTGTAGTGTAGATATATGGAATAAATGCTGAGCTGTTATGGACCGTTCGATGTGCATCGAGATGTTAAAGTTCGAGCGCAATGGCGAATCTGTTTGTTGGTGGGTGTATTGTATTTGTTCGCGAAGATGTGACGTCACGTGTGGATGGGAACTAGGAAGGAAGACTTGGACTGCAAGTCTGCAAGTCCACAAAGTTCGCCCGTTATTTATTTATTTATTTACTACTATTTCCCTTTGGACCTTTTTAACTTAGTGGTGAGGACGTCCTCTAAACACTTGAGATATTTGTCGGGTATACTATTAGTTTGGTGATTGAGGTGAAAACTCAGATACTTTCGACTATTAAAAAAGACGTTATTAGATTAAATTGTTGGGGTGGTTGATTAATAGATGACTAAGACATTGGGTCTAATCGGTTCGAAGCGACAGAGAGACTCGATTATTTAAGGCTATTCGAGAGGTGGTTAAGCAATCTAATAGAGCCATTTGAATTTGATAGAGACTAACTATATAAATTAAAGTATAAGAGAAACTATCATGTCCTATATAGGTGGAGTTTCGTGGTTTTTAAAAATCATCTATCATTTATACATCCTTAATATGATGATTTTTTATTTGATTAATCTCAAATTTTTAAATGATTACCCTTTTTTTATTAATCCCAATTTTTTAAATGATTACCCTTGTGCTTGGATATTTGATTCTCTAAATTTTTATTATATTATTCTTTTTTATTGTTAAGAATATATAGTCCCACATCAAAAATTAAAGTAAAGAAGATTATAAGTCGATTTGAAGATACGTATTTTGGTGAAGCCTCAACTTCAAACTTTAAGCATTCACTAATTCACACTCTCCCTCTTATATAAATTTGGACTTGAGAATTTCATCCAACTTCATCCTTCAAATTCTAATAGGCATCGCCTGCAATTCAATTGACACTTTCACCAACCGCGCGTATTCATATCAACTTGAAGGGTTAATCTTTAACATATATTCCTAATACTTTTAGGTGACAATTTTTTTTTTTGTAAATCAAAGTAAGATAAAAATGAAAAACCTATTATTATCTATCCAACGTCCGTCTGATGATATAAGTCAATGACATCATCGATCATTATTATATAATGCATCAAAAACTTTCAAATCTATCGTGCCAAAGAAAAAAGAAAAGAAAAGAAAAGAAAAGAAAATGAAAAACTTTCAAATATCTAGAATTTATATATATCAAAGTATGAATGCATTGACGGGCTTACAAGTTTGTAAACTTTACTGATTTATATTACACATGATTCTCTCCACTTTAGACTAGCTTTGTTGATTACACAAGTACTTTAACTATGAACCAATTAGATGCCTTTGATGTGGTTCGTCTATAAATACCCTTTATTTCATCTTCACCTCACCATCACAAATTGTTCATCATCCACTAATTCATTAGATCAAAAATGGGTGTTCGAAGTTACACCGCGGAGTTTGAGTCCCCTGTAGCTCCTTCAAGATTGTTCAAGGCTAGTGTTCTTCACTTGCATGAAATTGCTTCCAAGATTGAAATGCCTACCCTGGTCAAGGGTGGAGTGGTCATTGTTGAAGGAGATGGAGGCGTTGGTACTATTAAGGAGTACCATTTCCCTCCAGGTTTAATTAAGAACAAACACACATGCATGTTTTAGCATATATTATATAACTCTGCCATCTTATCTGTTTTTCCCTTCCCTTTTTTTTTTTTTTTTTTTTTTTTTTTTTTCGAGTGCTCTTCATTCGAGTATCAGGTGCTAAGTGCACCTCTTACTATTCAGGACCGAACTTCTGTAAGGCCCTTAAGTAACAAAAATAATACTAAAAATTATAGCGTCCAAAACGCTATGGAAAAACTTGGATGATATTTCTTACGTATGATTTTGTCTTATCTCGTATGACATAAGAAGTACAACAACAACAACAACATAGCCTCAATCCCAAATTAATCGGGGTCGGATACATGGATCAAACTTTTCTATTGTGCTCGATTTAGTGCAATTGATGGTGAGCGTTTCAAACCATTCAAATCCCTCCTAATTAATGCATCACATGTTAACTTTGGTCTGACACTACCTCGTCGAATTTCTACAGTTTCTATTGAGTCAAGTTTTCTAGTTGGGGCATTTGTAGGCCGTCTTTGCAGTGTGACCAAACCACCGCAACCGCCCTTCCATAATCTTTGTATCAATTGGTGCTACTCCTACTTATTTTTGAATTTTTATATTTCTTATTCTATCTTTACGAGTTTTACCACACATCCACCTAAGCATCTTCATTTCTGCTACGTTCATTTTATGTAATTGTTGTTGCTTTACCGCCCAACATTCACTTCCATAGAGCATAGCTGGCCTAATTGCGGTCCTATAAAATTTTGTACTTCTTATGACATAAGAAGTACAAAAAAAAAAAGTAGCAAAATCTTAGAAATTTAATTGTGATTCAAAGTAACATATAGATTTCTTTAATTGTTTTTATTTAAGAGCAGTTAAATCAATAAGTATTTTAAAGCCTAATTAAATTCTAGCAAAAAATTAGGTGTATCGAGTCTCAACTACTCAACTCAATCGCTTTACTTGATTAATTAAATTATTTCTTTTTGTTTTCTTTACAGAACTCTTGATTAAGTTTTGATGTTTCTTGAATATGCATGCATGTAGTTTATGGTGATTCAAAGCCGGTTAGGGAACGCGTGGAGGAACTGGACAAAGAGAATTTCATGTGCAAGTGCAGCGTCGTCGAAGGAGGCACGAAGGGGATCGGCTACAAGTCTGCGTCGAACAAGGTTAGCTTCGAAGCAACAGCTAATGGTGGAAGTGTGTGTAAATTGGTGGGTGAGTTTGAGGAATTGGAAGGTTTAGAATACACAGAAGAGGAACTGAGTAAGAGAAAGGAAGGCAAGTTGGCTACTTACAAGGCAGTTGATGCATACCTCCAAGCCAATCCTAATGACTACGCTTGATCTGCACTAGGAACATATATATGAGTGGCTTTTTAATCATCTATCATATTTTTGAAGACCAAAAAACGCTTGTGGCTATGTTTTTGACTAATCAAGTGAATGTACGAAAGTGGATATGGATTATAGAAGATGTTTAATAAGGAAAATACAAGAATGACAACAGCTATATATGTTACACCAAAGACACATAAAAAAACATGAACACATATATCGATGCAATATTTTAGCGGACCTCAACAATGTCACCGTCCTGGTCAAGAACTTCCATATGCTCACTAGCATGCCAATAGATTAGAGCCAAATTGTTTCTAATTAAAGAAATGTTAGAGAAAGGAAGTCTAAAATTAAATGCTACGTACACACAGCTAGCTAGCTAAATACAATGCACCTACATACAAATATACTCCCAAGATCTAAATTGGCTTTTTGTTGGTGCATTAATTTGTCTCTCCCCATCACCTATTGCTTAAAGTCATCCACTTCAACTAATTCAAATAGAGACTTAATTTGACCAATTAATCAAAATGGCTTTTGTAGAAACATAACTATGTCTTGCAAAGATGAGAAGTGGCAAGTGCTCTCATATTGAGCAAAAGGATTGCTACTGCTCCCACCATCCTCCAATATGGTTTGATCACCAAATGGTGTTTTCATCATCCCATATTGATCAAACATTAATCCTTGTGGCATTTCCCAACTCTTCCATCTTGGCTCACTTTGGACCTCCTTCTCCAACTCCCCCGTCGTCGTCGTCGTCGACGCCATGTGCCCTGTCTCGGACAAATCCGTCATGGCCGACGACATTTGCACCATCGGTAAGTGCGGCGGTGGGTGCGAGGGCAAAACTGTCATCTTATTATTTCTTTTGCCTACCATCAATATCTCCGGCTTCCTATCATCAGATAATACTGATGAACCGTTGCTAATTGAGGATTCAGTTGCTTTCTTACTCTCTTGGACAATATCATCATTGACCCCCTTTTCAATCCTTCCCTTCTTGTTGTATATCCTACACAACACCCACTCATCCAACTGCATAAAAAGCAAAAAAGAAAAAAACATGTTAGCACTATTATACTGATTGGAGTTCTTTTTTCGATTTTATTTAGTCTCTTGCCTATGTAAATTACTTGTAAATATTAGGCTATATAATAAATAAATTTTTCGTTTCCTATAAAAAAAAAATACTCCCTCCAATCACAAATATAAATCATTTAAAGTAAAAGCACAAAAATTAATACAATTTTATTTACATATACGTCCTTTAACATTAAATGAATGAAAAAATTGAAGAATCATAAGTATTTAAATTATATAAAAATATAATTAGTCAAAAAAAATAAATACACTCTCAAATTTTAAAACTGACTTATTATAATTTTGATCAAAACTTTTTTACAAAAAAAAAATACTCCCTCCAATCACAAATATAAATCGTTTAAGCTAAAAACACAAAAATTAATACAGTCTTATTTACATATACGCCATTTGAACTTAAATAAAAGAAAGAACTGAAGAATCATGGTATGAAAACATAATTGGTCAAATAGAATATCATCGATCGGGCCCATCCTGTCAATACTTCTCGCGAACCCAATCAGTGTCCATTTGACTCTTCAATTTACACTTCAAAAAGTGAAGGTAGAAAATCATTTTTTTTATTAGTACTATATACACCAATCAAGGGCAAAATAGTCATTTCAACTATTTCGTCGTAGAAAATTGAATGACGATTTTACCCTTAGAAAAAGCAATGGAATTACAAAAGTACCCTCAAGTTATTCTTTTTACGTGCAGATCGATCTACATCGGCGAGGCGGTACTCATGCATAATCCAATTAGTCTTTATCCCTCTTGGAGCCCTTCCGGCGTAGAACACAAGGGCTTTTTTAATGGCCACTGGTTTCGGAGCGCCCACGGGTTTGTCCGCTCCGGTCGCCTTCCAATAACCCGACCCGGCCGCCCTGTTCGGCCTCGACCCGTTCGGATACTTCCTGTCCCTCGGCGTGAAGAAGTACCACTCTTTCTCTCCATACAACGCCATCCCTACACAAAAAATAAATTAATTAATTAAAACAACCAGACATATGTAGTAATAAAACAGTAATTTTTTTTAAAAAAATCTATGGATGACACAATTGAGCCCGGTGAATACGCCTCGAGATGCCCATTCGATGTGGATATATGGTTACCCATGATTTATTTTTATTAAGCAATTATTTTCTTTTATATTAATACTAATCTTAAAAATGGGTGTGAATCAATTCAATTCCAAATATATGATTATTTTTAATTATGAGATTGAGATGCCCAATTATTTTTTTTGATAAAAAAAATAACTTGCCTCCCACTAAAGTTGGAACCAACTAAAGATGGAACCAATGACATTTTAATATCAAACTTCCAAACAAATTATTGAACTATCCAATTGATTGGGATACCCGATTAATTAACTTCTACAATGATTATAAAAAAACTAATGAAAAATATTAAAATGACAACAGGTAATATTTCACGCCTCGACACATTCATACCACCTTAATCCACGTGTTATATGTTATTTGTACGTGTTTGCATGTGGAGGTGTACAAAGACGGCTCAAATTAAAGGCCCCTTGCGATGTACTTTCCCATTGTCATTCAAACACTTCTCAAAATAAAATATGTACCTGGTAGATCCCAAGGATCGAACTTGTAAAGATCGATCTCGGCTATTATAGGGACGGTGATGGGCTGAGAAGCGCATTTGCGGCACAAGTAGTGAGTCACAAGCTCCTCATCCGTCGGATGGAATCTGAATCCATGGGGCAAGTCCAAGTCTCCACCGTTCATTCCTCCAAATCGTACCTCGAACGCCTCACCACTCACTCACTCACTCACTCAACAACAACAACAACAACAACAATTAAAGAAGGAATGAAAGAGAGACAGTTGAAGAAACTCAAAGCGCAAGACACGAGTTCGATATTTAAAGAGAAAGAACAGAGCACTCGCACGTGCGGGGGAGGGGGTCGGCGGCTTACGGTCACGCGCAGAACACGTGGGAGTTACTGTGTGAACGGGAATAGTTTTCATGACCTGACCGCAGCCAGTGCCGGGCACGTGGCGTTGGTTCAGGCCGTATGGTGATATCATCTCGTGCGTCAGCGTGGAGTACTTAATCGTCAAATTCGGGACCACCCCCGCCGCAGCAGTCCTTTCGACACGTATAGCTACGCGTGAATTGGGATCAACGGCAGAAATTTGGACACGTGTACCAGTGCTTTATCACCACGTGGCGGACGTGGCAGTGCGTACGTTTGTTTGTTTTGATGTGCAATCGGAGGCGTTATCTGGAGCGTCACGTGCAGTGTTAGATGTGGTGGTGCCGACATCGTGTCTTCTTATTCAGTTGGATTTTCATCGAGATGAATCGGATCAGTATTGTTAGTCACACCTTTTGTCAACAATTTGGGCAAGGTCGGCTAGTGAGATTGAGATGGTCAATGGGAGACCCATTGGTCAAACGATCCGGCTGGTCCAAATTATTACGTCATTTAGTCAAAATGTGATGTAATTCTTCTACTAAAAGCTTTTTTTTTTTTTTTTTTTTTTTTTACATAAAGAGGCATTTTCTTTACTGAAAATATTGACAATTCAGAAAAACAATTATCATTTGAAATTATTTATCCAAAACGTTAATCAAAATATTATATAACATTTAACAGGGCATATTCTTTAATGATAAGTTTATATTTTTTTTAAAAAAAATCGTAATTACTTGAAATTAATTTTTATAAAATATATGACGACAAATAGCATTTGATAGACATTCGATAAAACTTATTTAGTAAAACATAAACATCACTTAACTTTCAGTCTAATATACTTGGCTCATTATGAATATAATCACATGCATGCCAACTGTAACAATCCTAAAAATCTACCTTGTGTCACGTGTCATTTCAGGGTTATACGTGAGACTCACTTGTCGTGATACATATGTCCAAATCTCGAGAGTCAACACCGAGGTATGTTATTTTTGGTTTGATGCTTGTATTAATTATCATACCAAAGGTTGAACAAATTAAATTAATGAAATTTGGTAATGTGCGGGTAAAAGATACACGCGGGGCATACTGATGTCGAGACAAGCCGAGGCGTACCTCGAGTTACGATGTCGACGATGAAAGTAGCGACATATGGGGTAAGCAAAATTAGTTTGGACTAATATTGAATTTATGTTGGTGGCTAATGTGGCCACATTAAATGTAAATATTAATGTGCCTATAGTTAGTGAAAAATTAAAATGACCGCATGATGTATCTCGAGACTCGCATTGACAAATCAAGAGGCCAATGGAGTGAACGTGTGAGTCATTTGTGCATGACTTGGTTAATAATTGAGTGAAAGTAGTCCCTTAGACATGCATCGAGATGCGTGTGCACAAATGGACGTGTGGCTATGGTTCGATCTTTATCTAATATATACAACTCAACATTTCCACTCACTCACTCACTCACAACGGTTAGCAAGGAAGGAGGAGAGAAAGATGAGAGTTTGCTTTGAAAAGAGAAGAGCAACTAGTGAGGGTGGAGATGTGGTGGTGATCACACTTGCAAGAACATCAAGCTAGGTACCTCTCTCCACCTCCATTAACATCATATGATTACTTGGTCATTTCCAAGTCTTGAGTTTGATGTTGTTGTTGTTGATTTTGGGCATGTATATCTTGTATTTACTATCTTCTGAATGTTCATTGATGATGATATACATATTCGGGGTTTCCACACTCTAGGTTGTCTTAACCGGTGTCTTTGAGAGTTTTCAGTTAGTTTGAGGTTTAATTGATTCCGCTATAACTATGATAACTCACTAATTGATTAACTCAACTTTAATTGCTTGATAAATGGTAAATGATAAAGGAATGCTGATTAGGCTTGCGTGACTAAGCGAGACTAGCTCGGGGGTCCACTTAAGTCTAGGCCGGACGGGGCCCAATTTAGGATTATGGAACGGGGGCCGTCATAGATTGGTATCGAGCTCAGAGGTTTTAAATACTCGACTATTGATTTAAATCACAATCCATTGAGACATTAACCAGCAGAATTTAGGAATGGTTGAACTTGGAGTGGAACCCTATGATCCTAACCTAAGTCTTAGTTGGGAAGTGAGAGTTGAGGACATTTAAACCTGGACGAGCTATTTGATTTGTTGTACTATTAACTATCGATAGTTATGTTCGATCGTGAAAATCGTTTTCTTTTCGATTAGCGATGGCCAATCGGCCGATACTAGCGATAGTGGCATAAGGACGTACATAGGAGATTAGATGGCATGTCGCGAGATGATTACATCTCACGATCAACACCTTCGGAGATTCTTCGACTCTCGGGGCTCAGCGACAACATCACCTTTCACATCACCAAACCTGATTTTCGGGACCGGGAGTGCTCCTACAGATTCATGACCCACCTACAAAGACCCCGGTTCAGCGGGGACTGCGGTGGCCGAGAGACACATGTTCAAAGCCGAGATAAGTACTTCCTACACCGAGACACCGGGTGAGGATACGTCGAGCACTCCGACCGATACGGGTGTTAGGGCTACGATTGAGGCGAGGCGGACTTATGAGTTTCGAGAGGCATCATCCGAAGAAGTTCCCAAGGGGTACTAACCTCGAGGTCGAGAGAGGTATATGAGGAGCCACGAGAAGAAACATGATGTCTTGGTCACACCGGTGCTCATATGCAAAGTCGAGTATATCGTCACTTTACTATTCGGCGAGTCGATGTACGGTGGCGCACTATGGTGGCGTTGAAGGGAAGCCCAAGGATTGGGCCGAGTTCAAGGAGAGGTTTAACGAGAAGCACATTCCTCCTACGATCCAGTAGCAGAAAGAGGACAAAGTTTCAAACCATTCGACGAGAGGACCAGGGGAGTCGTTATACAAGATATGGATTTGGTATTTACGCTTGATCGAATATCTTTGGAAGTGCGGCCGACATCGACGCTAACCAAAGCTTACTATTTTGTACATGGTCTACTAGACTCTATTGGTTCGTTGTAGTGACGACGCCCTCTCGAGCACATTCTGAGGAGACCTATGAGAGGGTTATGGCTAGCGAGAGCTTTAGAGCACACTTGCACCGAGTATCGGTTGCATCATCGGCATCGTCGCGATCAGTGGGAGGTTCGGAGGTGATCGGAGGAGGAAGAGATTTCGACTATTGAGTGCGAAAGATCGAGCTCGGAGCGTGGAATCGGGTTGCATCTCGCCCCATGCGGGGCATATCGGAGCCGATGTCGGTGGGTCCAGCGTAGAGCTACGCTAGTACACCACCGCAGCCAACACCGTTAGGTCCTCAGCATCAGTATTATCGGAGGAGGCGATGGGAGAGGCGATGGCAGCAGAACGGGGTCAAAGTTCTAGTAAGGTGCAAAGACAATGACAGAGGCCTAGTTAGGCATAGGGACAGGGACAGGGACATCGTGGTTCATCTGGATCAGGATCTCAGAGGGGTTGTTGGGAGTGTGGACAGTTAGGTCATTTCATCAGTGCGTGTCCACGATCGTGGCCTAGTAGAAAAGCCGGCAATGCAGCCAGGGAGGCAGTTCACGTGATTCTTGAGTGCCAGATTCGATCATCGTACCGTAATCTGATTGATGGTACGGTTTATATTTGCAGTAGATTCATGCATACTATGTTTGATTCAGGCTCTACTGTTTCTTTTATTTTGGGTCATATGGTTGATGAGTTAGGTTTGAAGCTCTACTAGACTACGAGAGACCCTTGATCCTTAGCACATTCGTTTGGGGACAAGATGTGCCGAACTTTTTGTGTGTTGATTGTTCGGTTGAGATAGAGGTCATATCATGCCGGCGGACTGAAAGTGTTAAAATTCCTCGAGTTTGACGCATTCTTTGGGCATGGATTGTTTGGGTACTTATCATGCACGAGATCCATTGCTTCAAGAAGAAAGTCACATTTCATATTTTAGGGCATCCAGAGTTTAGTTTCAAGAGGACTTCGACAAGTTTGCCTATTACGAGAGGTAGAGTCACCACTTGTGTAGATGTCGAGATGTTCACTAGTGTATTGAGTACGACGGAACGGGTTGTGACTACGTTGGAGGAGGTACCCGGTGGTACGCGAAGTTTCCTGACGCTTTTTCAGCAGCCAGAGCTACCAGGATTACCCCGCTAGTGGAGATTAACTTCATCATTGATTTGGTTCGGGGACCAAACCTATATCTATTCGCACGTCTGGGATGGCTCAGAAAGAGCTAGAGGGAGCCCTAAGAGGACAATACTTGATGAGTTGTTGAAATTAGGATTCATCCACCCGAGCATGTCTCCTTGGGGCGCGCCAGTCTTATTTGTTAAGAAGAAAGATGACAGCCTGAGATTATGTATTGAATATAGACAGCTCAACAAGGTGACAGTGAAGAACAAGTATCCACTTCCTCGCATTGATGATTTGTTCGACCAGTGGCGGAGCACGCTTGTTCTCAAAGATTGATTTGAGATCCGGGTACCATCAGATGAGGATTAAAGCAGAAGATAGAGAGAAGACTGCATTTCGCACTCGATACGGGCATTACCAGTTCACAGTCATGCCTTTTGGGTTGACTAACGCCCCAGCGATGTTCATGGATCTCATGCATCTAGTGTTGAGAGAGTATTTGGATAGGGTCGTCATTGTGTTCATCGACGACATCTTTATCTCGCTTTAAGACACGTGAGGATCATGGGAACACCTTAGGAAAATTTTGCAGACTTTGAGGGCTCACGGATCGTATGCAAAACTCAAAGTGTGAGTGTTGGCTTATAGAGGTTGGATTTCTTGGACACATCGTCGGAGCCAATGAGTGTCGGTAGACCCCGCTAAGGTCGAGCTTGTGATAGATTGGCCTACACCATGACAAGATGTGGAGATCCGATTCTTGGGGTTGGCAGGTTGTTATCGACGTTTTGTTCAAGATTTCTCAAAAATTGCGGCACCAATGACACAATTGACGAAGAAAGATATAAGTTTTCAGTGGAATGATAGTTGTGAACAAGCTTTCAGGATTTTGAAGGAAAGATTGACTACCGCACCAGTTCTGGTATTACCTGAGTCAGGAAAGGGTTTTGAGGTGAACACCGATGCTTCTAAGGTCGGTCTAGGTTGTGTATTGATGCAAGACGGTGAAGTGATTTCCTACGCGTCCCGACAGCTGAAGATTCATGAGAAGAACTACCCTACACATGACTTGGAGCTAGCGGTAGTGGTTTTTGCACTGAAGATTTGGCGTCATTATCTCTATGGAGAGAAGTTTGTGTTGTTCACTGACCACAAGAGTTTGAAGTGCATGTTTACTCAGAAGGATCTGAATATGAGACAGAGGCGTTGACTTGAGTTCCTCAAGGATTATGATTTCTCTTTAAAGTATCATCCGGGGAAGGCCAATGTTGTTGTAGACGCGTTGAGCCGCAGAGGGGAAGACTCGGAGAGTATTACTTGCCACATGACACACGAGTATGGTTTACTCGAGGCGGTCGAGTTGATGTATTATGTTGCTATTCCGACCGATACCAGAGTGTTGATTTGTGGGCAGATGAGGACTCAGATAGTATCGATTCAGAAGGTACTCGAGGGTCAGCAGACAGATGAGCATTACCAGAGATTCTTGGAGTTTGCTTAGAGTCCGAATCATTCATATTGGAGTCAGTCGACAGAGTCGTTCCTGAGGTTTAGAGGTTGACTGTGGATTTAATCAGTGGCTGAGTTACGTAATGAGATACTTAATGAGGCTCACCGCTCATGTTTTACGGTTCATCCGGCCGGACAAAATGTACGCCCGACGTGCGTCGTCATTTTTACGGTGGCCGAGGATGAAGATCGACAGCCGATTACGTTAGAGCGTGCAGGTACGCCGGTAAGTTAAGAGTGCCGAGCATCGGAGACCCGGTGGTTATTACAACCACTTCCCATTCCTTGGTGAAAGTGAAAGCGTATTGTCATGGATTTCGTCAATGGCTACCTCGATCTCGGCGCAGACATGACAATATCCGGGTGATAGTGGATTGATGATTGATGAAGTCGCGCACTTTTTTACCGATCTCTACCACACATCGGGTTGATAGGTTGGCGAGTTTGTACGAGCGTGAGATCGTGCGATTACACGGTGTTCCGTTATCGATTGTGTTCGATGAGGGCCACGTTACATCTCAGATTTGGCGAGCATGCATGCAGTACGATTTAGTACGCGTTTGGATCTCAGTACAACTTATCATCCACAGACTGACGGACAGTCGGAGATACTGATTCGATTCTCGAGGATATGCGAGGATGTGTGTGTTAAAGTATGGTGGATCATGGGAAGAGTATCTTCATTTGTGTGAGTTTGCCTACAATAACAGTTATCGAGCCGTATTGGTATGACACCATTTGAGGCACTCTACGGTAGACCGTGCATATCTCCATCTTGCTGGGCGGAGCCCGAGGATGTGGCAGTGATTGGGTCTGAGATTGTAGTGGATCACACATAGAAGATACGACCGATTAGATTGAGACTGAAAGGTGCGCATGAGAGGCAGAAAAAAGTATTATGACATGTATCACGGTGAGTTAGCATATGATGTTGGAGATTATGTGTATCTAAAAGTTTCTCCGATAAAGGGTCACAAGAGGTTTGAGATTAAAGGAAAGCTTACGCCGATGTTCATTGATCCGTTCAGGGTGAAGAAGCGAATAGGTAAGGTTGCGCACGAGTTGGAGTTGCCATCTCAGTTGTCTGGGATCCACCCTGTATTTCATGTTTCTATACTTATGTTGGATAAGTCGAGAGAGGAGAGCGACGGACGACGGTGGATTTGAGCGATAGACTTGAGGGGGACATTACTTATAACGAGCGACCTATTCGATTTTGGACCGTAAGGTGAAGATTTTGAGGAACAAAGAGATCCCATCAGTCATCGTCAAATGGCAGCATCACGAAAATGAGGAGCTAATGTGGGAGCTCGAGTCGTACATGCGCGAGTACTTTCCTTATCTTTTCTGAATTTCAGTAAGTCTTTCTTTTATACTTTGTCAATTTCGAGGACGAAATTCTAATTAGTTGGGAAGACTGTAACAATCCTAAAACTCTACCTCGTGCCACATGTCATTTTAGGGTCGTACGTGGGACTCACTTGTCGTGATACACATGTCCAAATCTCGGGAGTCGACACCGAGGTATGTTATTTTTGGTTTGATGCTTGTATTAATTATCATACCAAATGTTGAACAAATTAAATTAATGAAATTTGGTAATGTGCGGGTAAGGTACACGCGGGCATAAATAATGTCGAGACAGACGAGGCATACCTCGAGTCGCGGTCGACGTGGGGCGAAGTAGCCGCATATGGGGTAAGCAAAATTAGTTTGGACTAATATTGAATTTATGTTGGTGGCTAATGTGCTCACATTAAATGTAAACATTAATGTGCCTATAGTTAGTGAAAAATTAAAATGGCCACATGATGTATCTCGAGACGCGCATTGACAAATCAAGAGGCCAATGGAGTGAACTTGTGAGTCATTTGTGCATGACTTGGTTAATAATTGAGTGAAAGTGGTCCCTTAGACATGCCTCGAGATGCGTATGCACAAATGGATGTGTGGCTATGGTTTAATCTTTATCCAATATATACGACTCGACATTTCCACTCACTCACTCACTCACAACGGTTAGCAAGGAAGGAGGAGAGAAAGAAGAGAGTTTGCTGAAAAGAGAAGAGCAACCAGTGAGGGTGGAGAAGTGGTGGTGATCACACTTGCAAGAACATCAAGCTAGGTACCTCTCCACCTCCATTAGCATCATTTGGTTATTTGATCATTTCCAAGTCTTGAATTTGATATTGTTGTTGTTGATTTTTATGTAACAAATAAATGTCAAAAAATTATTTTCCCATTCACATGCATGCCAAACTTCGCCCTTAATTCATATATATATATATATATATATATGAATAAGTCACTATAAGATTTGTACAACTGTAACAGTGGAATTCAAACCCCAAATTAATGTGTGGTAGTGTGTCATGTTGTGTATGTACCATATGAAAACACATGTGGAGGGATGCAGTAGTGCATGCATGTGCGTAGTAAGTGAATCGAACAAGCGAGAGACTCGCGCGTGAACTGTGTGTCTTGTCGATCCGACTTATCCATTTTCGGTGAAGCCCAAATCAAAGCCCGGCGGGCCCACCAACCCAACTAGCTTGCATATTCTCGATCACTTTTCTCGAACCTTCTAGCGCCGCTACTTGAGCTGACGTAGCCACGACTAGATTTCTCACTTGAAGACAAAACAAGTGGGTCCCACCTCCGAGTATCACAAAAATGAAAGAAATTGTGTACGTGGGTGGGTCCCACGATCATGTATAGGACAAAATGAAATTCATCACTCACTACTCAGTCACTTTATAAGAGGACAGCACTGCTTATCTCTCACGTCCTCCTCTCATATCATCTCATCAATCTGCTTTTAACCTATCCAAAAAGAACCTTTTGTTTTTGGTGTAATTGAATCTATGTAAACATATATGGTTAATTTAGGTTTTCTACCTTGTTTTTAGGTTTTGAAAATTAATTACAAAAAAAAATAATTATAATCAATCAATATGCTTCGGTCTATTGAAGTTTTGTAGTAAAGACTGCGGTGAAAATAATGTAAATTCGTGCTTAGATTGATTTATGATGAAACTTATATAAATGTAATAAAAAGTAAAGTTATTTAAAGGAAAGTAAAAATCGATGCAAGAGTTAAAGAATATGTAATGACGGTTCTGGTAGCGGCCCCAAATCCCGAGGCTCGCCACAGGTGCCAACGCAGATCCACAACCTTGCCACGTCAGGCCTAGCCGTGTCCCACGTGTCATTAACCTACACAACTTCATTCAAAACTTAATACTTGACCAACTTACATTATGAAAAGTTACAAGTTAGCTCATTGAACTTAATTCACCTGTTAAGATAATTTTTAACAATCAAATTATAGCGCAAGACTTATTAGACTTGATCAAGCAGTAAACAAATAAATTCAAGTCTCAACCTAATGTGGAAAATCCATAATATAAACATCATAATCAGAAACGTGGCCAAAATTCTCAAAATAAGCCAATATACAAGTCATGAGTAGCTCACAATGTATCCCGTATCCCCAAAGTAAATATAAATATATACAAACGTACGAGAGAGGCTGTAGTCTGTCACAAGTAGTCCTCAAGAAAATTCAATAAGCATTTATAGAAATAAAATACAGGAATTTGAATCAAGCTATTAAATAAACATGCGGAAAATTAAAACAAGCAACTGTGCTCATCGCATGAATACATAATAGACAAGTTCAAAATGTGTGTCTACAGCCTAAGTCAGACTAGTACCATACTTCAGACTCTCTCGCGAGCATTGCCAGCGAGTCACACTCCAGCATGGCCAACCTCGGAGTCCTTTCGATGGCCGACGTTGTCGCAGCGCATTGACACGTGTACCAAAAAGATCCTCGGGTCATACTATTCACCGAGACCCTGGGTGACACGTGCTATAGTCTAGTGGACATAACATAGAATGGCTCGGTGGGAGCGCACTCAACCAAACCGTCCATATAAACCATACCAAAAAGGAATAATGAAATAACTGAATGGAAGGCAAATAAGGAAATAAATAAATAAATAAATACTCGAGAAAATCTCAATTGTGTTACTACACATCTCAAACCGCGTTTCACTAATACAAAAGCGATCTCCACGCCTCCGAATGCATGCCCTAACACTCGTAGATCAAATCTAAGTACCTAATATTCGTTAATTTATCAATTTTTCAAATTCACATTAGAGTATCAAATCCATCATATTAATTCATATTATACCCGGTATCGATCCCCGGGATAAGCCCCCAATTGGCTTAATCGAAACCCAAATTTGAAAAAAGTGTTTTTTTTTTTTTTTTTTTTTTTTTTTTTTTAATTCCGACGAAACGGTGTCGCGGTGGCGCCGTGAGAGTGCCCTTCCTACAGGTGCTCCCGGGGTTTTCGGAATCTCGGCTCCAACTTCGCACCGAACTCGATCCAATCCCTTATGGCTCACTAAAACTACTATAGGGTACGTTCAAACCACGTTAAAACTCGTCCAAAATTCAAATCAAAACCTTGACGAAACTAGACGAAACCCCGAAAAAACTCCATAACTTCAACACCGCTACCCACAACATCTAATACCATGATAATTGCTCCCATCCAACAAAAAAAACATAACAAAAACGTCCACGTTAATCGTTTTTAGGTAGTTTGTTTAGTTAGTTAAGTTTGTTTAGTTTAGTTTAGTTTAGTTTAATATATGTATTTATGTTAGTTAAGGTTACTTAGTTTAGTTTGGTTATTTTATGTTTAGTTAGTTAGTTTAGTTTAGTTAGTTTGTTTAGTTAATTTGGTTATTTTGACCATTTACGCAGTTGTTTTTGTGTGAACATTTAACAAATACTTATCGTTTGGTTTCGTACAACACTCATTTTCTTTTTCTAACATTCATTTGTAGTTGTACTGCAATGGATCCAGGACCTTCAGATCCATCACTATTGCAACTCCAATCTACTCACAGATCAACGCGAATATGGAGGGGCGAGGTAAACTGTTTTACATGAATACGTCAAATTTACAGCAATAATGTATCAAAAACCTACATTAATACATTATTAATCACAAGGTGTACGAAACAATGCGCGACGTCGAAGACGTAGGGTCGTTGATCGAACGATGCAAGATTATCATTCTAGGATGATCCCATATCTTCGTTCAAGTGGTTCTATGGGATATCCGGGTAGCATTTTTCGGCCTTGATTGAGCTTTGATTCATGCGTTTGTAGAGAGATGGCGCCTGAGACGCATACATTTCACATGCATTGTGGGAGTGCACAATTACACTCCAAGACGTGCAGTACAACTTGGATTACCTATCGAATGTATGCACTGACGACGACGACAGATGACGCAGACTATGCCGATGTCTGCGAGAGGCTACTTGGACGAACTCCTGGTGGAGATGACGTCGTTGGTTGTAAACTTAAGGTTGATTGGCTTGAAGCGTAACGTACCATCAATAGATGATGATAGCGATGAGGAGTCGGTCAACGTTACGTTCGATCGTACATACTACAACTCATCGGTGGTTGTCTTTTCGCCGACAAGTCCAATCGATTCGTACATTTGATGTTCCTACCATTGCTGGAGGATTTCCAAGTAGCTGGACAATATAGTTGGGGGAGTGCATGTTTGGCTTATTTGTACAGGGAGTTGTGTTGCGGATCTCGCGCAGGGGCACATGAGGTTGCTGACGCCTCAATTCTTGTACAACTGTGGGCATGGGACAGATTTCCATTCATAGCACCGCGGCGCCTGCGTGTTTCTAGAGCTCAACAGCGAACGGTGGATGGCCAAAATATGCTTATGGACGTTCCACTCGGACACAAGTATTAAAGTCGATTTGTCATTAATTTGCTAAACAATCTTGTCCAATTTCATTTATCTTAACTTATTGTTTTCTACACAGATGGCTCGATGCATTTTCGGTTTCACAAAGTGCGACGCACGTCGTATCGGCTTACCGTGATGCACTCGACTCGCAAAGGCATGAGGATGATGTGGTATGACAACCATATACCGAACTCATGGGTCTCTTCCCGACATCGTACTAATGGTCACGGTAGTTGGCTTTCGACGTGTCCCTTATTTGTTTCCACATAGTCGAGTGGCATCGACCAGAAAGGGTTATGAGACAATTCGGCATGGTACAAGTGGTGCCACCAAATTGTGCTTACGACGCCCAACTGCACCGCCTCGAATTGCGTGGACATCATCATGAAAATTGTGTGACTTTTCACGCAAGCTACATACACATGTGGGAAAATCGTGGGGACAACATTGCCATATCGGCACTTAATGAAGGGCACGATCATGAAGACTACATGACGTGGTATCGCTCGGTCACTAGGAGATCCATTGGACACGACGGGGCGTTACGTGACTACTCGGTAATCTTCCAACTCTTACTTTTCCTCGAACAGCTAATATCTTATTTTGCGTGCTTTTAGCTCATATTTTTGTATATCGGCGTAACTTGGTGCATCGGACCGAGGCGAGTGTTTATTGAGGACGGGTACGAGCAAGGTCTTGTTGCGCTTGATGAAGGGATTAAAATTTTAGACGAAGATGAAAGGCAAAGGTCTACTCTTTCGCATGACGGAATTGACGTCGAACAAGACGTAAATGAGGATAATGAACGGGGAAGATGAAGAAGACGATCGGGGCGAAGCAAACATTGAGGTGAAGAACGGAAGACGAACCCGACTCAGCGATCGTGCGGGAACGCACCGGACGTCCTCGTCCACCACGTCCATCTACTCGGGACCGAGATTCTTTGCGAGAGGGTAGCGAGACGTTCTCCTCCAAAGCACGTTCATCTCGTTCGAGAGCGAGTAGAACATAGATCGTTGGCAGAGTAGCCAACGATCATCCCCACCAACTCATTCTTCTCATGGGTACATTCTGCATCGTCCACATCCCAAGCAGAACCTCAAATGTTTGTACCCAGGCCGCCGTTCGTGAATCTTCCTCCTTACCATTTTGATCCTTACGCACCTGGGCCGTCGTCTTCATATGTGGACCATGGAATGCCTCGTCCTCAAATGTATCCGTCACTGCCTCAATACATGCCTAGTCCATATACTCATACTCCTTATAATTACAATATGCCATATAGTGGAGATCTCTCATTCATGAACTTGTTGACCATGCCGCAGCCTCATGTTCATTTCCCCCAACCCCATACAGGAAGCCAGTATTTTGGGATGGTTCCACCTCCTATTTTTGGGAGCATCAGTAGCAGAGGTGAGTCGAGTGAAGCACCAGAGGAAACGCATCAATCTACTCGACGTGATTCAATGCAAGACCAACTACCTCAACAACCTCAATCGGATGTACAAACACATCGTCCTACTAGACAAAGAAGTACGTCCGGTTTGCATCACCGAGCAACAACGTCAACGTAACCAGATCGAAATAGACTTGCATGATGAGTTCTCTTGATGTCATGGTGATTTGTAGATAGCTTATATTTTGGGTTCACGAAGTACGTGTATACAACCTTCTCATTGAATAAACTTATTTCTCATGTTTTCCATATTATTATAATGTCGTATCTGTGATTACTCTTCAATAGTTAGTTTAGTTTGTTAAGTTAGCTTAGGTTATATGTTTATTTTAACTTAAGTGGTTAGCTTAGTTAGTTAGGTGTAGGTGGTTAGGTTATATTAGTTTAGTTTGGTTAGGTTAATTAGCTTAGTTAGTTAAGTTACTTTAGTTTAGGTGTTGAGGTTAGTTTAGTTTAGTGTAGTTGAGTTAGGGTATGTTCCTTAGTGTAGTTTAGTTAATTTAGTTTACATAGTTAGGTTAGGTTAGGTTAGTCGAGTTTAGTTCACATAGTTATGTTAGGTTGGGTTGTTAACAAGTAACTCTCGAGCTACTTGGTTGTTTGTTTAGTTTCGTTTGGTAGTTTAGTTAATCGTTTTTTGGTTGTTTGTTTAGTTAGTTACGTTAGTTATTTTAGTTTACTTAGTTTGTATTGTTTAGGTGGTGAGGTTAGTTAAGGTTAGTTAGGTTAGTTAAGGTTAGTTAGTTTAGTTTGGTTAGTTCTATTTAGTTAGTATGTTTAGTTTGCAATTAAGTTAGTTTATTTTTTGTTGTTTGTGTGAGATTCGTCACGGTCTTCATTGAACTTCGACACAAAAAACACCACAATGTCATGCACAAAGTTAGGTATGCATCACACGCGTGCTACTTTTGATTAGTTTACTTGATTGTTGTTGGACAATTTTAGGTTAGTATAGTTAGTTAAGTTAGGTTTGTTAGTTGACTTAGGTTAGGTCAGGTTATGACTCATTATTTGGGTAATGATTTACTTTTTTTGGTTGTTACATTAGTTAGTTAAGTTAGTTATTTTAGTTTACTTAATTTGTATTGTTTAGGTGGTTAGGTTAGTTAAGGTTAATTAGTTTAGTTAGTTAGTTAGTTTAGTTTGGTTAGGTTAGTTAATGTTAGTTATTTTAGTTAGTTAGTTAGTTAGTTAGTTTAGTTAAGTTAGTTAGTTAGTTAGTTAGTTTAGTTAAGGTTAGTTAGTTAGTTAGTTTAGTTTGGTTTGGTTAGGTTAGTTAAGGTTAGTTAGTTTAGTTTAGTTTAGTTAGTTAGTTAGTTAGTTAGTTAGTTAGTTAGTTAGTTATTTAGTTAGTTAGTTTAGTTTGGTTAGGTTAGTTAAGGTTAGTTAGTTTAGTTTAGTTTGGTTAGTTAAGGTTAGTTAGTTTAGTTTGTTAGTTAGTTTAGTTTGGTTAAGGTTAGTTTAGTTTAGTTTACTTGGTTAGTTAGTTAGTTAGTTAGTTAAGTTAAGTTAAGTTAGTTAGTTAGTTAGATTAGTTAGTTAGTTAGTTTAGTTTGGTTTGGTTAGGTTAGTTAAGGTTAGTTAGTTTAGTTTAGTTTAGTTTAGTTAGTTAGTTAGTTTAGTTTGATTATGTTAGTTAATGTTAGTTAGATTAGAAAAGAGAGTTGAAGGTTGTATATATATATATATATATATATATATATATATATATATATATATTCAAAATTGGTTTCTTTTTTATACAAAAATAAACTCCTCCTATGCATATTCAAATTTGGTTGTCATTGTCGAGATCGCTCAACTACGACGACAGCAACTCTGATGAGGGATGAGCGGGCGAGGAACGACGCTTGGTCAAATTCTTCATGATGGCCAACAAGATTTGCGCAAAGTGCGACCAAAGAAGCAACGCCTGCGGGGAGGTTGCGGACCGCGTTAATGCAGCGTGGCGCGCACTTAATGATCGGCGAGTCCGGTTGTGAGGTGGCGGTGACGTGGGCGGTGACGTGGCGGCGAAAAGGCGCTATCTATACAAATCGGCGCCACGTCACCGCCACGTCACCGCCACCTCACCAACTTCACTCACAATAACGCATTTTCAAAAGGCGTTATTGCCTACTTTTGTTATTTCAAAGTACACCACCCTATTTTGTGAAATAAATTGTAAATCTCACACGAACAATAACAATATAAATACACACATTGCAATTCAATTCAACGTAATTAAGCATAAACATCGCAAATTAGGCAAACCACATACAAAACTAACTATTTACCTATCTCAGGCGTGCCCGGTCCTAGTGGTGGGGTCCATGAGATGCTGAGCTGGCGTCCACATTTGAAAATACGTCATATTAACGACGTAATTAAAACAAGGCCGTTACCGTTCTGAAGGTTAAGACATATTAAAAAAATAATTACTTACAAGCATTTCAATTGGAAAACACGTTAGTAATACAAATTAAAGAAGTTTAACGGTTCATATAAGAGATGTAAGATGATTTAGAATACATTAATACATACAAAAAAGTTTCTAGGTGCCTATGCAATTGCTTAATTATGAGCCTTCTCCTTATAAAATAAAAATAAAACGAAATGAAAGGACTATTTGTTTAAATAAATAGTTGATTTTCTTTGTTTAAAAATGTATATATATATATATATATATATGGGAGTAATTAATAAATGCCCGAAGAAGACATTTATATATAAGTTTTTTGCTGTAACGTAAAAGGCCAACTTAATTTCAAATTAATTGAGACATGCATGAAGGGGATTTTATTTAGTCCGACCAAAGTCCAAAGCTGATTAGAGGTTTTGTCTTGATATAAAAGTAATAATAATATTAAATGTCATAAGCTGACAAAACGTACCCGTGAGATTAGATAATTAAGGTGTAAATTAATTCATGTGATTTTGGCTTAATCACATCACATTCTCCCTAATCTCTCGATTAAAGTGCTTTGGAAAATACAAGAATGACAACAACAATGTCACGCCACAAGATACATTGGCTCACAAAGGCCTTTCATGTTACCTCTACCCGCGTGTTATACATTGAGATATGCGTATACTTGCATTTCGAGCCGTACACGGATGACTCTTATAAGCCAATGTGTAACGACCCATTTTATTAATATCGTTAATTATCTCAAATTTACAGATGTGGACGCCAGCTCAGATCTACGTAGACGTCGCGATAGGTTAGGACACACGGGGACCTATGTACGATAGTTTATTGTGTGTTAGATGCTTATTTGCGGTGCAATTTATTGAAATACATCGCATGTGTGTATGTTGCATAACAATACGTGCGAGATTGTGTGAACAATATTCGACTCGATATGCGTGTCGACGCGGGTACCGGGTAATTGACGAGATCAAATATTAGGCCAGGGAAACTAAAACACACAAATTACATAAAAATTGGCCAATTAACTAATATGGAATGGGTATTAGGTGGCGAGAGATGCGGCGGTACGCGTATATCGCGGTTCGAAAGCGAAATCGGCGTCGAAACGCTTAGAAAATGGCATTTTTGTGCTTAAAACACAAAGCGAGTGTCCCAAACGCGTCACCATTTGGAGTCAAGGAAGTGTTAGGTTGGAGTAAAAGGAGGGTTGTGCATAGAGATGCACATGTGAGTGGAAATGCCAAGTGGACTTATAATTCAACAAACCTTATCAACCCACCACCTTTTCTCTCACATCTTTCACTCACACACACAACCGAATCGGGAGGAAGAAGAAAAAAAAACGGAGAGGAGGAGGAGAAGAAGAAGCCGGGAAGGAGAGAAGAAATGGTGGAAACGTCAAGATCGAGGTGAGTCATCGTTGATTTTATGGTGTGTGTGGTGATTCGGCCATGGTGGCCGAGAGTGGCCGGCCATGGAGGCCGAGGTCGAGGGTGGAGATGGCAGGGGCATCTCTTCTGCCATCGATTCCACTGGGGTTGGGGTGGAGAGCAACCCCAACCCAATCAACAGGAAAAAAAGAATTCCTGGCGATCGAACCAGGGAAGTCCCTGTAATTGATGAATTTCTATCAAATAAATAGAAATTGATGAATTTCTATGGAAAATAAAATATTTGGGAGGGGGTAGCTATTGGGCCGGGCCCGGCTACCCCCATGCCCACAGTGGTCGGGGTCGGGCACCGACCTGACCTAGTGGATCGGGTCGAGTTGACCCTGGTCCAAACGGTTATGTAAGCGGCCCAAACTCTCTAACCGTGTTTACTTCCTTAAATAGGCTCAACGACCCGTCTCGTGGGACCCACACCGTGATATGTCCATTGATCGAGGCAAGGGCCGATGTATATTTTATATTTGTCGTGATGTATTGCCTAGTGTATTGTATATGTGTATACTATTAAGTCAATTTTATACGGGCGTATAGGTAACGAGACGAGCGGGGATGTACCTCGAGTCGCGTGTCAACGTGGGAACCGAGGTAGCGGCATATTGGGGTAAGTTTAATTTGTTTGAGGTAAATGTGCATTTATGTTGGATTAGTAAGTGGCTTTAATGTGGCCACATTGAAGAAATATTAAAGGAGCTTAAAGTTTGCTCACTTAAACAATATGCATTGGATGTGCATCGAGACACGCATTAACTCATCATGAGACAATGTGTCAACATGTTAAGTCACTCAATGGTGACTTGAGAGATAAGTGGGATAAGGTGGTCCATGAGATGAGCCTCGAGACACGTGTGAAACATATCACTATGGTCAAATTTCATATATAAGTCAAGATTTTGGTTTCTTATCTTCATCAAATCGGTATGAGAGGAATGAAGAGAGAAGAAAGAGTTGCTGGAGTGATTTGGAGAAGAGGAGAAGTGTGAATCATTGCAAGTTTTGGTGAGGAAGAAGAAGAACAACAAGTGAGGTAAGTTCTCTACATCATAAACTTGTGATTTCATAAAAAATTGATGTTGTTGTTGTTGTTGTGTGTTGGGATGGGTGTTAGGGACCTCATGTAGCATGTATGAGGGTCCCTAAGGCGAAAACATGGCTTATGTGTGACAAAAACTCGAAATTCGAAGTGCAGAATTATGGGTTCTGCTGCACATAGTGCGCTAGGTAGAAAATCTAGCGCGCTAATCAGTATTAGCGCGCTAGACAGCCAATGTAGCGCGCTAATGTGGCAATTAGCGCGATACTGTTCACAATTAGCGCGCTAATTCCCAATAATACTAAAAATCAGCCAAGTCCAAAAATGTTCTAAACATTATAAATGGGTCCAAACACACTCTAACACCTGTCACACAACTCTAGGGGACTAAGCGAAGATCCCGATAGTTTTTGGGAATGCATTTCGGAGTGGCGAAAGATCGGATAGGCTAGGACAAGCGTGTGAATTGTATGTAAAGCTGTGAGAATTCTATATTTCATTTCATTGCATATTATTATTTTATAGTCTGTTGGTAGACATTGCTAATTGAAATCTCACATCATGTTGTTCTTGTATCTATTCATGAGTGAATATTGTGACATGATGCCTTGTGAAATGTTTCATTGACTCTGATTCCTACTCTTGATGAAATTTTTGATAATAACTTGATAAAAAGCATGCTATTGGGATAACTTGGATTTGACTAGACTTGTATTATATTCCTTTAGGCTTTGTAGTCTAATTGTTTTGGAATCCTTGAGAATTGGAACTATCTATTTCGAAAACGAAAGTAGAGATTATCTAGTGTCCATTGCACGAGAGATGCGCGGTTCACGGGGACATGGGTCTACCGGTGTTCCAAGACTCACCACTACACTTGCGCGACACACTAGTTATGGGACTCGGGGTGGTCGGCAAGAATGAGATTGATGTTGTATAAGCATAGAAAGTAGCCTCCGCTATTTGTGTGAGATATGTTGAGCGCAGCTCCATATAGTAGTGGGAAAGGTTAGGTGATAGATCTCACCGCCGACCAGGACGTAGATCATCTCTACCTAACCTGTGTCAGTTTATACATCTTTAACTGTGGTATTTACTTGCATTACTTGATTCAGCAATTTTTTCGCTACTTTATGCTTTTAAATACTTGTCTTATATTTTGGAAATGTGGCATATAATTATCCAGTTATTACTTAAATATTACTGTACTCACCGTCTAGTTTGTGACGGTGGGTGTAGGTCCGTCAAGCAGCAGCAGACAGGGAAAAAGAAGATCGGCGACTTTCTCTGAGCATTTTGGCGACTCTCTTATCTCATCATGTATGACTCGACTTTTGTTGTATTATTACTGTACATTTTGGGTTGTACATTGGGTTAAGTGTTTAGTTCCTCATTTTTTACACTAATACATATACATGCATGTGATGCTTTGTATTCTTGGTTTCCCACACTTAGGAGTTTTGCATAAGAAAATTTCCGCATAATCTTTAAAATACATGATAATATGTAATATCATAATATCGGAACATGTGTAGTGAATGAAATATAGGGACGAAAGGCTGATTAATACGTAATTAAGTCTTATGTGATTAGGATTAAAGCTTGATTACGGGATTAGGCCGGGCGGTGCCCTGTTTAGTAGAAGGTCGTCACAAAGTTAGGTGAACCAGGACCGTTTCGAGCCCAACCCATATAAAAAATTAATTAAATTAATTTAAAATTTAATGAAAACTGATTTTTAAATAAAATAAAAAACAAAAAACAGATAAAAATTATGGAAAATTCCAAAAAATTTTAGAAAAATATAAGAAATTAGGAAAAGCTATGAAATTGAGTTTCGAGGCTTTTTCGGGTATTTGGCACCCCAATATGATTCGAAAAGTGTATCAAAAATCAAACTTTTTGGGAATAAAATTTCAAATTTGTGGTCCCACATTATAAATTCACTTAATGTGATTCTAAAATAATTAAAATGGTATAATTGGATACCATGGATTTAGGAGACCATAGTCGGGTGTCAGGTGTGCATCTCGAGGCGTGTGCGAGACATTTTGAGGGCGATTTACGATTTTTTGAGGTAAGTAAACCAACAAAAAATTAGTTAAAATTCATTTAGAGCACTTGCTTTATTTCACATTTCAATTATTCCATTGTGTTATTTATTGTTGTCCATTTACTGTTCATCCACTCCCACGTGTGTATGTGTGTTTCTCGACGGGGTCGAGCATGGCACGGACTCACATCCGGGGCTAGCTACTCAGCGCGGTTCGAGTAATTGGCCATGTTGGGACTATGCGGTGACTATTTCTTGCGATACCCGTTAGGTTGAGAGATGTTTGACGAAAATTTAAGTCTTCGTCATGGGTTCCTCTCGAGAGATGTTTGGACAAGGTTCTACTATTCATGGGTTCCTCTCATTCGACCGTGAAATGTTTGGCGAGGTGATCGTCATGGGTTCCTCTCGGTTCAGCTAAGACGATTCCCGAATGTCGACCAGGGTTTTCTATCACGCTACACTCGTGTTCAGTTTCGACTTCTCTGTGACTTATTTTCATTTGATTTTCCGTATTTTCTGTTCTTTATTTAAATTACATGAATCGTAGCCATTTTATTGGATTTCGTGAATATTACCTAACGTTCGTGGATTTACTCACTGGGATTTTTCATTGTTTTTTGTGACAAATCGCAGATCCTACTACGAGCCGGGGCAAAGGGGTCTTAAGCGACTACCTCTAAGCTAGGATAGCCCCATCAGCTTTTTTTGCATATGCGTTTGTATGTACTTATTTACTGCTTTTATGGGATCTTGGGTGGACTTGTATACCTGATACATGTATATGATCATTTTTATACTTTTATCGCTTTTTTATATACATGGTATCTCATGCTGGTTTTCCACCCTATAGGGTTGTTTATAAAATGCAAACTTTTCATTTTTACAATATTGCATGCTTCAAAGACTTCCGTTTATATGTTTAACTTATATTAATTTAATAAATCGCGAACAACTTAACTTAGTTAACTTAATTTAAATATTCATAAAAACATTCATAAATATTAAGTTAAGGTGAAATAAGATACGTACAAAGGCTTAGGTTGCGGGTCATCAATGACGGGTGTGCGGTGATGTGTCTGGCGATGTGGCGGTACCCGATTTGCCTTGGAGTTTGGGGCCGTCACATAGTCTCCAATCTTCTCCTTGCCCGATCTGCTGCTCGAAGGATCTGCACCCACCGTCATAAAAAAGACAGTGAGTACAAGAAAGTAGAAAGTGACACTGACATACATTTTGTAGCATCACCTATCCCGATTAGGGCGATACTCGGCCTGAAACCTTAATGAAGCCCCGGTAACCCAGCAAGACTTAGCAAGAGCCAGCAGAATATACGCAACAGAAAATCAAAACTTTTTCGATAATTAATAATATACAAAAATACAGAGTTCATCAAAATCCAAAACCTTGTTTATAAACCTCCCAACTCTGTTTATATACAACAAAATATATCAAACAGTGTATATATGTACAAAAAGGTTCATTACATCATAGAGAATATTATAAGACTCCTAAATCTTCTCATTCCTTCCCATTTGAAGTGCTAGGTTGCGAATCTGAAATATTAGATTTGAGGTGAGCGCTCCAACTTGCTCAATAAGTAAGGATTTGCAAAGCCATCAACATTCAATATAATAATCACGAACATTATGCAATAACAATATGCACTAATGTTAACTAACAAGAATATGGAAAACATATAATTCAATAAATAACTGATGCAAATCAAACATCAATGACTATTACACTGTGATTTTCATTTTATTTATAAAACTAGGGTCGATTACCCACCGACGCTATTAATGCGATTGCTAGACCAACGCATTAGTCGGTGCGCTGTCTAGCCAATCCATTAATGCCCAATGGTTCTATCTGAAACCCTCTAGTGAGTATGTATGTCATGACCCAAATAATTAATACACATTTAATTCGTTAATCAGGACCAAATTACCCGTGACGTGGGACCCGCAGCGAGATACGTGTCACTACCGAGGCACGGTGGCGAGGTAAATGTTATATTTGTGTGTTGTATGCCTAGTGTCGTATATGTGTAGATTACTAAGTCAATTCTACGGGTATGCGAGATACCGAGACAAGCGGAGATTTACCCGTGTTGCGAGCCGACGTGGGCCCGAGGTAGCAGCTCGTGGGGTAAGCGTAACTAGTTAACTTATATTGCATTAAAAGTGATATATGTTAGTAGTTTATATGTGGCCACATCTACTTAGTTATTAATTGGGCCAAAGTAACCAAAGTAAAGAAATAAAAATATATGGCAAAACCAATCTTTTGGTCCCTGAACTTTGAATGTTTTACACTTTTGGTCCCTCAACTTTGAAAACAACACATTTAGTCCCTCAACTTTTCATATAGTGTAAATTAAGTCCTTTTGTTAGTCCAATCATTGTTATTGATGATGTGGCGAAAGTCAATCGCCACATGGCGCCACATGGCAATCCTATTCATCTGAACGGTTGGTTCAATGAACCAACCGGTTCAATAAAAAACCGTTTTGTGCCCTTGCATTCTCCTCCTTCCCTGCGTTTTGTCTCCTCCCTCTGCGTTGTCTCTCTTCTCTTTCTCTCTTTCTCTTTACGTTCTCTCTTCTCCTCTGTGCACATCTCTCCCGCTCTCCCTCGCGCCTCGCTCATGCCCTCTGCCTCGCTCGCGCTCACGCCCTCGTTCACGGTCGCGCTCAAGCCCTCACGCCTCGCTCACGCCCTCTGCCTCGCTCACGCGCACGCCCTCTGCCTCGCAACCGTGAGCGAGTGAGCCCTTCGCTCGCGACGGCGATCGCCCTCTACTCGCGAACGTGAGCGAGTGAGCCCTCTGCCTCGCGACCGTTCACGCACTCGCTTACGGTCGCGCTCACGCCCTCGTGCCTCACTGTACGCATCTCATCCTTGGCTTTATCTGAGTACATTTTTAATTCTCATCACAATTTCAGCTAATTAAGTCAAATTTGGTTGGCATTTTAAATTAGCATCACCACATGATGCTTTCCCAACTGGTGCAGGGAAGTCTTTATGCTATCAATTACCCGCTATGATTTTACCTGGGTTGACTCTGGTTATAAGCCCACTAGTAGCTTTGATGGTCGATCAGCTTAGGCACTACCGCCAATGATTCCGGAGGTCTTCTTTGTAGAAAGATTAGGTGGGTCTCTTGTATCTCTCTTTGATATTTTGGGTTTTATGGAAGTTGATCGATTCTCTTTTTCTTCTCGCAGACAAGTGAAGAGAATTTCAGTAACAGCTTCAACAGCTTTTGGAAGGAAGTATAAAGGTGATTTTGCCTATAACTTGGAGTGTCATTGATATACACAAACATGGTCTTATAGACATAATATCGTCGATTAATATTTGAGCAATATGATGGATAATATATCGGTAATGTTCTTATGTTAGCACTATTTGTTCTTGTATGTTTTCTTCCATTGTTCACTTGACATCTCCTCATGAACTTAGCATACTACATTATTTCCATTGAAATACGACTTTTTCTCAACATTTTATTGTCCTTGATTTTATCATATATCATATATAACTGAGTAAGTTGCTACTTCATTGTTGTGCACCTTTTATTTTGATCGGTGCTTTGCATTTTGCATTCGCTGCTTGATTATTTCTTCGTTTCTGCTCCTCTTATGCCTAAAAGAAATGGCAGCTGGTGATTTGTAATTTTGCTAGTTCTAATTAACCGTTTCATCTTACCTACATTTTTTTCTCATTTTCTTTGGTTTCATTTAAGTACAAAGATATTTCAAGAAATTCGTGATTGGATGTAGGTTTTGGTGTGGCAATTCACTTAAGTACATATGCGCATTTTAGTTTCATTTCATGGACGTGTGCCTTTCATTGAAAAAAAGATTTACTACAACGAGTCTCAGTTTGAATCAAGTCTGAAGATCATATTTATTCTATAAATTGGTGGCGAGTTTTCAGTTGGCACATGTGCTTTTTGTTTCACCTGAGAGGTTCTTAAATGCAAATTTTATCTCGATGGTTGGGGCTACACCACTTATATCTCTAGTGGTGGTGGATGAAGCTCATTGCCTCTCAGAGTGGTGAGCCATTTCTTTTCTCTATTATAATTTGGGAATCATTATGCAATGATGAAATTTGTCCCTCGCCCCCTCCCTCTTCAATCTACTTCACATTGTTGATAGGCTAGCTTGTGCATGTCGATATTTCATCTTATACATGTCACATAACTTTAGGCCTTCATATTTGAGGCTCAGAACATCATTACTACAATCCAAGATTAAAGTTGAATGTCTCCTTGCAATGACTGCTACGACAACATCCAGAACTTTGCATGCAATTATGTGCGCTCTAGATATTCCACGACAAGATCTCATTCAGACAACTTAAATAAGGGAAAATTTGCAGCTTTCTGAATGTTCTTGTATTTTGCTTCAGGTTCTGAAACCTAACCCTTTTTCTCTCTTGGATCTCCTTGCTCCGTCCTTCGTGGAAAGAGCTAACCAGGTTGATGTGGATGAGGTCGTAAAGCTTCTAGCAGAGAATAATTTATTGTGGTCAAAAGTTGTGAAGTTGTATCAAGAACATGAGGCAGCGAAAAGACAATATTTTGTATTAAAATTAATTGTACTAATTGCAATTGGATGGTGTATTTGGGTTTTATCACAAAAATAATTGCATTAAATTTGCTGAATGTCAGGGTCAAGATGTAATAGTTTAGTATCATGAACTACTCATGTGAAACTTTTTTTTTTGAAGCCTCATATGTACTAGTTTAAGATTTTATATACTTAACGTTATTTATATATGTATCTTCCACTATATTCTATGTTATAATTACTTATTTCTGTTGGATTAGGAAAAAAATATAAATAATTGCTTATAATATACCTACACAGAGAAGATATAGACATGTCATACATATATGACATATTGGATAAGAGAAGGATGCATGCGCCGCACAAAAGAGGGTCACATGTTTGACATTCATACATATCAAGTAACAATTAAAAGCCAAGAGTTTCAACATATATATTATAATCATTATGAGATGAGTGCTTATATCGATCTTGACATTCAAATTCTTGTTTATGCACACACAAATTGATATGCTATAAATGAAATTTGATGATTGGAATTATAACAAATATTTTCCATCAATCTCTTCCCTACCTTACTTACAAGTAGTATAACAAAAAATTTCCATCAATGTCTTCCCCACCTTCACTTACAAGTAGTATCTTCAAAATAATATTAAAAAACTAACAAAAATGTCAAAGATCTTTGAGTTAACACTTGAACATTGTGAAGAGCCTAAAGATCTTTGGTTTTGGAGTGAGTGTATAAACTTTGCGTCGGTGCTCTGGTGGGTGTAGAAGTTTCTGGGTTGGGGGCACATGTTGACTTGCTTCCATACTCCTCCATACAAATATCTTGGTCTCTTGCCAAAAGTCGCAAACAAGTAAAAAATATCTCTCAAAGATGTAATAAAGATTAACCACTATTTTGACAAAAATAAATAGGACAAACAGAACACATAAAATTTTGCCACTATAAATGAAACATTGAACTACACAAGATTGGAGTTAGCATTAACCGCCATGTAACGCTCTGTTCTTGGAGTAACATACTCCAAATCCCTTACAAATTTAATGTGGAGTTGTTCTTTTTTTTTTTGGCACTTGAACATCTTCATTGTGCTTCCTTTTAGTTAACTCGACATTTCTTGAGTATTTCCTTGAGAATTATCTCCATTGTTCTTCTTTTGTTGAATTTCTTTCTTGCTTTTGTTCTTCTTTCGTCCATTATCATTTTTTCCATTTTTCTTCTGTTGTACATTCTGCAAAATAAATTTGGGCGCCATAAGACATGGAATAGGAAATAAGCTAACAAGAACTGGCATCAACTCACCTCAACATTATTAGCTCTAAAGGGGCACGCCCGTTTGTTATGCCCTTTTGAGTAACATATTCGACATGTCATGACCCTTCCTTCCCTTGACAATTTGTTGTCCTTAACCTTCCGGGGTTCATCCTTATCTTTGCGCCGATTCTTCTTTGGTCTCCCAGGCATTTTCTTGAACATAGGTGGCTCAATTCTAATGCCATCTGTCTCAGGCCAAAAATTCTTCCCTGGAACTACACCCATTACGTGCTTGTATGCTTTTAAGTATGTTTCTTTGTGATACCAATGAGCCACAAAATCCTCGGGTGTATTAGACTGATGGTATATAGTACAAATACTATGAGGGCATGGAATTCCAGTCAAGTTCCATTCTCTGCATGAACATGTTCAAGCCTTCATGTCCACCTTGTGTTTGTCAACTCCATTGTACACACTAGACACTTCATATTCGTTGTGTCCGTTCCATTCTACCTTCCAATCGAAAGATTTTTCCTTATTTTTCTCTAACTTTGACAAAACAGGAGAGACATCATAATGCCACTTGGTTGATTCTTGTTTCTTCTTCACCAACCTTTTCATGACCTTACACCTTATGTCCTCCAACATCGATATTATGGACTTGCATCTTGCCTTTAGAATCCATCCATTGAATGTCTCGGCCAAGTTGTTATCAACGTGTCACGGCCCAAATCTCAAAACCCATTTTAATTCCTTAATCAGGATCACCGACCCTTGACGTGGGATCTATACTGTGATACGTGCACCGACCGAGGCACATGGTCGAGGTATATCATATTTTTGTATTGATGTGTGCCTAGTGTTATGTATTGTGTAGACTTACTAAGTCGTTTTGGTACAGTTGTAGGTGTCGAGACAAGAGCGGGAACACGCCTCGATATGCGTGTCGACGCGGTATCGGTAGTTAGCATTTTGGTAAACCTTATTTAATACTAATATGAAATAAGGAATTACTTATAAGCCTATATAGTCAAGTAAATAATATGGAATATATATATTGAGTAATTACCGACGCGGCGTACGCGGATATCACGATTCGGACGTAAAAATCAAGGCGTCGAAACGCCCGAAACACGGCGAGTGTCCTAAGCGGTGTCACGAACAGTGTCACACTTGTCCCAACTCAAGTCACACTTGTCCCAATTCAAGTCACACTTGTTCAATCACAAAGAACACATGTCCAAACTCTCCCACCACGTGCCACCACCCCCACCTACCCACTTACACCTACATCACATACACACACAACACACATGCAAACACAAAACACAAACACAAACGATCGGCTAAAACAGGGAGAAAAATCGAGAGCGAGGAAGAAGAAAAGGAGAGGAGGAGGAGGAGAAGTGACGCGTCGGGAAGGATCGAGGTGAGTCGTCGTGTTGTTGTTGTTGTTTGGGTGTGGCGGTGGGTGGCAAGACATCGGGGTTCGGCCTCCATGGCCGAACCCCATGACCGCGGTGGTGATGGCGGGGTGCCTCCCCGCCATCGGATCCACCGGGGTCGGGGTGGAGAGCCACCCCAACCCATCACCAGATTTGAAAAAAAAAAAAAAAAAAAAAAGGTTTTTCCTTCCTCCCGATCAAACCAGCCGATCGGGAGGAGGAGGTGCACACGCGCGCACCGCGCTCGTGTGCACCCTTGGGCGGGCCGGCTGACCTGGGCCGAGCTCGGGACCGGCTCTGCCCAGCCGGGTCGGAGTCCGATCTGTTTGGGTCGACCCGACCCAAACAAAAAAAAAAAAAAAAAGAGAAAATGAGAGAAAAATGAAAGAAAATTTGGAAAAATTTATGGAAAAATTGGGAAAATTATATTTAGATAAAATAAAGTTTATTGAACCAATTTGAATACACAATAAACCCACTATACTTGAACTAATGAGACACCAAACTCAGAACCTAGGAAAAGGGTACTGGAGAGCTAAGACAAGATTTGGAGTTACGGAGGCCGAAAGCTAGGACTTTACTTTGTTGTTGTGAGTATACCCATTGACAATTTTACTTGGCATTTCATTCCTATTAATTATTATCCTTGCATAGTCCTTTTGACTATTTGCCTTTGTACTCTTATATCATGTGTTCTTTGTGTCTATGCTCATTTGATGAGTCTAGTTTGCATGATATCCATTCATTTGATTTAATTCATTGATTCCATTCCATGCTATGTCTATTCTTGTTGTTTTAAATGTGAATTGAATGATAAATAGCATGCTATTAGGCTAGTGAATATCTTATAAATGTTTAAGAGGACTTGTATTCATTATTTGTTTAGGTGTGTAGATGTGCCTATGCCTTGACAATCCATACTTGGTATTTCTTGAAATTTAAAAAGTAGTTTTTGCATTTAGGTCCCGTACTTGATCGAGGTGTGCGCGAATCACGGGTTAGAGTCCCCGGGGATGTCAAGCACATGTTACTTGACATTGTATGACACTCGGGGTTGAGTCCCCGAGGTGGTCTACACACCGGGTTAGAGTCCCCGGTAACACTTGGGTTGAGTCCCTTGTGTTATATGATTATCTGGGAGTCGGGGTGACACGTTTCACCGCCGTTTCATCGCCCACCCGACCTAAATCACTACTACTTAGCCTAAAGTGTCGTATCACTTGTTTAACTCGGTATTTACTCGCATATGGTTTATTTTTCGCTTTTCCAATTTATATGCTTTTAAATACCATTTGAATATTTGGAAATGCAAATTAAACTTGTCATCGGGGATTATCGTTTTATTTTGTACTCACCGTCCTTTTATGACGGGTGCAGAGTCGCCTACAAAGAAGCCGGGCAAATAGAAGATGGCGATTATCCCCGAGCTGCGCGCGCGTCACACGCATCGATTGTAGGTCTTCTTTTGATATTTTGATTGTATATGTTATATACGTCTTTCGATACTATTTGGGGTGGTATATTGGGTCGAGCGTTAGTTCCCCGACTTGACTTAGATATTTTATTGTTTCAATACATTTTGAGGACTTTATATATGTGATGTCATTTCCGGTTTTCCACACTTAGGGTTTTATAAATGGCTTCCGCATAAGTTACTAATTGCTTCCGCATAATCAATAAGACTTCCGCTAATTAATTAATTTGATAAAAAGTTTTAATTAACTTTAAATTTTTTATCCTGGTAGGACTAGTGTATTACTTATCATGAACACTAGAAAAGTGGTGTCTAGGTTGTAAAGGTCGACTAATACGTAGTTAAGTCCCGCGTGGATATGATTAGGGCTTAATTACGGATTAGGTCGGCGTGCCCTAGATTAGGAGAGGGGCCGTCACATTGGGTATCAAAGGTAGGTTCGAGCAAACTCTAGGGAAAGTTTAATGGCTTAAGATAGTGTGATACCAACGTCACGGTTGGTATCGTAGCTTTAGGTTCAAGCGAACCTGGGGAAAGTTTAATGGCTTAAGACATTGTGATACCAACGTCACAAGCTTTGGTATCGTAAACTAGGTATAAGAACCTTATGGATAAATATGAAAAACATGAACTCGTATAAAACACAAACCTTAGAAGTGGAAACCAGATGATCCTTGATTAGGAACTATTTTGTTGGGAATTGAGTGAATGTGAGACGGGGATTTCTTATATGTACGTGTTAGTTTCTATATGTATATATGCGTTATGCCACGTAGTAGCTGATTCGCGTTCGCTATCCATTTGAAGACATCGATGGCGGATTTCGCGCCAGGCCGAAGACATCGTGAGCTAGCAGCAGTCAGCCTACCACCGTATCAGTTGACAATTTTTAGAAGATGTCCGACGGACGATCGTCAGAGAGCGATAGATCGCCGATTTCATCGCTACATGTCTGTGCAAATAATTGCACCGGTTTCGACCGCCCTCGTCACCACAGCCTACTACTATAAAGACCCCGACCACGAGACTCAACACTACGAGAGTTCGGCTTGCATCCAAGGGAGAGATGGAGACTCGATCCGGTAGCACAGACGGAGTAGCAGAGAGTCGTCGGGGAACCGACTAGAGGAGAGACGGTTGTGCGAGACTTCCCGTATGATTTCCAGAGGATTTACCCGGATTACCGCCACCACGAGAGGTAGACTTCATTATCGACCTAGTACCGGTACTGACCGATCGCGATACCGACGTATCGCATGGCTCCGAGGAGTTGGAGGAGTCGAGGACTCACTTAAGGATTTGGGGGAGAAGGGATTCATCACACCGCGATGTCACCGCGGGGAACGCCGCTCTATTTGTGAAGAAGAAGGATGGTAGTCCGAGACTATGCATCGACTACAGTGCAATTGAACAATGTGACAACGCAGATGGTTGGAGTTCTTGAAGGACTACGACTTTTCCTGTAGAGTATCACCCAGAAAAGTGAACGTAGTCGTAGATGCGCCGAAAGAGGAGACCGAGTAAGAGAGATGCCGAGGTGGTCGATGTCACATGATGCATGAATATGGATTACTCGAGGCAACGACAACAACATATCAGACAGAGGTTCCTACCTATGCTCAGGTGATGATTTACGCACAGATGAGACTACAGATCGTGTCTATACAACGAGTGTCAGAGGTCAGAGGACCGACCAGTTGTACTCGAGATTTAGCAAGTTAGCGCAGAGTGCAGAGTGTACAGATTGGGCAGAGACGACAGATCAATGTCTGAGATACCGCGGCAGGTTGTGGATACCAGAGGTACCGGAGCTGAGAGATGAGATCCTTTAGGAGTCGCATCGTTCCAGATTTACCGTACATCCAGGCAGGACTAAGATGTACCACGACATGAGGAGACATTTCTGGTGGCCTGGGATGAAGGCAGACGTGTCTAGATTGATTAGGAATCGTGGTATCCGTCGCAAGAAGTGAAGTCCGAGCATCGCACCGAGGGATTTCTATGCCCGTTTTCCCATTCCTCGATGGAAGTGGGAAGACATCTCTATGAATTTTGTCAGAGGATTGCCGAGGACCGCGAGGAGACATGACTCAATCTGGGTTATAGTTGACAACTGACGAAGTCCGCTCATTTCCTACCAGTGGCATCGCATTACACGTTCGATCAGCTGAGCGTACTGTTCGAGAGAGATTGTCAAGCTGCACGGGGTACCATTAACGATCACATCAGATCGAGATGCTACGTATACGTCCAGGATGTGGCGGAGTATGCAAGAGCAAGACGGACGCGCCTACGCTCAAGATTTTTCCACCCTCGCACCGGCGGCGATCGAGAGATTGATTTAGTCCTCGAGACATGTCATGCATGTGTGTTGAGTTTCGGATTGGGCGGAGTACCTACCGTGTGTGAGTTCGCTTATAACAACAGCTTGTCGCTAGCATTGAGATGGCGCCATTTGAGGCTTTGTATGGCAGACCGTGTCGCCGCCATCGTGTTGGGCCGAGCCTGAGGACCGGGAGATAATGGGCCTCGAAATTGTTGTGACCACACTGGAAAAGGTCAAACCGATCCGTCAAAGACTCGTAGAGCACATGAGAGACAAAAGAGATATGCAGATAAGTATCGCAGTTGATCTCGCGTATTCCGAGGAGCCTTTGTCTATTTAAATGTTTCCCCCTGGAATGGTCTTCGAGATTTGGGGTGAAAGGCAAGTTTGCACCGAGGTACACGGCCTTTCATGATTAAGAAACGGGTCTGGGAAAGTGACATACGAGCTTGAATTGCCTCCACGATGTCGTGGGTCCATCCAAGTTGTTCCACATTTCGATGCTTCGAATAGCCGAGTCGAAGACAAAGTGCGTGCGATCGACATTGACTTGAGTCGATCGACCGAGCGAGGACATCTCTTACTAGAAACAACCCATTCGTAATCGTAACTTAAACTTAATTTCGAGGACGAAATTTTCATTTTGTTGGGAATATTTGTCACTACGCCCAAATCTCAAAACCCATTTTAATTCCTTAATCAGATCACCGACCCTCGACGTGGGATCTATACTCGTGATACGTGCACCGACCGAGGCACATGGCCGAGGTATATCGTATTTTTGTATTGATGTGTGCCTAGTGTTATGTATGTGTAGACTTACTAAGTCGTTTTGGTACAACTTGTAGGTGTCGAGACAAGAGCGGAACACGCCTCGATATGCGTGTCGACGCGGTATCGGTAGTTAGCATTTTGGTAAACCTTATTTAATACTAATATGAAATAAGGAATTACTTATAAGCCTATATAGTCAAGTAAATAATATGGAATATATATATTGAGTAATTACCGACGCGGCGCACGCGGATATCACGATTCGACGTAAAATCGGGCGTCGAAACGCCCGAAACACGGCGAGTGTCCTAGCGGTGTCACGAACAGTGTCACACTTGTCCCAACTCAAGTCACACTTGTCCCAATTCAAGTCACACTTGTTCAATCACAAAGAACACATGTCCAAACTCTCCCACCACGTGCCACCACCCCCACCTACCCACTTACACCTACATCACATACACACACAACACACATGCAAACACAAAACACAAACACAAACGATCGGCCAAAACAGGGAGAAAAACCGAGAGCGAGGAAGCGAGGAAGAAAAAAGAGAGGAGGAGGAGGAGAAGTGACGCGTCGGGAAGGATCGAGGTGAGTCGTTGTGGTTGTTGTTGTTTGGGTGTCGCGGTGGGTGGCCAAGAGTCGGGGTTCGCCTCCATGGCCGAACCCCATGATCGCGGGTGGTGATGGCAGGTGGGTGCCTCCCCCGCCATCGGCTCCACGGGGTCGGGAGTGAGAGCCACCCCAACCCATCACCGATTTGAAAAAAAAAAAAAAGGTTTTTCCTTCCTCCCGATCAAACCGCCGACGGAGGAGAGGAGGTGCACACGCGCGCACCGCGCTCGTGTGCACCCTTGCCGGGCCGGGCCCAGACGGCCAAGCTCGGCCTAACGGGCCGAGCCTCGGACCCTCAGGCTCGCCTGTGCGTTGGGGTCGACCCGACCCAAAAAAAAAAAAAAAAAGAAGAAAAATGAAAGAAAATTTGGAAAAATTATGGAAAAATTGGGAAAATTATATTTAGATAAAATAAAGTTTATTGAACCAATTTGAATACACAATAAACCCACTATACTTGAACTAATGAGACACCAAACTCAGGAACCTAAGAAAAGGGTACGGAGAGCGAAGGCAAGATTTGGAGTTACGGGAGGCCAAAAGCTAGGACTTTACTTTGTTGTTGTGAGTATACCCATTGACAATTTTACTTGGCATTTCATTCCTATTAATTATTATCCTTGCATAGTCCTTTTGACTATTTGCCTTTGTACTCTTATATCATGTGTTCTTTGTGTCTATGCTCATTTGATGAGTCTAGTTTGCATGATATCCATTCATTTGATTTAATTCATTGATTCCATTCCATGCTATGTCTATTCTTGTTGTTTTAAATGTGAATTGAATGATAAATAGCATGCTATTAGGCTAGTGAATATCTTATAAATGTTTAAGAGGGCTTGTATTCATTATTTGTTTAGGTGTGTAGATGTGCCTATGCCTTGACAATCCATACTTGGTATTTATTGAAATTTAAAAAGTAGTTTTGCATTTAGGTCCCGTACTTGATCGAGGTGTGCGCGAATCACGGGTTAGAGTCCCCGGGGATGTCGGCACATGTTACTTGACATTGTATGACACTCGGGGTTGAGTCCCCGAGGTGTGAGTCTACACACCAGTGTTATAGGTTAGAGTCCCCGGTAACACTTGTTGTTGAGTCCTTGTGCTATATGATTATTGGGTCGGGGTGACACGTTTCACCGCCGACCGACCTAAATCACTACTACTTAGCCAAGTGTCGTATCACTTGTTTAACTCTCGGTATTTACTCGCATATGGTTTATTATTCGCTTTTCCAATTTATATGCTTTTAAATACCATTTGAATATTTGGAAATGCAAATTAAACTTGTCATCTGGGGATTACCGTTTTATTCTTGTACTCACCGTCCTTTTTATGACGGTGGGTGCAGAGTCGTCTACCAGCCAGCGGCAAATAGAAGATTGGCAATTATCCCCGAGCCATGCGCGTCATCGCATCAATTGTAGGTCTTCTTTTGATATTTTGATTGTATATGTTATATACGTCTTTCAGATACTATTTGGGGTGGTATATTGGGTTGAGCGTTAGTTCCCCCGACTTGACTTAGAATATTTTGTTGTTTCACTACATTTTGAGGACTTTATATATGTGATGTCATTTCCTGGTTTTCCACACTTAGGGTTTTATAAATGGCTTCCGCATAAGTTACTAATTGCTTCCGCATAATCAATAAGACTTCCGCTAATTAATTAATTTGATAAAAAGTTTTAATTAACTTTAAATTTTTATAAACTGGTAGGACTAGTGTATTACTTATCATGAACACTAGAAAAGTGGTGTCTAGGTTGTAAAGGCGACTAATACGTAGTTAAGTCCTGCGTGGATATGATTAGGGCTTAATTACGGGATTAGGCCGGGCGGTGCCCTAGATTAGGAGAGGGGCCGTCACACAACGACATCACAATTAACCTATGATTACGTACAAAGTCTTCAAATACATAATTATTCAAATTAATATAATAGTTTTCATAAATAAATAATACAACCATTACATCACCTTTTCATTGAAATATGCCTTTGACCATTTCTCAACTTCGTACCCCATTGCATCTTTCTCGCAACCGCTGCCTAAATCTGTCAACATACACATTTTATCCTATCGTCATGATATAAAATAGAATTATAATAAGATAAATAGAATTGGATGTCAATACAAGATAATAAGCGAGTTGAGACACACATAGTACCTTTAGTTCTGGAACAGTTGTAGCTCGTGCACATTTCCAAAATGCAATCTTTCTTTCTTCACCTCGCCATTTCTTTGCCCAATTAGCATAGACGTGCCTCACACACCTCCTACGCTCTGCCTCCGGTAAAACTAATTGAATCGCACGTTCTAGACCCTGCAAACATTAATGAGAAATGACAAATGTCAAACAAAAAACAAGCTTATAAAACTACTTTGAAAAGTGAGGTAAACGCGAGCCACATATTACCTTCTGCATGTCAGACATAATAGTAATGCATTCTCCATCACCAAGTTGTATATCGCGTTGTATGCACCTAATGAACCAAGTCCAAGTGGTGGTGTTTTCAACTTGTACAACAGCCCATGCTATTGGAAACATCTGGTTGTTTCCATCTCTCCCAATTGCACATAAAAGTTGGCCTTTGCATAGACCTTTCATGAAACAACCATCAAGTCCAACAATCTTGCGACATCCCTCGAGCCAACCTTATTTACATGATTCAAAGCATACATAAAATTTGGTAAAAGTTGGTCTATCACCTCCCTCATCCATACTAGACTTAACAATACAAGTTGACTCGGGATTTGAGGTGTGGATAATTCCTACATAGTCATGCAACAAAGTGTATTCACGTTGGTAGTCACCAATCAATTCCGTGAGAATAATATGTCTTGCTTTGGCCACAACAGAGAAATTGACATGCAACTTCATCTCTTTTTGACATATGGTTGTCAATGTTTTCAATGTAATGTCAGGTTGATTGTACACATGATCCTTTAGTTGGATAGCCACATATTTATAATTGGCAAACTTCACCTTCTCCACTCTTTGACACTTGTGTGTGTGAACATAAGTCTTCACGATAAAAGTCTCATCGTTGTTTTCCATAGAGATCAGAATTTTCCATGGGCACCCTTCCTTGCACCTTGCTCTCAACCTTCTTTTATCATTCTTCACCAATTTAACGCCAAGCCCCTTCTTTATGGCATATTTCTTCACGGCTTGTCGTGCCTCAACCATAGAGGTGAAAATCATTCCCAAACAAAAAACCAGAATATCAAAGTTAGTGTCGAATCGCAACCTACGGTTCTTCCTCCTTACAAACCTATTCTCATCTTCAGAACCAATCTCACTGCAATATGACCCCATATCATCACTTTCAAAGTACTCACTTTCATTACAATCACTATATTCCCCAATCTGATAATCACTCATTGCTCCTACAACTTCATCATCACTTACCAATTCTCCAACCAAATAATCATTCGCCGTTTCTTCATTATCTTCATCCCCCTCATCCTTTTCACACTCATCAATCTCGTCTCCTACAAGTTCTCCCTGATAAACCTGCAACTCTCCCCCTTCAACCTGAGATTCTCCCCTTTCATCATGTATTTCTTCTCCATCCCCTAGTACACATTGTCTGTCTTGTCCATTATCATTTTTGGTCTTCTTTTTCTTCTCGTTTTTGTTCCTTGAATCCCTAACTTTTTTTCGAGCTTCCTGTAACTCATCATCATCATCATCTGTGAAGACGGGCACATCAAATAGTATGTCATCAAAAGTAGTGCCATGACATTCGTAATCCTCAAGCAATAAAGTATTACTTGCATTAACATTCGTCTCCTCATATAGATCCTCTTGTGTTGTAAACATTGTCTTTCCTTTGTTTTTTTAACCCACTTCCTTTGCCTACAGCTCCAACAAAAGGTTGATTTTGCACCCCGCCACTAACATTTATGTCCCTCACATGTTCAATAAAAAATTTTAGCAAATCCCCATTCTTTTTCCCCTCACAAGCATTCAAAACATCAACATCGTCTTTCACTATAACAAAGTCTTTCTTACCACAATTAAAATAGTACAAGGCGCTAATAGTGGTGTAGCCCAAGTCTTTCACGTAAGACATGACGTTTGGATACGACAAAAGGTCAACATCAAAATGGGAACTAATGAGTTTTCTCTTCTCATTAATATATTGATCGCCTCTAAACTGACCCCCATAAGATATGAAAAACCTCAACTTTTCAGCCATTTCTTAAACCCTGTCCACATTGCAATCACCAAAAAAAACCAAAACACAATCATTCGTTAAAAGTTATAAAAAATGCAACAATATAGTAACAAATGTATAATTTGTGCCAAACATAAAATTACAAGCGTTGTTGTCACTTTTTTGAGAGGACAACTAGAGTTGTCGTCACACTTATAAATGAAAATTAAAATATTTATGCAAATTAAGAAAAAAAAGATAAGCATAAGTCTTAAGCTAGCTGTTATCCCACACTACATTTCAACATTAGAGAACAATGGGAACAATAAATGTCAACTTCTATTATTAATATATGAGGTACAAGCTTTAATATGAGGAGTTCAACTTATAGGACCACTTACTATTTACAATGTCATATCAATATAGAGTAGGGGTCTCACTCATTCATGTGAATTTGACTAAGAAAAAAAAACAAACAAAAAGCTAACTTTGTAGGCGAGACAATAGTTGTGGTGTCATCCATCCATATAAGACTAGCATTGAAAAATGTTATCTTGTTAGATATAAAAGGCCTCTTTATGTAAGATTCTTTTTTTTTCTAAGCAAACAAAAAGCTGACTTCATGTTTTTTTATTTCTTGGGGTCCTAAATTCATGCATGAACGTGTATTGTGGAGGCTTTGCACTACTCTATTTTAAAATACTCCCCCACAACAATTAAGGTCCTCCACTTTAATAAAACCTAACTGACATTGTTCTTTATGGTTATACCCTTCCCTTATTTAATCAAAAAGCAAGAATTAATGATACTTCAAAGGTTTATTGGTTTCTTTGTCTTATTAACACATATAAGCTTTGATTAACTGTGTAAATTAGTAGTTCACAAATGTGGATTGTAGCACATGTTATGATTAGTGGATATATTAAAATGTTTTGGTATTAACTAATATATTCACATAGGCTTATTACATTAATCATGGCCCTAATACATCGATCATGTAAATTTTTGCTTATTACATTGATCATGGCCCTAATATATACTATTATTGATTTGGTTCTTATAAGGCAGTTGATTAATTATCATTATTTCACTCAGTATAACGTTTAAGTGGTACTTATATACTTACATTGAATTGTTGCTTTCAAGGCATGAGAACCCAATGAAACTAAAAAATATGGAACCATGAACCACACTGTACAATTGTATAAATTAATCTGTACATGATGCATTTATATAAGCTCGTTGAAGCACGAAGACAAAAGTATTGGGAAAGCATCATGTGGTGATGCTAATTTAAAATGCCAACCAAATTTGACTTAATTAGCTGAAATTGTGATGAGAATTAAAAACGTACTCAGATAAAGCCAAGGATGAGATGCGTACAGTGAGGCGCGAGGGCGTGAGCGCGACCGTAAGCGAGTGCGTGAGCGGTCGCGAGGCAGAGGGCTCACTCGCTCACGGTCGCGAGGCGAGGCGATCGCCGCGCGAAAGCAGAGGCGAGGGCTCACTCACTCACGATCGCGAGGCAGAGGGCGTGCGCGCGACCGTGAGCGAGGGCGTGAGCGTGAGCGAGGCAGAGGGCGTGAGCGTGGCGTGAGGGCTTGAGCGCAACCGTGAACGAGGGCGTGAGCGCGAGCGAGGCATAGGGCGTAAGTGAGGCGCGAGGGAGAGCGGGAGAGATGTGCACAGAGGAGAAGAGAGAACGCAGAGAGCAAGAGAGAAAGAGAAGAGAGACAACGCGGAGAGAGGAGACAAAACGCAGGGAAAGAGGAGAGATAATGCAAGGGCGCAGGGCGATTTTTTATTGAACCGGTTGGTTCATTGAACCAATGTTCAGATGAATAGGATTGCCACGTGGCGCCATGTGGCGATTGACTTTCGCCACGTCATCAATAACAATGACTGGACTAACAAAAGGACTTAATTTACACTATATGAAAAGTTGAGGGACCAAATGTGCTGTTTTCAAAGTTGAGGGACCAAAAGTGTAAAACCTTCAAAGTTCAGGGACCAAAAGATTGATTTTGCCAAAGTATATATACCCTTAGATAGGCATTTAGATTCAAACACACATATCTAGAAAAGGTGTCAAGTAATGGAGGCATCGTTAAATGACTTGGAGGACAAGTGGTAGGAGAAGAACCACACGATATGCCTCTAGATACGTGTGTGGTTTGAGATGTGTGGCTCACATTCAAGCCAACCCAAATCATATAAATATGGTTCAAATGAATCATTTAGTCCAAGTTATCTCATTTTGGTTTCTTAAGGTCAGTTGAGGAGAAGAAGAAGAAAACCGAAGAGAGGAAGAAGGAGAAGAGAGAGAGAGAGACCGAGCTCGATGACGTGGAACGCAAGGTGAGTTGATTGTCGTTGTTGTTGTGTGGTTTGTTGTTGTTGAATTCGGTTGTTGTTGTTGTTGGTTGGAGATGACGGAGGCTCGGACGAACTGCTTGTGCAGTTCGTCCGAGGAAGGAGACGACCCAGGGGAGTCGTCTCCCGCTCTTAAATCGATTTGGGGTTGGATCTCCAACCCCAGATCGAATGAAAAAAAATGCGGGAAAATTTGGGAAAATTCTAGAAAAATTAGAAAAAATCCTGAAAAATTATATTTCGAAAAAATAAATAGAAATTGATAAATTTCTACGAAAAATATAATATTTGAAATTTCGGACGAGACTTTTACGGGTTTTGCCTCGAAAAGCGCAAAATTTGCAAATTGGTCTCGAATTCGATTTCGACCAATTTAGGAATTTTAAATAATTAATCTTGAATCTAAATTGATAAATTGTCAAATGTTGGGACCCTAAAGGAGATATTACGGGGTGTTAGGTACGTACAGTGACGCGACAAGAAGCCGGATAGCTTAGAAATTGTTGTGGACCGTAAGTAAACTGAGTGAGACATTTATTTACATTTCATTCCATTTATTTTTTCATTCTCAGTTATTCGAACTGAATTTACCTTTGAAATCCATATGCTATGCCTTGTTTATTTCTTATTTTATGACGTTGCTCATAGCATACTCTGTTGTTTATATACTATCATTAATTCCAATTCCTATACTTCGTCATGTTGATTGTTGTGTTTGGAAGTCAGTGATATAACATGCTATTAGGTTAGTTTGTTTATTTTGACTCTAATCCTTTGTGCATTAGTATTCAGTTACATCTCTTGGATTCTATTACCGAGTCATTAGTGAAAGTGAAAGTGGTTCTAGTGGTTAGGGTCATTTGATGATAGAAATTTAGCTTTCATACGGGGATCACTAGACTTTTTGGGATGTTAGGGAATTTGTCCACTACCTTGCATGACACACGGGGTAACGTGCCTCGAACTAGGTAATCGGACCTCGGGGTTTGTTGGCGCAAGAATAACTTGGGTGAGCATGACGAGTTTTAAAACTCGGGTATGTTAGCAAGTATACATTCCGGTGACGACTAATTCACTTGGAATAGAAAAGGCGTAATCGTAAGTGCGACCTTTTGAAATTATGATCTATAGCTCAATTTGTAATAAAATGATATAGAGTAGAGCTCAAATTGTAGTGGAAAGGATGATGAAACGTAGCTCACGGCCGACCGACCCTAATCCATTACTACTTAGCCTTGAGTCAGTTTCATATTTGGTTAACTCAAGTATCTCTTTGCATGATTGTTTCTTTCAGCATAGTTGCTAATTAAATTATGCCATTTGATATTTTTTGCCTGTTTGGGAATGTGGATCAATGTCTCTCAGTATTACTTAAATAATTTCATGTACTCACCGTCTAGTTTGTGACGGTGGGTGCAGATCAGTCGAGTAGCAGACCGGACAAGGAGAAGATTGGCGACTACCTCTGAGCCGGTGGAGGACTGCTACGACATATTTTTGTACGTTTTGTATTCTTTTGTAATACATTTTATATGTACATGATATTTTTACTTTTGGGTTGAGTGATAGGAACATCTGACTAGACACATGTTATATATATCACCACTTTTGTTTATATATATGCATGTGATCTCTATTTCCTGATTTTTCCACAATAGGTTAGGCCTTATGTTATAATTTCCACCAGTAACTTAAAATGATTTCCGCTGAATAACTTGTTAGTTTGAAAATTTTAAATTAACTCTGATTTGTTAGGTAGTTGAACTATCTAGTTGACTGTAGGTGGTATCGTGTTTTTAATATGACATAATTAGTAGGTTTTTAGGTGTTTAAATAAGGATGACTAGTTCTTTGTTAAATCTTATATGGGAGATTAAGGCTTAATTAGGGATTAGGCCCGGCGGTGCCCTTATTTGGAGAAGAGGTCGTCACAATGTAATCCACGCAACCAATTAAACTAAGTAGGAAGTTACATATAAACCGGGAAGGTAACATATCTCCTATATAACCTAGTCTCCATATCAGAAACTTACTCTTGTGAATCACATTAAACATGGTTTTCCATTTATTAAAACCATCACAATGTACATAGTCCTCCATTTAGTACATAAACTACATGAACTATATATACTATGATAGCCAGACAACATTGATAAATAAGTGAATCCATACTTACCTTGGCTTAGGTTTTCATTCCAAATTCCCTAGCTTTTCGAGTCACTCACGCTCTCCTGGGAATCCAAAACCTATCATAAATCATTTGCGATCAATATCAATTCAATACCCTATATTTAGAATCCCTAGTTCAGTCCCTAAGTCCTCAAGAAATTCTAATCAAAACTCAACTTATTTATTATTTTCTGGGGTAGGAGCACGCACCCTCAGAAGGTGGAGTACGCTCCAGCAACTAAGTTCATCCTCACTAATGAAGGGAGCGCGCTCCTCTGCTAGATGGAGCGTGCTCCATCCCATAGCGTCTCGATAGTACATAGGGCAGCAGTCACTGTTCCGTCGATAAATTACCCAAACAACAGAAAATACTCCCAAAATTTATCAGGGAGGACCTCTAGTGAGGTAATAAACCATTTTCAATCAACAAACAACATAATTCACAGAGATTCAATCACACACTGTCAAATTGAACTTCAAAAACACAAAAATTAAACTTATCAAATTGATGATCCCTTACTTTCAAATCGTTTAAGCTCATCAATCTTTGTTGATTCAGCTCTCTGAATGATCTCATATGTAACGACCTGAATTTAATTCACTGTTATTAATGACGTTGTTGCAGAAGTGGCTGATAGCTCAGATGCTTGTGGGACCCACAGTTAGGCTTGTGCGTGTCTGGAGTTATGTAAATAGTTAATTTTGTGTGCTGAATTGTTTAATTTGTTATGTTATATTGAAATATATTAAACAGCACCACAATGTGTGTCATTATATTACATTTGACGTACGAGATCGTGTGTTAAGTATTCGCCTCGATATGTGTGTCGACGCGGGTACCAGGTAGTTTAACCGACTTAACACTAGGCCGGGGGAGATAATACACACATAAATAAATAAAATGGGTTAGATAATTATATGGAATGTATATTTGGTGGTTAAGGACATGGTAGTATGTGTATGTCGCGATTCGGGACACAAAACCGGGCATCGGAACACTCGAAACACCACTTTTGAGTTACATACAAGGGTGAGTGTGCCATCAGTGTCATAATTGGAGTCATTATAGGTTAGAAAAGAAGCAACTGGAGTTCATTTGATTTCCTAGAGATGCACAAGTGAGATGTAATGCCAAATCAACTATAAAAGTCTAATTTGACTTCAAACCACCACCTTTTCTCTCTCCTCATCTTATAATCCGAAAATTGGAAGAGAAGAAATAAGGGTTTGGAGTGTTAAACTTGGTGATTCAAGGAGCTTAGAGGGGTGAAATCATCAAAAACAATGTGATAATCACATACACCTCAACTTTCTCTATCTTTTGATCTCAATTTTAGAGGTGTTGGTGATTGTTTGGTGGTTGTTGAGTTGTTGTTTTGATGAGTTTGAAGTGCTATATGTAGTTGAGTTGTTAGTGTTGTGGTTGTTATTGGTGTTGGTAAGGTTGTTAAAAACCCAAAATTTTCAGCAATTTTGCTGTCCAGAACGCAATTAACGCGCTAATGACGTCACCTAGCGCGCTAATGTTCTTCCTAATGAAAAACGTATAACTGACTGGGAATCAGCGCGCTAATTCCCAGACCCAGCGTGCTAAATCTTGCAGTTTTGACATTGTTTTTGTTAAGTGACTTAAAACACATTCAAATGACTAAAAATTAACTATAAATGGAAATATGTCATTTCAGGCGGTAATTGGGGATATCTGGGACTAGGCGGAGCCGGACTGGAGGTTATTAACGGGACACGGAGCGTAGATTGAGGTGTGTAATATCCCAACTGAAATTTCATGAGCATTACTTTATTTTTGCTTTTGAATTCATATTTTGTCTTTCAATACTCTATTCTGGGTGTGATTTAATGGACGGACGTTTAGGCTCTCCCTCCATGCCATTTATGTGTGTACTTCCTCTAGGTCATAGCGCGTATGCCATCTCGTTGAATAGGTCGACCCGAGAGTTGTGTCGGGCATGTGTGGGTGCGTTGTAGGTTCCACGCTGACCACCTAAAGGATCCAGATACTGGCCTTGCTTGAGTGCTACTCGCCGGCAGTAGTCTATTGGGAGTCCAAAGTATGGAGCTAGTCTGACCCTAGGCTCTAGGAACACACACTTTGAGCTTTCACTATTACTTATGCACGTGATAAGCACAGTTGCCTATTTTTTATTTCCGCATGTTTATTTAATAGTTTTGTTTAATTACAATATTTGTTTTTCGTATTGCTCACTTAATTTCCTTAGGAATACATATTCTGGACTCGTCATCTATTTTTTGTGATGACTTGAGTGCAGATCCTAGTAGAAGTCGAGGTAAAGGCAAACTTCTAGAATATTTGTGATTCAGAGACATATAGTCAGGCTTGTACATTTGTATATACATATTTTGTTTTATTATTGGGATTTAGGGTTGTTAGATACCACAGGACTCTATATTTATGATATGATGATACATGGATGATATATGGGTTTTCCTCACTAGGTATCAGAGTTAATGCATGACTATAATATTTCATATTTTAATTCTCATGATAAAAGACTTCCTCTGTGATTTATTTGGGGTTAAAACGATATGATAAACAGATAATTAGAGTTCATGAACAATTTAAACAATAAATTGTTGTTTAGTGAGGTTAATGATGATTAATTGGTAGATGAGATGGCATGTGGGACATAACTGGCGCTGGTAGGCCGGTTGTGGGCCCGCATCGGCCCCCATGGCGGTCCATTTGGAAAATGGACCATTACATTTTGGGATCAGAGCAAGGTAAGTTAACTTTGAGGAATTGAAAGTTAACTCTGATACAATTACATTTATGGTATAATTTGAGGATAAACCTGATGAACAAACTTTAGATGTGGAAACCCAAAGGAATTGCCTAGAGTCCTAGTTAGGAAGTGAGGTGAGATGGGTAGAAATCAGGGACCATATGTGTTATGTTTTGGTTGTAATATATACATTACATATATATTGGTACTGAGGCTGATTCGACGCGCGTTATTCGATGCAGATACTGATGGACGAACAACCATCAGATACCACTCAGCCCAAGGTCAGAATACTAGTGATCTGACGAGACCGACCTTGACGCTTGAGTCATTAGCGCGGACTATGGATAATAGGTTCGCAATGCTGGTAGAGATGATGAGAGCTCGGGATGGTCGGGAGATTACGAAAACTCCGATTACTGCTTTGGCTACACCGATGACGACTACTCAGGCAGTCGTAGCTCCTACTACAGCCGAAGATCAGGTGCAGGCGGCAGTATCCGAGACATTGGCCGAGAGGGCTACGCCAGCAACAGTACCAATGGAGGATGCAGTGGTGCTTACACATGCGACTACTGAGCAGCCAGCAATGGAATCAACTTCAGGGAGTCTAATGACATTAGAGGCTAAGAAGATGAATGACTTTCTAAAGTTCTCGCCAGGATATTTTTATAAGTCTGGAGATCCAGAGGTAACCGAAGGTGGCTGCTATCTCATGAGCGGCTACACGACTTGCTTCATATCGAGGAGATTGATTGGCCGAGGCTATCGAGTTTCTGTTTGAGAGCCGATGCTGAGATATGGTGGAATACCTACACTGTGCCTCATCCTGCCGTTACTACTTGGGCAGAGTTCTGCACGTTGTTCATCGATGAGTACTGTAACGGCCCAAAATTTCTAACTGTGTTTATGTCTTTACACAGGCTCAATGACCCGTACTGTGGGACCCACACCATGATATGTCCGTTTACCGAGGCAAAGGCCGAGGTACATTTTATATTTGTTGTGATGGATGCCTAGTGTGTTGTATTTGTGTAGACTATTAAGTTAATTTTCTACGGGTGTGTAGGTATCGAGAAGAGCGGGGACGTACCTCGAGTCGCGTGTCGACGTGGGACCGAGGTAGCGGCATATTGGGGTAAGTTTAATTTATTTAAATAAAATGTGAATTTTCTGGGTAATGTGTGACTTTAATGTGGCCACATGGAAACTAAATGAGCAAATGGCCTATAGTTAGAAAAATAAATCATGAGGCATAGGCTGTGCATCGAGACACGCGTTAACCCATCATGAGTCAATGTATCACATTGTTGAGTCACTCACAAGTGACTTGGAAAATAAGTGGGACAATGTGCTCCATGTGATGAGCCTCGGGATACGTGTGCACACCAAGATCTACGGTTAAAGTTTAAATTCACATTATATAAATACTTAAGTCAAGATGATTATCTTCTTATCCTCACCACCTCACCAAAACAAAAAACTGAAAAAAAAATGGAGAAAAATCAGAAAAAAGTTCCTGAAAATAGGAAAAAATTCATAAAAATATATATTTCGACAACATAAATAGAAAATAATGAATTTCTATGAAAAATAAAATATTTGGAATTTCGGACGAGCATTTTACAGAGGTTCTACCTCGAAAAGCGTGAAATGGGCCGATTGACCAAAAATAAATAAATAAAATTTTAGAAATTTGTCTCGACTTCGATTTGGCCTAAATTGAGACATTATTGAATGTAATGGAACTAAGGGGAGAACTCCGGCGTTTGGGCACACATTTCAAATTTTTCGAGGGATCGAATAGACTAGGACAAGCGTGTGAATTGTAAGTACAACTGTGAGAATTTTATATTTCATTTCATTCATCTTTGTTGATTTATTGGTCTCTTGGTAGACGTTACTACTTGAACTCGCATATCATGTTGTTCTTGTATCTACTCATTGGTGAATATTGTGACATGATGTCTTGTGAATTGTTTCATTGACTGTGATACCTACACTTGATGCCATTCTTGAAAAGATTGATGAAAAACATGCTAATGGAATAATTTGGATTTAATTGGACTTGTATTCGATTTCCTTTGGGCTTTGTAGCCTAACTTGTTTTGGAATCCTAGAATTTTGGAATTATTTGTCTTTGAAAGTAAAGTAGGGATTATCTAGTGTCCATTGCACGAGAGATGCGCGGTTCACGGGGACATGGGTCTATCGGGGTTCCGGCACTCACCACTACACTTGCGTGGCACACGAGTTATGGGACTCGGGGTGGTCGGCAAGCATGAGATTGATGTTGTAAAGCGTAAAGCGCGGCTCCGCTATTTATGTGAGATATGTTGAGCGCAACTCCATATAGTATTGGGAATGGGTAGGTGATTGGTCTCTCCACCGACCGCACGTAGATCATCTCGACTTATTATGTGTTTGTCTCTACATCTTTAACTATGGTATTTACTTGCATTACATGTTTCAGCAATTTATTTCACTACTTTATGCTTTTAAATATCATTCGTTTATTTTGGAAATGTGGCATATAATTCTCTAGTTAGTACTTAAATATCACTATACTCACCGTCTAGTTTGTGACAGTGGGTGTAGGTCCGTCGAGCAGCAGCAGACCGGGGAAGGAGAAGATCGGCGACTTCCTCTGAGCGGTTCGGCGACTCTCCTCGCTCATTTTGTATGTCTCGACTTCTGTTGTATTATTATGGTTTATGTCATTTTGGGTTGTACATTGGGTTGAGTGAATAGTGTCCTATATATATGTGCTAGTGATGCCGTCTTTTCTTGGTTTTCCACACTTAGAAATTTTGGAGAATGAATGCTTTCGCTTAATGATAATGGAATTGGAATTACCTTTAAATTGGATAATATATCAATACATGGATTTGGATTAACATAGAGACGAAAGGCTGACTAATACATAATTAAGTCTTAGGTGATTTGATTAAGGCTTGATTACGGGATTAGGCCGGGCGCTGCCTTGTTTAGTAGTTGGGGCCGTCACAGTACATACTGATGGAGGTCAGTGTTCGCTTGAGGGCGAAGTTTTTGTCCCTAGCGCAGGGTGATATGTCAGTCAAAGTATACATGGAGAGGTACCGGTATCTGTTATCGTACTCTATGGATATAGTAGGAACCGATTGACTACAAATATACTATTTTGTTCGAGGTCTGGATGAGAGGATTGAGAGCACGGTTGTATCTAGTGGAGCTCGCACTCTGGCTGAGATCTCAGCAGGTCCCTCGCACATGAGACATATCTGGTTCGAGGCCGATCGATTAGGGATTCAAAGTTGCGCTGCGCAGGTCGCAGAGTCAGTCGCCCAAGATCGTGTTCTCGGCCCGATCGAGACCGAAGAGATAGAAGAGAGACTATGACCGGCAGAGACAGGGCCAGAGACCTCGCCGAGGTGATTGGCAGTTTGGTCAGGGTAGTAAAGGTGACAGAGATCGTCATGATGACAGAGATCGATGTGATGATCGTCAGTTGGCATATTCTACGGCTTCTGCACCAGTTGATCAGTCGAGACAACAGAGGCAGGATAGCGGTCAGAGAGGTTAGAGTCGAGGCCAAGGTCAGACGTAGAGTCAAAGGAGTTCTGGTAAATCAGAGACCCGTAATTATTACCGATGCGGTGAGGTGGGGCATATTGTGGCAGATTGTACCAGACCAGCACCACTACCACCACAGACGGAACAGACCAGAGATAAGGCCCAGACTGCATCTTTTGGGATCGCGCAGCCAGACGGGGAGGCGACCAGACAGCTAGTTGAGGGTACGTTATCTATCTTTGGTATTCCTGTGCATATTATGATGGATTCTGGTACCACATTGTCTTTTATTTCTGGACGCATGGTAGGAGAGTTAGGGTTACCTGCAAAGACCTTATATACACATATTATTCTCAGCACGGCAGTTGGGGATAAGATCTAACCTAACCGAATATGTCGGAATTATGTTGTGGAGATTAAGGGACATTAGCTACCAGCTGATTTGAGAATGTTAGAGTACTTAGATTTTGACGCGATGTTCGGGATGAATTGGTTATCGTCTTATCACGCACAGATTGACTATTTCAGCAAGACTGTGACGTTTAACGTTCAAAGAATTCCAAGTTTAATATTTGTCGGAGTTGCGTCTGCATTACCTATCGCTCGAGGCAGTTTAGTGATGTCGCAGGAGATGAAGGCGTACGCGGCTATGGTTGAGCCGGGGTGTAACACGGTGCTTAAGGTTGAGGATATCCCTATTGTTTGTGAGTTTCCATACGTGTTCCCTAATGATTGCCACTACCGAGAGCTATAGAGTTTATCATTGAGCTAATTTCGGGGACTCAGCCAATTTACAACAGGCCGTATATGATGTCAGCATCGGAGGACGTGGAGTTGAGGACCCAATTAGAGGATTTATTGCATAAGGGTTTCATTCACCTTAACATGTCACCTTGGGGAGCTCCTGTTCTTTTTGTGAAGAAGAAGGACGGCTCGATGCGTATGTGTGTGGACTACCGGAAGCTAAATCAGGTGACGATTCGGAATCGTTACCCACTTTCGAGAATTGATGATTTATTTGATCAATTGGCTGGGGCCTAGTTCTTCTCGAAGATCGATTTACGATCAGGATACCATTTGTTGAGGATTTGAGAAGAAGATGTGGAGAAGACCGCATTTAGTACGCATTACGGCCTATTCGAGTTTACAATCATGTCTTTTAGGCTGACTAACCATCGACGATCTTCATGGATTTGATGCATAGGGTGTTGAGACCATTCCTTATTCGATACGTCATTGTGTTTATTGATGACATCCTGATATACAGTAAGACTCGTGTGGAGCACAAAAGGCATCTCAGAGATGTGTTGGCGACACTGAGAGAACATCGACTTTATGCCAAGTTCAGCAAGTGTGCATTCTGGCTAAGTGAGGTGAAATTCTTGGGTCATTTCATCAGTGATTAGGACATATCTGTTGATGGAGACAAGATTCAGGCGATTATTGACTGGAAGACACCCGAGTCTATATCTGACATTTGGAGTTTCCTGGGTTTGGCAAGATATTATAGGCGTTTCGTGTAGGATTTCTCAATGATTGTTGCGTTGTTGACGAGGCTGACCAAGAAGGATGTTAGATTTGAATGGTCACAAGAGTGTGAGGATGCTTTCTGGGAGCTGAAGAGGAAATTGACTTCGGCGCCAGGTTTGGCATTACCAGTGGCAGGGAAAGGTTTTACAGTTTTTACTGATGCATCAGGCACTGGGTTGGGTGGCGTGTTGATGCAAGACGGACACCCAATGGCTTATTTGTCTCGACGGTTGAGATCTCACGAGGTGAACTATCCAGTGCGTGACTTGGAGCTTGCAATGGTCGTGTTTGAACTGAAGGCCTAGAGGCATTACCTGTATGGTGAGAAGTTCATGTTATACATAGACCACCAAAGTTTGAGGTACTTGTTCACTCAGAGAGAGTTGAACATGCGATAACAGCGATGGCTCGAGTTACTAAAGGACTATGATTTCGCTATTAAATATCATCCGGGTAAGGAGAATGTTGTAGCTGATGCGCTAAGCAGGAGCGACATCGAGAACCAAACAGTACTGCGGCATATGACATATGAGCACGGGTTGCTTGAGGCAGCGTCGGTGTTGTGTTTGACAAAGCTATTGTTGAGCTACAGATTTGCTGTCAGATGCGAGTTCCTACAATGTCTCTAGAGCGGGTTGCTGAGCTGCAAAGAGCTGATGACCGATATTTACGGATCAGTGGCCTGGCTCAGGATCCGGGGTGCACTGAGTGATATGAGGGAAACGGGTATTTGAGACAAAGGGGTTGATTGTGGATATTATGGGTATTAGAGCTCAGAGACAGCATTCTCGATGACGCACACCGGTCGCGATATACAGTTCGTCCTGGTCGGACCAAGATGTATCACGATCTGCGACGATTGTTCTCGTGGCCAAGAATGAAGGCTGACGTGGGTAGATACGTCCGGAGTTGTCATATTTACCAGTAAATGAAGGCTGAGCACAGGAGACCAACTGGGTTATTACAGTCGCTGCCCATTCCTCAGTGGAAGTGGGAACACGTGACCATGAACTTCGTCAGTGGCCTACCTCAGACGACGAGGAAACATGATGCGATTTGGGTGGTTATCGACAAGTTGACGAAGTCGACACATTTTATACCGATTACCATAAGATATTAAGTTACATAGTTGAGTACTATCTTCGAGAGAGAGATTGTTAGATTGCACTGTGTACCGGTCTCCATTATTTCTGACAGAGACCCAAGGTTTACATCGAGACTTAGGGAGAGTATGTAGGAGCAGTCTGGCACTCGTTTACGGTTTAGCATTGCGTATCATCCTCAGACTAACGGGCAGTCAGAGCAATTGATTCAGATTCTCGAGGATATGCTCAAGGCGTGTATATTACAGTTTGGTGGATCGTATGAAGATTATTTACCTTTGTATGAGTTTGCCTACAACAATAACTATCAGGCGAGTATCGGGATGCCACCGTTTGAGGCACTTTATGGTAAGCCCTGCAGGTCACCAACAACGGCTATAGGACCTGAGGTTGTTGTTGACCATACTGAGAAGGTAAGACAGATCAGGCAGAGACTTCAGGCGGCGGATAGGCAAAAGAAATATGCGGACAAATGCCTTAAGGGTCTGAACTACGAAGTTGGAGACTTGGTGTATTTGAAAGTTTCGCCCTGGAAAGGTCATCAGAGTTTTGGCATTAAGGGGAAGCTTGCACCAAGGTTCATTGGGCGGTTCAGAGTTAAGGAACGCAACGGCAGAGTGGCATACCATCTGGAGTTGCTACCGCAGTTGGCAGGGGTACATCCAATATTTCATATTTCCGTGTTGAGGCTGGCCAGGTCGGGACCGAGGCCTATGGTTGATATACGTCATACTGAGGTGCGACCTGACGTATCATACGAGGAACAGCCTATGGAAATCATGGATAGGAGGACTCATATTTTAAGGAATAAGGAGATCCCGAAGGTTTTGGTCAGATGGCAGCATCACGGGACCGAGGGACTCACCTAGGAGCTTGAGTCTACTACGCGACGACGGTATCCCCACTTATTTGTCGGTAACTATTTAAGTTTAATTTAAATTTCGGGATGAAGTTCAACCTAGTTGGGAAGAACTGTAACGGCCTTAATTTAATTCACCGTTATTAATGACGTGGTTGCAGACATGGCTGACAGCTTAGACGCTCGTGGGAGCCACAGTTAGGCTTGTGCGCGTCTGGAGTTAGGTAAATAGTTAATTTTGTGTGTCGAATTGTTTAATTTGCAATGTTTTATTGAAATGGAGTAAACGGCATTGCAATGTGTGTCATTATATTACATTTGACGTGCGAGACCGTGTGTTAAGTATTCGCCTCGATATGTGTGTCGACACGAGTACCGGGTAGTTTAACCGACTTAACACTAGGCCGGGAGAAATAATAGACACTTAAATGAATAAAATGGGTTAAATAATAATATGGAATGTATATTTGGTGGTTAGGGACATGGTAGTACGCGTATGTCACGGTTCGAGATGCGAAATCGGGCGTTGGAACACCTGAAACACCACTTTTTGAGTTAAATACAAGGGTGAGTGTGCCATCAGTTTCACAATTGGAGTCATGATAGGTTAGAAAAGAAGCAAATGAAGTTCATTTGATTTCCTAGAGACGCACAAGTGAGATGTAATGCCAAATCAACTATAAAAGTCAAATTTGACTTCAAACCACCACATTTTCTCTCTTCTTATCTTATAATCCGAAAATTGGAAGAGAAGAAACAAGGGTTTGGAGTGTTAAACTTGGTGATTCAAGAAGCTTGAAGGGTTTTGATCTCAATTTTAGAGGTGTTGGTGATTGTTTGGTGGTTGTTGAGTTGTTGTTTTTATGGGTTTGAAGTGCTATGTAGTTGAGTTGGTGGTGTTGTGATTGTTATCGGTGTTGGTAGGATTGTTAAAAACCCAGAATTTTCAGCAGTAATGCTATCCAGAACGTGATTAACGCGCTAATGACGTCACCTAGCGCGTTAATGTTCTTCCTGATGAAGAACGTATAACTGTCTGGGAATCAGCGCGCTTATTCCCAGACCCAGCGCGCTAGATCTTGCAATTTTGACATTATTTTTGTTAAGTGACTTAAAACACATCCAAATGACTAAAAATCAACTATAAATGGAAATAGGTCATTTCAGGCGATAATTTGGGATATCTGGGACTAGGCGGAGCTGGACAGGGGGTTATTGACGGGACACGTCGTGCGGATTGAGGTGTGTAGTATCCCAACTAAAATTTCTTGAGCGGTACTTTATTTTTGCTTTTGAATTCATATTATGTCTTTCAATACTCTATTATGGATGTGATTTAATGGACGGACGTTCGGGCTCTCCCTCCGTGCCATTTATGTGTGTAATTCCACTAGGCCATAGCACGTGTGCCATCTCGGTGAATAGGTCGACTCGAGAGTCATGTCGGGCACGTGTGGGTGCGTCATAGGTTCCACGTCGACCACCTAGTTGATCCCGATATTGTCCTTGCTTAAGTGCTACTCGTCGGCAGTAGTTTGTTGAGAGTCTGAAGTATGGCGCTAGTCTGACCCTAGGCTCTGGGAACACACACTTTGAGCTTTCACTATTACATATGCATGTGATGAGCACATTTGCCTGTTTTTATTTTTGAATGTTTATTTAATAGTTTTGTTTAAATTCCAGTATTTATTTTTCGTATTGCTCACTTAATTTCCTTAGGAATACTCACTCTGGACTCGTCATTTGTCTTTTTGTGATGGCTTGAGTGCGGATCCTAGTAAAAGTCGATGCAAAGGCAAACTTCCAGAATATTTGTGATTCAGAGACATGTAGTCAGGCTTGTACGTTTGTATATACATATTTTGTTTTATTATTGGGATTTGGAATTGTGAGATACCACAGGACTCTATATTTATGATATGATACATGAATGATATATGGGTTTTTCACACTAGGTATCAGAGTTAAACGTATGACTATAATATTTCATATTTTAATTTTCATGATAAAAGACTTCCGTTGTGATTTATTTGGGGTTAAAACGATATAATAAACAGATGATTAGAGTTCATGAACAATTTAAACAGTATATTGTTATTTAGTGAGGTTTATGATGATTAATTGGTGGATGAGATGGCATGTGGAACACAGCTGGCGGTGGTAGGCTAGGTTGTGGGCCCGCATCAGCCCCCGTGGCGATCCATTTGGAAAATGGACTGTTACATCATATGATCATAATACTAAACTCTCAATCTTTATTTCTCTGTTTCGATCGATCAAATGAAATAAGAATGAGGTTTTAGTTTAAATATATAAATTTTTCTCAAGATATGCATCGCGCTCTCTCGAGACCGATCAAGTGGTTAATGAGTTAAAATGGCACTCCTAAAGTGACACGAATTTTAACACTACCAAATACTTACGCTCCTCTTGAGACGATCTGATGATCCATATAATTTAAACTAACTTTTAATTTCTAATATATATATGTATAATATTTATATATTCAATTTATATAATTTATTTATATATCCAATATATATAAATATATATATCTCGTGTATTTTCTCGCCAATAAATTCGTCGGACATGCTTAGGAGTATTCTCAGGTGCGCACATTTATTCCATAACCCTCTCGTCGTACTTGGTGTATCGACAATTTATTGTTTATTACTTATTTTTCATTTATAAGCTTATATACAAACTCTCTATTATACTACAACCTATAAAATTGCTTAAACAATCCAAACAAACACAAATCATCATGCAAACACACACGCATGCTAATCGAGGTACGCCGGACTTAACCACGAGCTTAACTCGAGTTAACTAAGATTTGAATTAATACTAATTACCAGCTTCAGGTAACGAGTCGTTACACATTTGTTCACATTTTCAAATATACAAATAGTATCTAATAGCATAATAATAGCAATTATGCTGAAAAGAAATCATGATGTAAGATACTCTACTTAAACAATATGAAACTGACACTCAGCTAAGCAGTAATGATGTAGGGCCAGTTGGCCGTGAGTTACATCTCATTAACCTTATTGCACTATTTAGGGCGTAAATAATATCATTAATGCCTTCACATCCTCACAAATGCCCATCTCCTATCTAAATACTCACAAGTGCCCTTACAAGTGATGTATACTTGTCGACAACGTCGGGTCCCATACCATGTGTTATACAAGTTAGTGATGAGATCTCGACAACCTCGAAAGTCTAGTGACCTCGTGTGTCGCACACATCTCTATCATATCATGGTCCTAGATACAAGAACTGCTTTCATAACCTTAAAAATGACACGGTTTGAGAATCCAACAAATGTAATTGCATATTTAATGCACAAAGGAAAATAAATTTACAATATTACTAAACACCTAGCTAATAGCATGCTATTTCATTTTGACCAAATATCTCGACAATTAAGAATGACTTAAAACATGATTTAGAGTTAATGAAACTATTAAATTAACCATCAATGACATAATAACAAACTCATATAAAGAGAGAAGAAACAAGTCATGGCATCTAGAGTACAATAGCTAACTCAGTTCAACTAACAATAAATGAACAAGAAACATGAATGAAATGTAAATAAATATCTTAATCAGTTTACTTACAATACATGTAATTTCCTAGCTAATTCGGACTTCTGACACTTCGAAACATATACCTGAACCCCCGAGACTCTTATGTAGGCTCCTGGTACCATTAGACATGTTTTAGGGTGTATTCAAATGATTTTGTGTAGGTTAAAGTTTAGTTAAAAGTTTTTTGATGTCCTCAAACAAAATACAAGATTTGTTACTGTCACCAGTCTCTAGCGCGCCAGAGACCCCTAGCGTGCTAGGAACAAAGCCTAACACGCTACTGTTCTTCAGATGAAGAATAGTTGCACACTCCGGCTGGATAGCACTATATCTAGCCTGGATAGAACAGAGGCAGAATTCTCAACTCGAGAATTATGTCCAAACTCCCAATTTAACTTACTCCAACACCTTGGATATTTGTTCTCCACTACCAAAGATCCAACACATCCATAAAAATCAACAACAACAGTTTACATTCTATAAATTAATCATCAAATACATGAAATCATATTTTTTTAACAAAACTAACCATAAAACTAAATTACCTAGTTGATGATCTTCAAACTCTTTATCTGTCTTTCAGAATTTCATCAAGAATTTCTCCACAAACCTCTGATCTTCCTTCTTCATAACTCCTTTTCTCATGCATCAAATGAAATAAGTTGCATGGTTTAACTATCTTATATACATGTAAATGGATGAGATCAAGTTATATCCATTGATCTTGATATACATACGTATCTCAAAATTGATCTAAAGGCTCTCATTTGATCTCACAAACCACTAACACTATTTTACTAACACCAATTGAAACTCAATTGATCTCTTTACGTGTTAACACATATCTCGAGAAATATCAATGACTAATGTTTTAACTCGCTAACTTAGGTTACATTTAATATGCATCTACCATAGCCATATGAAATTCAACTAATTAAGCTACATTAACTTAAGTTAGCTTATAATATCACTCTCTACCTCAGTCTCACACCGGCACGCACCTCGAAGCGCGTCCTTACTCGCGTCTCGACACCTAAACACAAGTAGGAGTGACTTAATAACCTACACATATACAATACTGTAACGGCCCATTTTATTAATGTCGTTAATTATCTCGAATTTACAGACGTGCACGCCAGCTCATATTTATGTGGACGTCGCGGTAGGCTAGGACACACGGGGACCTAGGTACGCTGTTTATTGTGTGTCGGTTGCTTATTTGCGGTGCAAATTATTGAAATACATCGCATATGTGTATGTTGCATAACAATACGTGCGAGATTGTGTGAACTGTATTTGCCTCGATATGCGTGTCGACACGGGTACCGGGTAGTTGACAGGACCGAATATTAAGTCGGGGAAACTAAAACACAACGAGATTGTGTGAACTGTATTCGCCTCGATATGCGTATCGACGCGGGCACCGGGTAGTTGATAGGACTGAATATTAGGTCGGGAAACTAAAACACACGAATTAAATAAAAATTGGCCAAGTAACTAATATGGAATAGATATTGGGTGGCTAGTGACGCGGCGGTACGCGTATATCGCTGTTCGGACGCAAAACCAGGTGTCGAAATGCCCAAAAACACAAGCGAGTGTCCCAGCTGTGTCACACTTTGGAGTCAAGTAACAAAGTCAACATCACTTATCCTTATCTATACTTCACCACCACATTTTCTCTCACATCTCACACACACACACACACACACACACAAACACTCGACTGATCGGGAGGCCGAGAGAGGAGAAGAAGGAACGCGGAGGGGTAGGAGAAGAAGAAGCCGGGAAGGAGAGAAGAGAGGGCGAAACGTCATGATCGAGGTAAGTTCTCGTTGGTTGTTGTGGGTTTCGGTGGTTGGCCATGGTGGCCAATAGTGGGGTTCGGCCATGGAGGTCGAACCGGGTCAAGGTGGAGATGGCAGGGGTGTCTCCCCTGCCATCGATTCCACCGGGGTTGGGGTGGAGAGCAACCCCAACCCAAACCATAGAGGCAAAATAAAAAAAAAATTGAATCGAACCAGTTTCACTGGTTCGATCGGATGAAGAAGGTGTGCGCGCGCGCGCTTGCTCGCGTGTACACACCCCTCATGGGTCGGGTCCAACCCATTTGGGTTGACTCGACCCAAACCAAACTTTAAAAAAATAGAGAAAAAGAAAAGAAGAAAAGGAAAGAAAAATTGGGAAAATTCTCAAAAATTATATTTCAATAAAATAAATAGAAATTGATGAATTTTTATTTGGAAAAAAATATTTGGATATTCTGGACGCGACTTTCGAGGGGTTTTTGCTTTGAAAAGCGTGAAATAGGCAATTTGGCCTAAATTTTTTAGAAATTGGTCGTAAATTGTCATACTAAGTTGGAATTATTGATAAATGAACATAGGTGGACACGGGTGATCAATTGGCGACCAAGGACCCAGTGGACTTGGACTCGGAGATTGATTACGGGGTATTGGAGTGCGTTGTGAGGTTTGTAAAACCCAATTGAAAAACTCTGAGTATTTATTTCGCTTTGTATTTTCATTTATTTCTAGTATTCCTTGTGGTTTTTATTACATCCATATCTTGTCATTGTTGGACGGTTGGTTGAGTTACTCCCACCGAATTTTTCCGTTATGTATCTATGCAGTCTAGACCATAGCATGTGTATCAGGAGTTCTCGGTGGATAATGACCCGAGCTAATGAACTGCTACATGTGTCGGTACGTCGTAGGTCTGTGCCGGCCACCGAGAGGGACCAGGTGATAGCTAGTTGGGTGCGCCCACTAGTGGGATCCTGTAAGGGTATTCCGAAGTATGGTTTAGTCTGAATGGAACAGGCACATACATTTGCACTTTATTGTTATCTATGCATACTTACAGTTGTCTGTTTACATTCCGCATGTTTATTTAACAGTATTTATTGACTTTCACTTGTTTATTTGAATGCTCGGAGGAGTTCCTTGGGATTTTACTGATTGGACTCGTCATCCATTTTCTTCTGTGATGATTGAGTGCAGATCCGAGTACAAGTAAGGGCAAGGGGATCTTAGGCGACTACCTCTGACTGCTTACCGTTTAGGATTACTTGTACGTGTGTTTTGTTTTGACATTTTGATTCTTTTGGGAACTGGGGAGTATTATGACCTTGTTTATGGATACCTTATATGGTACAGTCGTCTACCTCTTTACAGAGTACTTTTCATGGTTTTTCCACAATAGGATTTGTTTAATTGATTATTAATAATTATTGCATTTAAGTACGACTTCCACTGAAAATGTCACTTATACACTGTACACACACGTGGATACGAATTTCGAGACAGAGAAAGGACGGGCAAGTGTCGTACACGTGTAGTTGGGCCAGCTGGCAAGGAGTACACGAAGACACGTCACCCTGGGGCGGTGAGGGCCGCCACAATACACTAGGCATACACCATAAAAAATCTAAAATATACCTCGACCACATCGCCTAAGTCAATGCGCGTATCTCGATGTGGGTCCCACGTCATAAGTCAATGATCTCGATTAAGGAAATTAAACTAGGATTTTGGAATTTCGGCCGCGGCAATATTTCCATGCATAACCAAGAGGTGTTGAATGGTTTTGGTTTGCTGATTTCATGTTTTTCTAAGGTCGAAGATGAAACATATAAATATCATGTAACTTTGGTTTTAAAAGAATTAAACCAAACTTGCTAGTAGAACCAATTATATTCATGAAGAATTAGCTAAATCTTGCAAGGACATAACTCTCTCAATACATACAAGATTGAGCTAATCTTTTAGTATGTTTTTTTTGAGTATGTTAGATGATTTATGACCAAGAATCACGAGTTTGGAGTTATATATTGGGAGAAATGATTTTTACAATCTTGAGTTGTTTTGGTAGAATTGCGATATCTTTTTCATTTTAATATAGAATTTTGCAAACTAAACCTTTTTGGAAAGCTAAGACATAGACCAACAACTTTTCTTCTGGGATGTTTTTGAGATTCGAATGATTTCAAGCCCAAAAATGCACTGCAACACAAGACTAAAATTGAAACTTTATTTAGTCTTTAGGGGCTGATTAGGGAAGATCAATTTAAAACATATTCTACCAATTTGAATACATAATAAACATACTTAATGGACTTCATGGACTAAGGAAACCATAGCTCGGGTATCGGGGAGCTAGGTATGGTCAGATTCAGGAGTTCGGGGAAGTCGAAGCACGTATTAAGGTGCGTAAACCCATTGGAATGCTTCAAGGATTCATGGCATGGTTTTATCGATATCGGATTACATATATGACTAATGGTGGGCACATATGGATTTTCACTCCAAATTTGGTTGCGTATATATTAGTTAAGGTTAAATCACTTGCACATCGGGAGGGATTTAAGGCGTTCCCTTGACTTGAAATAGCGTCTGAAAAAAGTTCACCCGTTGACCGTAATTGAGGTTTAGTCACTGTAAGCCTGCGAGTATATACGTTGTTCTTGTCATGTTTTATCGATTACCGACTGGTATGGGTCGGGGCTTTCTCGTGATTATTTGGTTGTTTATTTATTAATGTTTTATTACCGAACCTAATTATTTAGTATGTGTTGTTTAATTAGTCGTTGTTTTTTGTTATTGTCGTATGTTGCCTACATTCATAGGACCATAACTTATTGTTGTTAGAGATTCGCATGTGTCATAGTTTATCAGTTTTATTTCATGAATGTTGTGTGGACTTTTCTTGAGATTTTACTCACTGGACTCGACATTGTAATTGTTGGATGATCGAGTGAAGTTCCTTCGACGTGCAAGGGCAAGGAGGTATTGGGGCGATTACCTTTGAGATAGTAACGTCAGCTCGTGTTTGACTACAGTATGTATATATTTATGTATTGTTGGGTTTTGTGGACTTGTAGACCACTGATACATGTATATGAATTCTTGTTGTACTTATTCGCCTTTGTTGTATATATGGTATCTTTTTTCCAGGTTTTTCACTATTTAGGATTGTTAAATATGCATAAAATACTCATATTTAAAGACTTATATTGTAAAACTTATTGTAACTTTGTAAATTAACAAACTGGCTAAATAAACTTACTGATCATAAATTGAAAAATAATCGACTAGGTTAGAGATTATTGGAAAACGTGTAAGCAACTAGTTAGGTCGTGGGGCATCATAAAAAAGTAGGTCACTACATGGCGAGGTGTTAGCCCCTCAATAGCATGACCCGAGTAGGCTGGGCTGAGCAGCGAGAAACCTAACAAATATCCGAGTTTCGGTGGACTCGGATGGTTCCATGAGGGTTGGTTGCGAGATAGCATGCGGAACGGATGAGGCAGCGCATAGGCATGGACGAGGTCGCGCCTTGGCGCACGCCTAGGCACGGCGCCTGGACGCAGACGAGGTTGCACCTTGGCGCATCCCTTGGCACAGGCACGGGCAACACCTTGGTAGATTCCTTTGGCACGAGCAAGGCCGCGCCTTGGCATGAGTAAGGTCGCGCCTTGGTAGGTTCCTTTGGCATGAGCAAGGCCGCGCCTTGGCAGATTCCTTTGGCACGAACAAGGTCGCGCCTTGGCAGGTTCCTTTGGCATGAGTAAGGTCGCGTCTTGGCACGAGCAAGGTCGCGCCTTGGCACGAGCAAGGCATACATTGGCAAGGGTTGACAAAGCTTGACTTGGGCGTGGACCAAGTCAAAGTACGATTGGTCTCGTTTCTTGATGTTTCCTATTGGAGTTCTGGAAACGGCTTAACATCTACTATAAGGAGGGATGTGTCCTCTCCTAGGGGCGGTTGGGCATGGAAGCAAGGGAGACCCTCGAGCATGCCTTGGGCAACCACGCCAAGGCGAGACCCACGGACCTATGGTCCGAGCCACCCCGAGTCGATGGGACTCGATCGAGCCCCGGCTAGCACCCAGGGTGCCTAAGCTCAGCTCGGCACCACCAAGAAGACCTAGTCCCTAAGCGAAGCATGAACCAAATCACCTTGAGGCACGGATGGACCAAGTCAAATTGGTTCCAAGCGTTTGTTTAACTACCTTGGTCATGGCCCCTGGCATGACCAAGGCACGTCTGAGGATGTCCCGAGCACATTAAGAATATGCCAATTGACCAAGCAGTTGTGGCGTTGTGGAACCAGGTGGCAGCGAGGGAACAAGGCAGTTGGGTAATTGCTTTGACCACAAAGGGTTTTACTTAGTCTATGAATCAATGTAATCAGGATATGTGTCCTTAACGGTTATGTAACTACTTGTTGGCTGATATATAAAGCCAAGGGATCTAGGCTTGGGGAAGCATAGAGTGCTAGTGTTGTATTCCCATTGAGAGCTTAGTAAAACGTTTCCTTGGTGCCATTGTTTGTTGTTCATTTACTTTGAGTATTGGTAGTGCTGAACTAAGGTGGCCCTTAGGCACCACAAGTTAGGTTAAGCAAGAAAGTTTTCCTTAGAGTAAACCCCTCACTTAATAGCCCCGTGATAATTGGTATCAGAGCCCCATTTCGGAGACGATGGCGAACCGAGCAGCAAGTGATCTAAGTGAGAGGGTACCTCACTTAGAACACGTGATGGAAACGATGACTTTCCCAGCAGAGGCGGCGGAGTCTTCAATGTCGGCACAGCACATTGAAGGCTTGGAGATGTTGGTGGCTTCCTCGGTGACTAGAGGAGAGTCACAAGAGGCCATGATAGCTATGTGGGAATCCAAATTTAAGGAGCTTGTAGCGGATGTACGTTCTGTGGGAGAACTCACCACCGAAACAGCAGCGACAATGGCTTTGGAGGTGAGTCTACTCAAGCAAGTTGTGGGTGGAACCTCGGAGGTTGCGGGTGCGGTGAAACCTAGAACTAAGGTGCCGGAACCAAAGAAATTTTCTGGCAAGCAGAGCTCAAAATAGCTTGAGAATTTTCTTTGGGACACGGAGCAATACTTTGCTACTATCCGGACGGATGAGAGCCAAAAGGTCATTTTGACATCCATGTACCTAGAAGGTGACGTAAAACTCTGGTGGAGAACCAGAGTAGACGATGATGCAGTTGCGGGTAGACCCAAGATCGTAGATTAAGAGGTGCTAAAGAGAGGGTTGAAAGATCAATTATTTCTTACCAATGTTGCTTGGAAAGCGCGAGAAGCCTTGCACAAACTCAAACATACGGGGTCAGTTCGAGACTATGTAAATGAGTTTTCCTCTCTCTTGTTGGACATCAAAAGCATGTCAGATGAGGATAAACTTTTTAACTTAACTACCGAATTGCAGTCATGGGCTCAATCCAAGCTAGGGAGGCAAGGGGTGAAGGACTTGTCTGGGGCAATTGTTGCGGCTGATAGTCTTATGGAGTTCAAGACTAGTTCTTCCACGAGCGAGGGGAAGAACAAGGAGAAGAAGCCGTTCAAGGACCACCATAAGAAGGGCGAGAAGAAACCTTTCCCTCCTAAACAAGCGAGCTCAAAGCCAGCCCCGAAAGCAGACACGTAGCCCTTAACCAGTTCCTCGCATAAGGGCATCTTCATATGCAACGGCCCTCACAGGGCACAGGACTACCAAAAAAAGAGAAAATCTCGGCCTTGATTGCGGAAGATGATAGCCAGCCCCGGATGAACCCACTGCAATTGTTGAATTCCATTCAACAAGCCAAAACGAACCCTTCGGAGGGGCTGATGTACGGTAATGCGGAGGTGAATCAGAATCGAGTCTTGGCAATGGTGGATTCGGGAGCAACACATTCGTTCGTAGCTGAATACATGGTGGAGAAGCTGGGACTCACTCTTGTTGAGAATTTCAGCCGGATGAAAGCTGTAAATTTGAAACAAAACGAATTCAAGGTATGGCATATAATGTGAGTCTCAGTGTTAGGTCTTGGGAAGGGAAGATCAACCTTATGGCAGTTCCTTTGGATGACTTTGATGTCATTCTAGGGAATAACTTTCTACATTTGGGGAGCATTGCCTTGATGTCATTCTTGAGGGCATTGTTTGTGATGAAAAAGTCTCATCCTTGCTTTGTTCCTGCGGCTAACATGATTTCAGGGAAAGAGAGTACAAAGTTGTCCCACCTTTCAGCCATTCAAATGAAAGATGGACTACGGAAGGGCGAACCAACATACCTGATGGCCTTAGTGGAGACTAAGGCAGGCACGACAACAAAGTCCCTGATGTAGTTGCTGAGGTACTGGAGGACTTCAGTAACGTGATGCCTTCGGAGTTGCCGAAGCAGTTACCCCCTCAAATGGCGATTCACTATGAGATTGAGCTTATCCCTGGCTCAAAACCTCCAACACAGGCCCCTTACAGAATGGCTCCAAAGGAGTTGGAGGAGCTGAGGAAGCAGTTGCAAGAGTTGTTGGATGCTTGATTTATTCAGCCATCCAAGGCACCCTATGGAGCACCAGTCATGTTCCAGCGAAAGCACGATAGATCCCTCTATATGTGCGTGAACTATAGGGCACTGAACAAGCTAACAGTGAAGAATAAGTACTCAATGTCGTTGGTGGCAGACATGTTCGATCGGCTATCCAGTGCAGCCTACTTCACGAAGCTGGACTTGAGGTCGGGTACTACCAAGTCCGAATTGCAGTTGGTGATGTCTCTAAGACGACCATGGTGACTAGGTACGAATCATTTGAATACTTAGTCATGCCATTTGGCTTGACAAATGTCATTTGGCTTGACAAATCCCCGCTACATTTTGTAATTTGATGAACAATGTGCTAAGGGAGTTCATCGATCAGTTTGTTGTTGTTTATCTTGATGATACTGTAATTTACAATCAAAACCTCCAAGATCAAGTGGATCACTTATGGATGGTTTTGACTACCATGAGGGCTAACCATTTGTATGTAAAGTGGGAAAATGTGAGTTTGCTGCGCAAACGATTACTTTCCTTGGTCATGTTGTAAGTCAGGGTAAATTACAGATAGACCCAAAGAAGATGCGGGCAATCATGGAGTTGACAAACCCTACGAAGGTCCAGGAGTTGCGGTCATTCCTAGGTTTGGCAAACTACTACCGGCGGTTCGTGGAAGGCTACTCAAGGATGGTGGCGCCACTGACAGATCTATTAAAAAAGGATCGGACGTGGGCATGGACGGATCGATGCGACCAAGCCATGGCAGGACTGAGGCAGGTCATTGCCTCTGAACCAGTATTAGAGCTGCCCAATTTTTGATATACCTTTCGAAGTGCATACTGACGTATCAGATCGAGCATTGGGGGCGGTACTTGTCCAGGAGGGAAACCACATTACCTTCGAAAGTAGGAAACTGAAGGAAGTTGAGTAGAGGTACCTGGCTCATGAGAAAGAAATGTTGGTTGTGATTCATGTTCTCCATCTTTGGAGGCATTACCTGTTGGGAACGAGCTTTGTGGTGCGGACGGACAATGTTGCTATCACTTACTTCATGAGTCAAAAGAAGTTCAATCAGAAGAAGGCAAGGTGGTTGGATTTCTAAGCAAAATTCGATGTTCAGTTGAGCATAAGCCTGGAAGGCTTAACTTAGTCCTGGATGCTCTTAGTCGCAAGGTGGTGGCTGAAATGGTGTCGGCGGTGGTAAGGCTGGAAAGTGAGTTCCTACCTCGCATTAAGGAGGAGACCAGCAAGGACCATGTTTGCTCAAAGATGTTAAAGCTAGTGGCTGAGTGAGTCACTCGGAGATTTTGATACGAAGATGGGATCATTTATGCTAAAGGAGGACGTCCATATGTCCCTAATACCGGCGGACTAAGGCAACAACTTCTGAAGAAGACATACGATGCTCGGTGGGCTGGGCTTCTGGGCATGGAGCGCACTATGCCCTCTTATCGCGTTCATTCTTCTGACCTAAGATGGAGGAGGACGTGAATCTATATGTGCGGACTTGTCTTGTGTGCCAGCAAGACAAGACAAAAAGAAGGAAGGTGTCAGGCTTGCTGGAGCCTTTGCCTGTACCAGACCGACCCTTCCAGAGTATATCTATGGGTTTCATCACTGGTTTTCCTAAAACGCAGGAAATGGGCAGCGTGCTGGTGGTGGTCGATCAGTTTTCGAAGTATGCTACATTCATAGCTGCTCCGAAGAATTGCGATGCAGACATGGCTGCAGAGTTGTTCCTGAAGCATGTGGCAAAATATTGGGGGATACTGGAGGACATTATCAGTGATTGAGACACTCGATTCACAGGGCGATTTTGGACTGCTCTATTCAATCTGTTGGGTTCGGAGTTGAAGTTTTCTATTGCAAACCATCCTCAAACGGATGGGCAGACATAGATGATCAATGCATTGTTGGAGGACTACCTCAGACACTATGTGAATGCAAGTCAGTCTAACTGGGTGGATTTACTTGATGCAGCCCAATTCTGCTACAATCTTCACAAAAGCTCAGCTACAGAGCTGAGTCCATTCAAGGTGGCGACGGGACAACAGCCGGCTACTCCACACCAGGTAGCTAAATCAAAGTCGATGGGGTCGAGCCCAGCGGCTTATCGCTTTGCGAAAAGCAAGCAGGGGCTGAGGGATGCAGCTCAAGACATTTTGGCCAAAGGTGTCCGGAGGATGAAAAAGTATGCTGACCAGAATAGAAGACCCTTAGAGTTCCAGGAAGGAGAGCTAGTCTTGTTGAAGCTCACTCCTCAGATTTTGAAGAAGTTCAACAAGAATGAGACACACAAGGGCCTGGTTCAACGATATAAAGGACCATTTGAGGTGGTCAAGCGAGTTGGGAGGGTGGCTTATCGCCTTAAGCTACCATAAAGGTTGAAGGTACACCCTGCATTCCATGTCAGCTACCTTAAACATTTCCATTCTGATGAGGCGGATCCAGGGAGGAGTACAGCGAGACGGGCTCCACCTTTGGTGCGAAATGAGTTTGCATGAGAAATTGAGCAGTATCTAAGCTACGAGACGCGCGACCAGAGCAAGAAAAGGAGGCGGATCTTCTACTTGCTCAAGTGGGTTGATGTTGATGAACCTACTTGGGAGCGAGACACTACTCTATGGCAATTTGAAAAGGGGATAGCAGACTACCAGAATCAGCAGCAACCGAGTGGTTCGATAAGGGCGTCGAACATTTCGGCGAGGGAATGTTTGTTAGCCCCTCAATAGCATGACCTGAGTAGGCTGGGCTGGGCAGCGATAAACCTAGCAAATATCCGAGTTTCGATGGACCGGATGGTTTCATGAGGCTTGGTTGCGAGATAGCATGCGGGACGGATGAGGCAGCGCACTGGCGTGGACGAGGTAGCGCCTAGGCACGGCGCCTGGGCGCAGACGAGGTTGCGCCTTGGTGCATCCCTTGGCACAGGCAAGGGTAACACATTGGCAGATTCCTTTGGCACGAGCAAGGCTGCGCCTTGGCATGAGCAAGGTCGCGCCTTGGCGGGTTCCTTTAGCACGAGCAAGGCCGCGCCTTTGCAGGTTCCTTTGGCACGAACAAGGCAACACCTTGGCAGATCCCTTTGGCATAAACAAGGTCGCGCCTTGGCATGAGCAAGTCATACCTTGGCAAGGGTTGACAAAGCTTGACTTGGGCGTTGACCAAGTCAAAGTACGATTGGTCTCATTTCTTGATGTTTCCTATTGGAGTTCTGGGAACGGCTTAATATATACTATAAGGAGGGTGTCCTCTCCTAGGGGCGGTATGGGCATGGAAGCAATGGAGACCCTGAAGCATGCCTTGGGCAACCACGCCAAGGCAAGACCCACGGACCCATGGTCCGAGCCACCCCAAGCCGGTGGGACTGGACCGAGCCCCGGCTAGCACCCAGGGTGCCTAGGCTCAGCTAGGCACCACCGAGCATACCATGTCCTTAAGCGAAGCATGGACCAACTCACTTTGAGGCACGGATGGACCAAGTCAAGGTGGTTCCAGGTGGTTGTGTAACTACCTTGGTCATGGCCCCTTGCATGACCAAGGCACGTCTAAGAATGTCTTGAGCACATTGAGAATGTGCCAATTGACCAAGCAGTTGTGGCAGTTGTGGAACCAGGTGGCAGCAAGGGAACAAGGCAGTCGAGTAACTGCCTTGACCACAAAGAGTTGGGTTTTACCTAGTCTACGAATCAATGTAATCAGGACATGTGTCCTTGATGGTTGTTGGCTGATCTATAAATCCAAGGGCTCTAGGCTTTGGGAAGCATAGAGTGCTAGTGTTGTATTCCCATTGAGAGCTTAGTAAAACGTTTCCTTAGTGCTATTGTTTGTTGTTCATTTACTTTCAATATTGGTAGTGTTGAACTAAGGTGGCCCTTAGGCTCCACGGGTTGGGTTAAGTTAGAAGAGTTTCCTTAGGGTAAACCCCTCACTTAATAGCCCCGTGACACGAGGCATGGTGAGGTGTGATGCGACGTGGCGGATCCCACGGATCCTACGGGGACCTCGGATTTTGGGGCCATTACAAAATAAGTAGAAAATATTGCGAATGCTTTTTTGTTTTGTTTTGTTTTGTTTTGTTTTACTAAAATCATTTTAGATTGTTAACACTTAGTAACAATGGAAGAGATTTAGGCTAGATTGGCTGGTTGGAAAGGTAAATTGTTAAATCTAGCATGAAGAAGTACTCTTATTCAATTTATAACATCCACCATGCCCGACTATGTTATGCAATGTTTTCGACTGCTGGTGGCAGTGTGTTGTCGAGTCGATCGACTTAATAGCGACTTTCTATGGGGCTCAACTGTTGATCATCGCAAGAGTCACTTGGTAAAGTGGGATTTGATCTGTCAACCAAAAAAATTGGGAAGACTTGGCATTAGAGATACCCAGCTGATTAACTTAGCTCATCTTGCCAAACTTGCTTAGAAGGTATTCTCTAAAGATCTTCTCCTTTAGGTTAAATTGGTTTCAAAATAGTATTAGAGGTGGATAAGCTTATATGAGGAGGGTCCAATAATGGCAGGTTTTTATTAGTACAACCTACCATCTACTGACTAACCCCATCTCTGTCAAAGTTCATTGGAGGTGGATTTGGAAGTTGTTCAGCCCAAAGAAAGTGAAGTTTTTTTGTGGTTAATCTTTCAACTTCCCTCCTCAGCCAGACCAGTCGTTGTCATCATCATCTATTTGCCTCTCCTTTTTTGCCTTCGGTGTGGGATTGAAGAAAAGTATGTACTTCATCTATTAAGGGATTGCTTAACAGTTTCTCCGATACGGTTCTCTCTCTGTAGAGATTTACTCCCGCCAAACTTCTTTCATGATGGTTTAGAGACTTGGTTAGCCAGGAATGCCAAGAGTTCTGATTTACAGCGGAGATTAAACATCTTTGATGAGATGGATGAGGCATTACTTGCCAAAGAAAAAACGACATATTAGAAGCAGCCAAAACATTTTTAGAGAGATAGAGAGACATCACTTTCTAAAATGCAAAGTTGGGAAAGGTTGTGAGTTGGACTCGTAAAAATAAAAGTTAGGTGAGGTTTAAAATAGCACTAGAAGATGAAATATAGTATCAAGTAAGAAATAAAAAGTCAGTGACATGACCTTAATTAAATTGCGGTCATATTGTCCCTAAGTTAACCACTTTTAATTTTAGGTGTAGGGTGTTTTATGCTAGTTAAGAGGAGATCATCACTTATATACTTCATTATGAAGTTGGCCGAAATTCATTCAATGGGTTTTTTTCTTGACAAGTCCCAACCAAACCATTGCTCTAGTACCATGTTAAATATTTATGGACGTGCCGCACACGCTTGCACGAGCCCATAGATCTCCGTCAGTATCGATATTGTCCACGACTTAACTACCTTCAACTTTTAGGTGTGAGATTTTAACTCAAAAAGCCTCGGTTCTAATTAAGGGGGATCATCACTTATATACTTCATTATTAAGTTTTCATTTAATCGATGTGGGGCTAACTTTCGATCCACGTGCATTTTCAAAAACATAAACATTAAGATCTATGCACACTATACATATTTTGATGTGTAAATTTTGAATGCATGATTTTAAGGTGTCATTCTAACAATGCCCTAAAGAAAATTCAAGTCATCGCTTCGATCAAGTGGTAGTTTCCATGGCTTTGTCATACGCAATTATGCGCTCACCTCTTCAATTTTATACAATCTTCATATATAATACCAAAATGGATGGTCCAATTATTTGGTATGTGGTATTGTTGGATGAAGGTGGGAATTCGAGCCCATTACGCGGCAAGAAAATTCATTATTTTATTTCTTATCAAAAATAATCTTCATATATAATTATCTCATTCCATCCGATTCTTAATCTTCATTGTACTGTGACCAAACGCATGCATGCTCTCCAAAAGATTGAGAAAAAAGATAATTAATGTGAATCATGGGATAAACATAAATTGTTCTTTAAATTTTTTCTTTGATATTGTAGTGTTTAGGATAATTATAATTATTATCCAGAAAACACATCTCTACACAATGTCAAATGAGATTCAAGCTCGAGACCTTATAGAAAGCTAATTAATTGAACAATCTGTAAGTCCCCACGCTATATTAACGCCTCATTTGGTTCGTTTTTGCTAACTTACAGTGTGAGTTGGAGTTATCTCCTCGGAGTTAACTCCTTGAAGTTAATATTTTTATGTTTGGTTCAACTTTAAACTTGTAGAGAACTTTCAAATTTTTAAACAATAAAAAATATGAATTGACATAAATAGCCTTTAAACAATAGAGTGATGGGTAATAAATGAGTCATTAATTAGGGGTAATTGTGTCCACAACTCCTGCGAGATAACTCCCTAAGGGGGTGGTGGAGAGATATCTCACACTCTAAGGTGTAAGTTGGGAGATAACTTACAGGCAAATTGGGCAACCAAACAAGATTAGTTCTCACCTCTTATAAGTTATTGTCTTCAGCTTTGGAAATGACAAAAGTATGGACTTGACGTCATTATAGAAACATAAAGCTCGCAACACAATTAAAGTCTCCTTTATTTTATTTTATTTTATTTTTTGATAAAAAGTCTGCTTTATTTTTATTTTATTTTTTTTGATAGAGAGTCTACTTTATTTTTGAAGGAATGCACAAGTCTTATTTTTTTGATAAGACATAAATCAAAGTCTTATTTATTTATTCACTACTATAACTAAGTAATCAACTTTAGCTTAATTAATAGTTTAAATAAATATACATAGTTTTAGATTAAAGATTATTAATTTGGGACCTACGTACCTAGCTAGCTAGATAGAATGAAGAAATGTGTAGGTGGCGTCCATTTGGAGGGATCCACCAATTAGTCAATATCAAATGGCCCCATGAACTCTGTCTAGATTCAATGGTCATGTCAACCTAACTACAGATTTGTAGATGCATACGTCCTAGATCGGAAGGTTCTAAATGTAAGTCCAAATTAGTCAATGGTTGTCCTAATTTAGATTATATTCAGTGCCACCTTGCAGCAATCGAAAATAATTATTTTATATACTTTTACATAAATATATACTCACCGATTGCACTCAATCGAGCAATATAAAAGAGTTTGATCCATGTATAATTGATCTCAATTAATTTAAAATTAAAATTATATTATATACATATATATGGTTGAGGTGGCAAGACACGTAGGCAAGAGAAGCCTATTGAATTTGCTAAACACACCCACACAATTGTCTTACACACGCCACAACCAACAAATGACCAAAATGTCCTCACCTCTTTCACACCCACCACCTTGTCAACGTCGATCGCCACCGCCGACTGCTGCAGTCATACACCGTCCTCCAAAATAGCCTTATTGACAAAATATCCCCTAGAATATATATATATTATCTTATATATAATGGCAATACCCATTAAGATCTTTTTGAAGCCAAAATAGTCTTATTGACAAAAGTACCCATCAATGTTAACATATGATTGGATGAAGATTTTTTTGAGAAAATAAAAGTAAAGGTGTTCAAGTAAATTCGACTTAACTAACATAAAAGTTGGGACTTAAAAGTGGAGAGAGAGAGAGAATGTGTGAGGATTTGAAAGTGATAAACGTGGAGAGAGAGAGAGATAGAAAGAGAGAGATATCGATAATCGTATAGTAGTTATCTTTTTTTTGATATAAGTAATTTATTAATTGAATCTTTTGATTTAATTAGTCAAGTTGCTAGAAACATTAACATACGTAGCACGTGCCCTCTCACTAGTATACGTAAATATATATATCAAGATTCTTCAAGACTGATACAATATCAACAAGTTTTTACCTTGATAAATTAGGAGGCTTCTCTTGACAACAACTACATGACTAATTAATTACATTGACAACAATTGGCAAATGGCAACAATACCTGATTGACAACAATTTGCAACTCAAAACTTGATTATAGCGAGCACCATTGATCATATATATAGTCTTTGCAGATGTTTGTATAATAATCTAATTGCAATAGAGTAGGCCGGCTCCTTACCACCAAACTGTCTTCGTGGATGTTTGTATAATAGAAATTGAATTATAGTGAAAAAAAAAAAAAAAAAGTTGAAATAAGACATTTGTTAAGGCATGCAAGTGGTTAGTGAAAAAGGTCGAATATTTACATTTGCTTTAGTTGGTAATATTTTATTTGAGAAATAAGCTACTTTACAATTATATGTCAAGGTCTATCTTTTCTATTAGTAATCAACAAGCACTAATTATCCGGGCTATAACCGATGTAGAAAGTAATTAAGAATTTAAAAGGTAAAGATATATTTTCTTGTCTAAAAAAAAAAAAAAAAGACCTGCTTTTCTTTGAAGAGGATTTTCATTTTTCTTAATCAAAAAATAAAGAAAATTTTTATAATGAAAGGTAGAATCACATACTAGACTTTTTCTTTGAAGGAACTTTGAACTTTTAGCAATAAATATAACTTTTTGGCCTAAGAGCGAAATAAACATAAGTGCCTTAAGCAAGATTTCACATAAGAGCCTTATGGTAATTAAAGAAAAAAATCCGGTATAATATATCATATATAGATCCAAAGCAGCTCTAACTCTGAATTAATCGTGGCCTTATTATGCATGGTTACCTAGCACTAAAAGGCTCAACATTAAAAAACTTGTTCTGACTTACGAAGTATTAATTCTCACAATTCTTTTTTTTTCAATTAATTAATTATATAAATTTGTAGTTTATTTTATTTTATTTTATTTTATATTGTGCTTGTGCCAAAATAACTAAAAAAAAAAAAAAAAAAATGTTCTATATTTCACAACAAAATTCTCCAATAACCCCCTTCATGCATGTATATATATATATGTTCTTCACCATGATCTTCTTTTCTGATGGCCCCCTAAAACTCTACTGCCTCCTTTCCTCACAAATTTTGATGTTTGAGTAACCTTAATATTATGAACTGCACTGCCTAAATGCCTACCAAACTTGAATGGCCTTGCACCACCTCTGCTCATGTAAACATCATTTCTGCTTATTCCAACTCGAACTCTATGGCTTCTCGGCCTCAAAGACCGTCGTCGAAAGCGAACTCTCCTGCATTGTCTTGATCGATTATAGAGAATATTCGGTGACTCCCATTGCCTCCTCGGCATGTGATATGAGAAGCTTCCATCGCCAAAATCATCGGTGTCAGTTGAATAATAGTATTCTTCCATTTCGCTCATGCGGGCTCGGTGGTGTCTTTGTCGTCTAACCATATTAATTCTTGTTTTAAAGCACAAGAAGGCGCAAACATACTCCCAAATAGAAAACCATGATACCATACATGTCCATAGCATTCTGCACAAACTTCTGCAAAGGCAGCCGCAGATGCCGGTTTTGTATAGAAGATAGAAGAACAAAAGAACTGCACACAACATGTAGAAGAAATTAGTAGCACTTATAAATTGCCTAGAATGTTAAAGTTCGTCATTCGATCATTTAAAATCAAATGTTCAATATTTTCATCTCATCCAAATCGCAGTAGAGAGCAGGATATATATTAATGGTTGTCGCATTTTTTGGGCGAACCGACGATGTCTGTTATGTAGTCAAATGCAATGCAGGACTTCTTTGATACATATGGTAAAGCAGATTTTTAATTATGATCATCAATTCTTAGGATTACTCCTCCATCACAAACTTATGAGGGAAAAAAAAAAAAAACATTTTTGCAGCAGAACATTATATTGATCTGAACTTACCGATATACAAAAGAATCAAGACAGCTGCCATCTTTAGCAGATTGACGACGCAGAAATTCTCTATGTAACAGATGAGATCCCATGTGGATCCACATATTGAGCTGTATGAAACAAAGACCAAAAATTTCTACTTAGTATGATAAAGATTGAACCCTTCCTGTTGGAGCAAGATACCAAGTACAATTTATCTAAATAGAGCAGTATAGGCATGATCCGAATGAATAAAAAACCAACTCGAAACACGGAAAAATTGCTCAAACTCCTTGTAAATGGAAACAGTAATAGTCCAAATTCAGAAACAATGAAGTTCTTCTTAAAGGACATACATAGGTTGATTCAGTAACACTTTACCAAGATCGCGATGTTGGTTCAAGCGGCCAAAATTATGACAGAAAACATGTTTTCACCATGAAATGTAACAAGATTTTTAAAAGGTACGTTGCGACTTCCATTATCAACAACAAAACAACAACAACATAGCCTCAGTCCCAAATTAACTGGGGTCGGCTACATGGATCAAACTTTTCCATTGTGCTCGATTAAGTGCAATTGATGGTGAGCTTTTCAAACCATTCAAATCCCTGCGACTTCCATTATCAAAGAAAAAAAAAGATTTTTAAAATGTGCGCGCATTGAGCTATATGAAAAGACTCCAATTCATTTGCTTCGAAACTTTTGTCGTCGGCATATCAAATACAGGCGTGGTTGAGTAAACCACCTTAATTATATATCATGGTCTACTATTTGTGAACAAATTTCAGATGTAAAAAGTAAATTAACAAGGCGTACCCGCAAGATTTTCCGGATATCAAATTGAGCGGTCCTTCGAAGAGATTATTAACAACTTTAGTAAAGCCAGAAAGAAATGAACCAACAATGTTGCCCATCAAGTGTTAAACCAGATCACTGCTGGTGGAAGTTAAAAGGGTAGATCCTGAATTGATAGGAGAAAAAGAAGCAATGAATAAGAGAAAGACAAGTAACCAAAATAAAAGAATATACACAAGTTTTGTCAATGAACTTCAACACCTGTAGAGAACAAAAAACAACAATCCGAAATTAGTTTGGGTTGCCGGATACATGGTTCAAATTCACCGGACTCTTCTACTCTACTCGTTTTAATGCACTTTATGATGACGCGCATTCAAAATCCTTCTTAACCAATACATCTTTAAGTAATCTTAAGTCTGTGGAATTTCATTAATTTCTATTACGTTGAGTTTTATGACCGGGGCATTTGCAGTTCCTCTATTATCAAATATTGAGAGACATCTATATGAATTATTTTGAGAATCACAAAAAAAAAAAAAAAAGAGATTTCAGATTTGACAAGTGAAGTATTTCAAATTCCTTGCAGATTCAAACCATTTCAAAGCAATCACTAAAAGGGTATTAATTAGTTGTCAATTCAAAGCAAAAAGTTCATTGAAAATGTCACTATTTTTTTCTATACCATCAAAGAATTTCTTCCAAGCAAACTATGAACATTGGTTCTATTTATAAAAGAATTAAGAGGACAAGAGAGCAAAGTGGGCATACCCCCAGTAGTTGGAATGAACAGCAACGGAGTTCTCTTGTGCAACGTTGTTGATCCGTTCTGTTAATCGTCAATTGTTCCCAATTTGATCTTCTTTAACGAGGTTTTTCAAACTGAAATATAACGGTTCTCAAACGCATTACAAGATAGTCTCACTTGCATCCAACGGTCGAACCGCTAAGTTGTATTTTTTTTTTCTTTTGGTAATGTAAGTTGTATAATTTATTTTTAAGTCAGAAGTTTTATTTTTTGGGAAATGCTAAAGTAGCCCACTTTCGATGTGCGTAAAATGGGGACCAGGTGGGTGGCCACCGTGTGATACACCAACACCTAGAGAGGTGTGTGAAACGCATCTCAAGGTGCATTGCATGACGTTACCCACTTGGTGCCTATTTGGCGTTGTCGAATTGGTTACTAAAATATTTTTCTTTATTTTATAGGGTGATAGTTTTTTATGCTCGAAGCAATTTATTTCCAAATTTTTTAGGCTTTTTTTTTTTTACTTTCACGAGAGTCAAATCCATGATACGATGTTCTTTTTTTTTTTTTTTTTTTTGATTCCAACAGAATCGAACTCAAACGTCTTCAAATTTTGTCTTTTGGCAAGTGATGCGCTTGTCATCTCACCAAAAAATGTTTCGCCCTCTTCAAATTTTGCCTTATGTTTCGCCCTCTTCAAATTTTGCCTTTTGACAAGTGATGTCATGTCATCTCACCAAAAATGTTTCGCCCTCTTTCTCTTGCTCTTAATCCACAATGAATTAGTGAGATGTTGGCGTCACACCAAGTGATTGTCGTCGTGGGACACTAACATTGTATTAAAATTTAATGAAATACTAGAGTGGCTCAGGTAGGACACCCACGTGTAAAACACATTCATCATCCACCCACAACACACCTCTATATGCATGAGCTGCCTTGAGAATCAAGAGCGGTCGGATGAATGCGTGTTGCACCTACATGTCCTACTTGAGCACCACAACATTTTCCTAGAGTTTTAAGCCTCTAGTCGAGATTCCGAGAATAGCCGGGCGTCGAAAACCAAGGGGAAAGATGACAAGTGACAACGCAAATTAATACTAATTAGTAATTACTGCTCTAACAACCCTAATGCACTACAGATTGCACAATGAACAAAACCATGTTATGCCCCCCCAAAGCATTTTTGGTGAGATGATAGAAATATATCACTTACCAAAAGGCAAGTTTTGAGATGTCGTGAATTCAACTCCCACTTAACAACAACAACAACAACAACATAACCTCAATCCCAAATTAATGGAGGTCAGACTCCCACTTAAGTCAAAAAAAAAAAAAAAACCATGTTATGCATCTCGAGATGTTTATGATAATTTTTTTTTAAATACACGGCACCATCGAAAAAAAGAGAGCATATTAAATCTCAGTGAAGTTTAAGCACCAACACCAAAGGACATCCTCAGAAATTCTAACATTCCCCAGAATACATAGCCCATTAAGATTCTTTAAACAGCAACATCCTTGAAAAAAGAATTAAGGGTGATGATAAAAAAAAGGACTGGCTGCTCATAGTGTTCACTATTTGTTTTTTTTTTTTTTTTTTTTTTAATGAGACAGTGGTATTAGTCCATGCGTCCCTTCAACGTGCTCTCCCTCACTTCCGTTGGTGTTCTGCAGCACAGCAAAAAAGCATGTCAACAAAAAGTGTGATCTCCATTCAACAAGGCGACTTTCCTGCTGTGATATGCTTATCAGTTAATGAGTCGAAGGACTCGAAGAACAAGAAATGTAGAGGTTCTTCAAGAAAAGCGATTGAAGCATGGGAATGGGAATGGGAAAGTTTTTTAGACGAGATGAGAAAGGAATAGCATAAACCAATGGATGGGACCAGTCGACTAGACCTAGTCCTGCCCAAGGCCTTGACTCAATAGCTCAAGTGAATAAAACATGCCTCGGAAAAAGATTGATGATAATACATTAGAAGAAAATGTTTTGTGGGTTAAAATTCAATCGGACTCGATGTATTTCATCATTCTTCATTCCCAAATTTTGATTTTGTTCTAGCTTTTGTAATTATAAACTTGTAATAATGCAAAAGCCATTTCCGATTAAAAAAGAAAAGACTAATGTATTTCATGTGTGATGCACAACTTAAATGAATGAAATGATGGATGCATGAAAAAGAAAAACCCAAGGTAAAGTACTCACACAACATAGACATGTCCTCCCCACCCACTCAAACAATCACGATCAACTGAAGCTTGCAGCGCTTGAGAAATGGTTTCAAATAGTTCATCAGGCTCCTGGAGGAAAATCCAAGTAGTAAGTCAGAAATAAGGAAAACTATAGATCATAAGAGCTGTTAGGTATTGACACGATTTTCTTTTCCCTTTTCCACTAATATGCTCGAGCAAGAATGTCATAGCAAATAATTTGGTCAGATTAAAACTATATATCATAAGACGTTGGTTTTCTTTTTCCTTTTCCACTAATATGCTCGAGCAAGAATGTCACATCCCAAACCAAGTTCGCTCCTGAAACCATTATGCCAATGTCCCATCGTCTTAATGACTTGATCGTTTCCAATACGTGCTAGGAATCTATCTAAATATTTGTGATTGTCATAAGATTTTCAACATAGAAAGTAGTAGCTTGCACAAATATGTAACCAACCATGTCCGGCTTGTACATAGATTCACAGGCACCATAAAGAGACTCTGAAGCTGTGCCAGCTACAACAAAATCTTTGGCTAGTTCCCTGAGAAAAATAAATAAATAATTATAAAATCATTAGGCATTCACTAAAACAGATCAGACCATTAAATCAACCTCTAAATTTAAAAATATTAACATCTAATAATAGCACAACAATTGCACTAACGAAACGAGTCAAACGACGCTAGCTGCAATAAGTTTTATGTCAATTTATCATCCAAAGGAAAGTCTTACGGCTACAGCCTACAGGTCATCCCTAAAGGTCAACCTTCTAATATTTGATGAGAGATAACTTCTCAACATCATTACGAATATATTACTCAGCGGCATAGCCATTTAAGGGCCTCAAGTGCAAGTGTTAGAAACGGTTTGTGTCTAAAGGCCACATCTGTTTATATTTTATTTTTGCGGACGCGGGAACTCGGCTAAATGTATCCAAAAAACTTGGACACAAATACTAAGACACAACACATATGTATGTGCGTATGTGTGCGTGTGTGTGTCTATCATACTTACAAGCCTATGAGCCTATATTATTTCCTAATTTCCTTTCCCTGCTTTTTTTCGCTTTTCCTTCCCTTTTCCTCGTCTTCTTTACTCGACTTTCAGGAAGTTCTTATTTGTTCTTTCTTTTTTTCTTTCTTCTAAAAATTTCTTTCTTTTTTTTTTCACAGAACTTTAGCAATGTAATGTCAAAATATTCTTCAGCATCAAATAATGTACCAAGCATTCAACACATGTACTTCGGGTTAGAATGAAGGGTCAACAGTAACCTAGTCCTTTATACCTTCTCATCAGTTGTTTTCTTTTACTTTTATGCCACTAGTTGCATATATATGTTTTTTGTCAAAAATATAAATTTTATAGATACAATAGGTGAGCACACACCGTAAAATATAGGACAAGAAAGATGCTGAAATGACCAAGGTAAAACTATATAACAGCCCAAAAAATCACTAGTGCGCCACAATATTCCGTATCCACCTGCACTAGTAAAACTTAAATCTGAATTTCTTTTTTCTCGAGTCAATAAATCTAAATTTCTTTAAATCATAATTTAGTGAGAAATTGTGATTATTTTAAATGTTATCATAGCCTTTGTTCATCCTTCATAATATACTAGTAACTTTTACAAGCATAGCACTTTTTTAGTCATGTGTATCGCATATGTCATTCATTGGCTAACTTATAATGCCAAACCCCCTTAAAACCAAGGCAAGGATTAAAAAATCCAACTGTGCCTAAGATTTTGATCAGTAATTTGGAATCAATTCGAGGAAGCCTAATTCAATGTGAGAAAGTTTTGCAAAATCCTAACACTGCAGGGCTTAGAGAGTACAAATAACATCATCTAAGTACAAAATTCTAACACAGCAGAGACTAGGGAATACAAATAGCATCATCTAAGTAGTAAGTATTGGCGACATTCAAGTTTTGTCAAGGCACATCAATGAAGCATGTTATTTATAACATTACGTGTCCTTTCTTTTTTCATACTTGATGTTACGTTGTCCTATGTTCAGTTTTAATGATTTTAAACTGTTGGAGTATATAATCCCACATCGGAAATGTAATAACAGTTGGTGTGGTATATGAGTGGAGTAGATTGAATTCTAGCACAAGCCAATTGGTTTTGTGCAAGATGGGCTCCAACCCCATTTATATACCCACACATTCGTGTGGCCCAACACTCTCCAAGCCTATGGATTTCTACATGGTATCAAAGTGGAATGATCATGGGCTCGTGTTTGAAGACCTGGTCAGGCTAGCAATGAAGTATAGACCCGTTTGTGGACCTAGAGCCTCTAGGAGTATGCCTAGGCATGTTTGTATGGACATCTAAGAGTAGGTATGTGTTTGGAAAGTGACAAGTGGTCCAGACCCATTTGCACTTGAGGAGGGGGGTTGGAGTATATAATCCCACATCGAAAACATAATAACAGTTGGTGTGATATATGAATGGAGTAGTTTGGATCCTAGCACAAGCCAATTGGTTTTGTGCAAGATGGGCTCCAACCCCATTTATATACCCACATGTGCGCATGTGGCTCAACACTCTCTAGACCCATGAATTTCTACATAAACTTTTGTATATTTTACATTGCTTTAGTGCACTAAATTGAGCGAAGAAGAAGATTTAATCTACGTAGCTAACCTTAACCGTATGGGATTGAGGTTGTATCGTTGTTGCTAATGTTGTGTATTTTTTTCTTTGCACTTAGAAATTAGTCAAGATCAAGTCCAAATACTTGAGATTGATTTTTTGTCTCGCAAGTTGTCATATACATGGTTTTAAAAATCGACAAAATTCCCTAAATTTTGGCGAGTTTTATCCATTTCCAAAAGAGGGGAACGAAACCCATGTGTATGAAAAAAAAAAATCAAAATTCCGCAAAATATTCGATACAGTTCGGGGAAGTTCGAAATAATTTGAGGAAGTAATACGGACTAGTAGAAAAATTGCAAAACTTTCATGACTACGTGAAAGTTTTAGGGAAGTTCGTTGAAGTTTCAGGGAAGTCCATGAAAATTTCGGTGAGTTTTAAAGAAAGTTTTAGTGAGATTTTGTAGAATGTACCAAAACCAATCTAAAATGAAACATTAACACCTCAAAAGGAAAGTAGTCGGCCAATTGGATGTTGAATTGCGAAATAATGCCATATCAATTGTAAATTGCATGATGTATTAAAAAATAACTATTTTAAATAATTGTATTGTGACTCTTATACATTGCAATTGTATAACTATGTGTATTTTTCAACACATTTGAAAAAAATAAAAAATTGAGTTTTCGGCAGTACCATCTCAAAAAAAGAGTTTGTCATTTAAAATAAAACTCCATGGACCGTCTGCCATACACTCAAATTCTTAAGGAGTCCCTTCTAACACAAACTAAAGCTATATTTCTCTTTATCTACAACCCAACATTTAAACTTGGAAATAATGTCCATTTTCCCCCATCTTTGAGATTTTTTTTTCCAAAAAAGTATAACTAATTTGCATGGCACATTGTCCTTGAGAAGTAGCATATAAATGCAACCAGCGGGAATGTTGCAGTACTACTACAAGGAGCCTTATGGTGAATTGGCTCGAAAGGAACAAGAGGATATTTGATGCAGGTGTCACTGAAATGAATGCTATGTGAGATATCATCAAGTATAAAATTTCCATGTGGTTGATTGGTTGCATTTAAGGATATGGGTTTTCCATGGATGAGTGAGTGGCAAGGAAATTGAATTTCCATTGTAGCATGAGAGAATGAGAGTTGTCTTTGGGTTGCTTGAAGTCAACGTTCCTTTATCTTATTTTTTATAATCTTTTGCACTTGAAAGCCTTTTCAAGAATAAATCAATCTATTATAAAAAAACAAAAAAAAAAACAAAAACAAAAACAAATTAATCTAGGGAAGTTGGAAAAATTCAAATAGTTTTCAACAATTAGAAGACTTCTTTGTACTTCAATTATAATGATATGATGTTTGAGAGAAACGGACTAAATTTATAATTTCTTAACCAAGAAAACAATGTCAACTTTTTGAAAGTATGTTTATTATTTCTGAAATATAGCTAGCAGTATTATTTTTCATATTTCAGAACTATGATTATACGATTACTAAGTCATTTTTATAGCATTATTTTTTATCTAAATGTCAGGCTTATACTTGCTTGATAGGAAAAAGCCACACTACACATCATGAATTTTTTATATTATGCTCGAGTTCATCTACCACTGTATAGAATGACCTAACCAAACATTTAATATTATAGCATCACCCTATACTTCATTAAGCAGAAAAGTTGCAGAAACATATAAGAGAACATAAAATAACTTGTTTAGAAAAGCACATGTTAAAGAATTTGAGGGTATTAAAGGCACATGAGTGGGTACATCAAATGATCAAAAAGGGCGTAAGAGTTAACGCATTCTTAACACAGAGCAATAGCCTCATTGGCACTAATAGTATCATGACCCATAAATAATGAAGATGGATGGCAGCAAGGAAGTGTAAGCAGAAGGTTTCAAATGAGAAGGAAAGATGAAAATGGATGTGGGTGGGACAAGTGGAGGCAAATATCGAGATTTGGATTAACGTTGACTTCATCCATACATAATGACAAGAAGAAGTAAGAGCAATTTGACAACTGTTTTGGCTTGAATTATCCACACAAAGTGCATTTGTTCCAAGCATTACCTATTCAATTGCTTCACAGGTAAATACTTTCCTAAAAAAATAGAAGGCTACAAAATGATATGCATCCTTATACTTGTCACTGTCAGTGAGTCGGTAAGAAAAGTGAATACAATGAAAGAAAGATAGTGAGAAAGAGGAAACATACTTGGCACCAATTGAATCCATGGTACAAATGAATGGCTTATTATCATCTCCCAATCCAGCAATCACAGGCTGGCAAAAGTAAGGGCCAAACCTATAAGACGAGAAAATGCATTAATTTTGTTTCACTAACTTTAACTCTCAAGCAAGCATATTACATCATCAAGCAGCTATAGCCAGAAAACTTTAGCGTCAAAAAACCTTAGCAGGAGAACATGAAGATCAAACCAAAAATTTCTAAGTTCCTGAGGAGGGTCTTCATTGTTCACTATAGTTATGACTTAAGAGAGGCGAATTGAAACAGTCCAAAATGACCAAACCATTTTACAATGGCCTGTTACTTTACAAATTAAATTCCACATGATTACCAACAACTTCACAACAATATTAATTTCTACAACTATCCATTGAGATTTCTCAAATCGAAAGTCCGCAGTTAACAAGTCCAATCCAAGTATAACCATATACATTCAATGATGGTAGGAAAGATCTTCCTGATGCCAAACGCACACTAAATATCAAATTCTCAGTAAACTGAATCACTATCCTTCAATTGTTTAACCCTTTAAGTGCATTCATGGGTTCAGAGTGATAGGTTTAGAAAAAAAAATCACATCATAATACAGAAAAATCAATTTATTTTTACAAGAGAACGAAGAAAAACTCAATTGCCCAAAATAATCATCGTCAGTTGCTATCCTAGTTTTAAGATATCGAACAGATGACCTAGTAGGAGGAGTTCAAACATATGTTTATGTGCATACAACTCGCTAAAAACAACATAGCCTCAGTCCCAAATTAATTGGAGTCGGCTACACGGATCAAACTCTTTTATTGCGCTTGATTTAGTGCATACAACTCGCTAGCAACTTGAAAATCGATACGGTTCTTCTCGCCAAAGGAGAATGCATAACCACACAACTTGTTGTACGACGTTCGAGATTATTGCAGATAATGGATTAGAAAGAATTCTAGCAACCTCCTGCAGTGATTATTAGACAGCAAAAGGAGTACACATAAAGACGCCAGAGAAGTTTTGCATAGATGAGGTCTCAAGACTCTCAACTAGCCTTTGTCAGCTGATTCCTTAAAAAAAACTACATCTCTAAGAACTATAAACAAGAAACTACCTAATATTCTTATAAGGAAGTACAACAACCCAAGTCTATTCTTTCTCATGCTAGACAACATCAATCGAAACTCAAGAGTACTGCATTCCCTGGAGAAAACGGCAATAAATATTTTCTATAACAGCAAGAAGTCAATAGTTATTCTACGAAGCATGTCTCGTGTAAGACTTGGTCCCACTCTTTACCTAGGTTTTTCACTGGAATCGACAGAGAACAAGCGAAAACAAATCCATGAAAAATCATTTAATCAGTGCATTAGTCAAGTTAAAAAAACCAAGCCTCGTCCATGAATTAGAACCAAACTGTGCAAACCTAATGCCATAAAGTTTTGCCAACATTATCAAGTACCCTATTACAAATCACTTGGAAAGCTCACCATCAATCGCTTGGGACGATTAATTTAGAGGGATTTGAATGGTTTGGAAAGCTCACCATCAATTGCACTTAATCGAGCACAATGGAAAAGTTTGATCCATGCAGCCGACCCCAATTAATTTGGGACTAAGGCTATGTTGTAGTTGTTATTGTATCAAGTACCCTATTACAAATCGCTTAACATATGAAACGATCATTAGAAACAAAGCTTCATTTTTGGCAAAGTTCCCAACTGTTCCTCCTCCTGCAATAAGAACTTTGATTCAAGGTTACACATTTTCTACCTATCATCTCTTGTTATGCATCGAAATGCTCTAAAACTTTCGACATTCAGCAAATAAATGTGCTCATTACGCTTCACTCCGGCAACTACTAGTGCAACCAAAGATACTGAAATAGAAAGAACATGAATTGCTTCAATTCTAACCTCTTCTCGTAAAGAATCGCGGACACGAGGCTGGCGAAAGTCTCCGGCTTCATATCCCGCTCTTCGCGAAGCTGAAACAACTTGTGCCGGAAAACAAGCCGCTGATACCTAACAATCACAACAAAGCCAAAACCAAACCCCTCGTCAATCAAACCAAACAACCAAAGCTACAAACAGCAGAAACTGAAATCCTCACAGTGTCTGCGCATCGGTCGCCAACCCAGACAACCCTAGAAAGACTTTATCGTGGATTTTGAAGATCCTCTGAAAGTCAGTAGCGATGGTCTGCAACTGGACGCCGAATCGGCGATCGCTTGCGATGGCGAAGCAGTTCTTCCCAACCATCGCCACCAAAGCGCTGCCATTGTACTCGAAGATCTGCAAAACCAAACAAATCGTCAAATTTGATGAGTCTCGATCGCGATCGCGATCGCTTGCTTGACCTAGAAATCAATCGATCGACTGTGTTTTCGTTCGGATTTTAGGGTTTGGAGAACTCACCGACATGAGAGTGAAAGCTTTTGGGATTCGGGAAATGGAGGGTTTGGGATTTTGATTTGGATTTGAGTTGAGTTTGTGTTTTGTGTTGAAGTGGCTTGGCTCCGAAGAAAGAACAACTGCGAGGGCGTTTGGGAGTTGGGGTAACGCTATCCAATCCGAGGTTAGGATATCACGTATAAACAGAATGGGTTCAGTATTTTTTTCGTAAGAAAGAAGAATAATTTGGGACTAATATGTACATAATAATGCTACAATAACAAAGTTAAATCACAACGCATTGCATAAAAGCTGATGTGATGTGTAGGTTCGACATCAAAATCTCATAAAAAACCACCGCAACACCTCATTTTGATGTGGGCCCATAAGCGCGCATCAGTTGTTGTACAATGTGATGTGATTTAGGCCTCGTTTGATTCGTTTTTGTTAGCTTACAGTGTTAGTATAGAGTTATCTTTTTGGAGTTAATATTTTCATGTTTGGTTCAACTTTAAATTTGTAGAAAAATTTCAAATTTTTAAACAATAAAAAATATGAATTGACCTAAATAGTCTTCAAACAAGAGAGAGACATGTAATAAAAAGGTCATTAATAAGAGGTAATCGTGTCCACAACTCTTAAAAGATAACTACTTAAAGGGTGGTGGGAAGATATCTCTCACCCTATAGTACAAGTTGGAAGATAATTTAAAAGCAAGTTAGGTAACCATACAATATTAGTTCATAACTCCCTGCGAGTTATCTCATTTGAGATATCTCCACCTCTTACCAAACAAGGTCTTAGTGTTGTCATTGTAGCATGTTTGGTACGTATTTTAGTTGTGCTATTGCCCTTTTGTGGTACATGATGTTGAAGTCTATGATTCTCTTGTTCAAAATAAATAAATAAATTGGCAAAAAAACCTCATTTGGTCCTTCTAACTTTCAAGTTTTTAATAATTTGGTCCTTAGGCTTTTATCAGTCCACTTTTAGCCTACGAACATTTATTTTTCTCTAATATTTTGTCTTTTTGTTTAGTTGAAAAGTAGCAGCCGTTGACGAAGTGGCTCACGAGCTATTCACAAACTGATTCATTAGTTCAAAAAACCAATCGTGAACCGTTTGTAAACTCGCTTTGTCAGCAACTGTTACTTACCAACTTAACAAAAGAACTAAAAAGTATAAAGAAATGAAGTTCGATCATGGGATCGAATTTGTTGTAAAAAGTGTAAACTCATGAAAATTTGAGGATAAAATGAATAAGAGGCTAGAGATGAGAATGTAGAGATTTCATTCATACATTGGTGTGTTCTTTACAAGTGAATGAACCCCCTTATATAGGCATTTAGTCATGATGAGAATAAGTACTTGCCTGAAAGTGTGCAAGTCTCGTGTCATACAAGATTACAAGTTACATGACAATACATACACAAGTGATTATATATTGAAGTTGAATACAAGTTATGTAGAGTGTACAAGTTACATTCAATGTAGAAGTCATACTTGATGTTACAATTCAATGTGAGAGTCATGTTTGACAATTTGATCATTCATAAGCTTGGTTAAAGGGTCATCAATTTACAACACTCCCCTTGGATGATACTTTTGAGAGAATATGTCTCGTTAAAAACTTTGTACTAGAAAAACCACTGTGGAAAAAAATCTAGTATAGGAAAAAGAGTACAATGTTCTCGTCAATCTTGATTTGTAATATAATATTGTTGATTGCCTCATTAAAAACCTTGCTAGGAAAACCCAGTGGGATAAAATCATAGCTAAGGAAAAGAGTGCAACACATTGATACACTTTGAGAGAATATATATATGCCTCATTAAAACCTTTACTAGAAAAACCTTGTAGGAAAAAAAATCTAGTATAAGAAAAAGAGTACATTGCTTTCATAATTTTTTTTTATATGGAGTATAATAATGTTAGGATTGCTCCATTAAAAACCTTGCTAGGAAAACACAGTAGGATAAAACCATAGCGAAAGGAGAAGATTGCAATATACTAATCAATATAGATACAGAGTTTTAATATTATTAGAATTGCCTCATTAAAAACCTTGTAAAGAAAACCAGGTGGGATAAAACCATAGCAAAGGAAAAAAAGTGCAATACACTAATCAATAACTCATTTTGATTCTCCCCCTCATGTTCACATGGGTGAGACATCTTGTGCATTTTGTTGCACATGGACATCGTTCTCTATATTAACAATTTAATGCTGAAGCATATGATTGTCACTCTTTTGTGTATAGTACTTGCATCAAGTAATTGATTCATAACTTGTTGCTACTTAATGATCCTTTGAACTTTGAGTTTATATTAATTTATACATGGATCATAATACAACAAATTTAATGTAATTTGATGTGTTTTAAGCAATTTCACGTCATTCCTTTTGAATTGGCTTATATCTCCCCAATGGTGGGAAAATTGCTTCATCAAAATGACAATTAGCAAAACTTGCTATAAATAAATTCTCTATTAGGGATCAATGCATCTTATAATATGATTGATGGAGAGTTAAATCAATATAAGTCTCTATTGATTTGCCTTGAGATAATCTCGGTGATAAAAAAAATCAAGTTCGATAAAGGATGTTCGTGCTAATTTACAATATTTTCGCATTATTGATGATTATGGATAATCAAATAGATATTTCCACATTATGAATGTCATTTGATTTATGACGACATTCGTTTTAATGTGTCTTATATATTCCAGAAGTTAAAGCCGAGAATATCATACTCAGATTAAATCATATTCATATAGATAAATTTTCTATTATTATGAGTAGACTTCTTCTGAACAAGACATTAACAATAAAATTGTTGTATTGGATATTGCCTGAACATTAGCCTCCGCTAAGTTCGAATTCGAGAAATATTCACTTTTATATTATAATGTACATGCATGTAGCACGATACACAAGACATAAACTCATCGCCCATATTTAGGTCACGATTTAAACATATGTCGATGTGCATGTTTTATCGAGTCATTTTCAATGATAAAATTCATAATATTTTGCCTTTGATTTGAAGGCGTGGTAAAGTCACAAGAATATTCGGGTATATATATGACAATATTTAGGCAAAATAGACTTTCATATATGACCAAAAAATGTCACAATTATGAGCTCATTGTCAATAATTATTTGCCCTTTGTAGTGGTGCACCACTTTTGTTCCAATTTTTGTGGAATTGTCAATACGACCTTTTTTACGATATTTTCACCTTTTCCACGTCCATAAATTTGTTATTGCGATCATGATCATTATATGCAACATATGCTTCTTAATTTGGTGAACTAATTGAATGAGGCGATATTATATTTATAATATCTCATTATTTTACTCGGCTATCATGAGACAAAAAATCAATCCTTAATATTTATTGGATTGACGTGCGCACTAGATATTTGTTGCAGCAATAAATCGAGGCGGGCCACGTGACCTTCTTTTTATTGTCTCATCAGTCATATTTTCACATAGCCTCAACATAGAGGTAATTAAAATTGCGGAATTATAATTGATATTTGATTGATTAAATTTTGTAGCTTGACTCAACCGCTCATTTTGAGCTTTTGGAGCATTTCCTTTTTTGGTATTTATATATTTATAACTCCATAGGGTGAAAAGATATATAAAGTGAAACATTCACTTTTCAAATCTCTAAAGAGATATTGACAAATGATTTAAATTTTGTATAACACAACTTAGTCTTGCGTAGATGTTTTATTCACAAATTATAATATCTAATTGTTATGACGAGTAACTCTACATCGGTAATATAATAAGGCAACAAGTTCACCTATGGTTGAATAATATTTTGAAAATAAATTTAATATAAAATAGTTTTCCCTTTTTATGTAAAAACATAACATATGATTAAATATATGTTCACAACTTGATTCATTAATAAACAAAATGTAATATTCGTATGAGTTGGTGGGACAACCTCGGGTTGGGTGGTGAGAAATAGTCTACTTAATATCATGCCTCCTCGAGCAGGATAACCCGTCTTCCTTTCAATGTTTAGCTTTACCAAGGGGACAAGGCTTACTCCTTTTATCAACTCAAACTTATAGCATTATTTGTATTATAAAATCAAGAATATAACAATAACTAATCGTTTGTAGTTTTAAGAGAAAAACTATATGTCACACATTGACTTTTGATTTACGATGTAGAAGATCGTACAAGACGCATGTCTACAGAGCATACTTTCATAGTCGGTGACGTTACAATGCATCCAAATCAACAAAAAACGAGAGAAGTTATTGGACCAAATAATACTATTTGCCTCTAAGTTTTTTGCACTTGATAATGTAAATGCAGAGGTGATAGAATTGAAGTGGTGGAATTGGATGAAACTTTGTAATTGAGACTGTAGGGCAATAGATTTGCTATGACTAGATTGACTTGACTAGATTGTATAAGAGAATCAGGTGCAAGACGAGAGATTTTCGACTTGGGCTTGTATGCAATTCGTCTAGTTCTAGGCTTCTAGCAATGCTGCCCATTGCATAGAATATGGACTTGGGCTATTAGGTAAGTGACATGAAGACAACCGTATCTCGAGGCACGATCCAATGAATCTCATCAATGTTTGCGGTAAAAAAATTATGTACCCCTAACATTTCTCATTTTTTTGGTAGGAAAATGTTTTTGTAATCCAAAAATGACACGCACTCATGGGTGTTCCTTGATTTTCGCCATGTTGTGTATGTGCATGCATACCGATGAGTATTGAAAGAATGCACACAAGTTTCTCTAATTCTCAATCCCCACATACGAATCTACCCATGTACATTAATTTAGCCTATATATATATAGGGGTGACAAAAAATCATGTCTAGACAACTCCTTACCTACTATAAAAAAATATATTCATTGTTCAAATTCGGTCCAATTTTAAATACTAACTTGTCCATATCTAATTTGCTTAAAACTCGAGTTGTCTGATTGTCCGGATTTGTCGCAATCTTGAAAACTAAATTCTTATTTTAAAAGTTTCTTCAAATGTTAAAATATATGTGTATTCTATATAATCTCATGTGATGGAATTTGAAAAAGTAGCTTCAAAATCTCAACAAATATTGCAAAACTAAAAATTATTGTAACATTATGTAAATAATTCATGTAATTAAAAATTAATGTCAAAAAACAAATGTTCAAATATAAAAAATTTAATTAGTTCAATTCATTTTAAAATCAAAGATATAGTACATTAATTTCTACGTGCATTAGAATAAATTGATGTTTATTAATCTATTTTACAAGTACTAAGTATCCAATATACTTTTTTATCAAAAATATTTTAACTCTATCTAAAATTCGAACCGGGTTTGGGTCGGGTTTGGAGTTTCAGGGCCTTGTCCAGACCCGACCCGATTTTGAATTCGAACGAGAGGTCTTTGTCCAAACCCAACCCAAATTTGTTAAGACATTGTCTGAACCCTTTAAATTTCAAGTCGGACAAAACCGAATCGACGGCTCCAAATACTAAATTGCCACCCCCTATATACAAGGGATATGCAAAAGATGTACGCGTTGCCCCTACACCCGCCCACCCAATTGAATATTAAAGCCCAACCTATGTACATTAATTTTATTTTTTTTGGTATATACGTATACCCATGTATATTAATAAATGACTCAAAGCGCTTTGAGTTTAGTTTAGCCATCTCATAAATATGATATTTATAAAAATACACTCTTATTAAGTATCGTAGATACTTTAAATTTAGAATTTTCTTTTTTGAAAGTTGGCCCCCGTACACTTAAGATGCTGACTTTGTCCTTGCAATCCCATGGATTAATTGGAGAAAACAACGCGATAGTTTTGGTAATCCAAGTCCATTATGTACATGCAAGTACATAAAAAATAAATAAATAAATAAAAGTAAAAATCCTATATTTTTGTTGTAATTTGAGTGTCTACGCTACCCTTCAGTACTGCTGCAGTTGGTTTTAGTTTCCTATCACACCTGATCTACTGGAACTAGTAGGTGTGTTTCTCGTAAAATCCATAGTCAGATATTATTAGTCTCGTGTCACAATAATCACTTTTTGTATAAAAAAAAGTCATAATGGTTGTTTTATTGTTCCAACAAACAGGTTATAATCTGCTCATTAGCTCACCTAATTAACATAATACCCCAACATGTGAAAACCCTATGCACCACATGTGACACAAAGAAAACAAAATTAGATCATTGAAAAAGCAGCATATATAGACGTGTTGCTTCTTGTCAAAAATCAAGTTCAAGTTCTTGTACTTTCTTTTATCAAATTTTTTAAAAAAAAAAAAAACTAATTCTAGCCTGCCCTTCTAACTTGCCCTCACAAAGCGATCTTGAGATAGATGAAACATCACTTATCGAAAGGCAAGATTCTGAGAGCGAGTGGGTTTCAACTTCCATTGAATTAAAAAAAAAATAACAACTTAATCGAGGTCAACTAGGAGAAATGCAATTATACATAATTGGGATGTGTATGAATATTTATAGCCCGATGTGAGTCCGAATTCGTGTGCATTTTTTTTAGGAAAGGAGACAGTGATCCCAGAACTTACGTGCATTTTATGTTGTCATCGTAACATTTCAATTAATGGTTGAATAGTTTTATAATTTGAATAGTGATTGGATAATTATATGCTTCCGATGCATACATTTGATACACAATTGTAAGAGTTCTTTGGATGCGACTCATTGTTGGTGCCCGCGCACATCAATGCAAATGTCAAAGTAGGGCAGGGTTGATAAAATGATATATTTTCTTGAAAAATACTTTTGTAACCCAGCCACTAGACCACAATATATACGTGTCAATGTTGAGTTCATTAGGAGGTTCCACATTTTTTTTTTTATTTTTCAAGAAAAATAAAAAGATATTCACACTCACGATTATAAAAAAAAATATCACCTATTATATATTGTGAAAATTAAAGGTTGGTTTTTTGTCAAAAAAGGAAAAAAGTTTAGTGTTGCAATTCTATAATTTTTGATGAATGGAAAAGAAAAATGTTCAAAGAAAAATAGTAAATTTCGTGACATTTTTTTGCGTTTGATAGCCAAAATTTTCTCGCGGAAATATTTTCTCACGATTGCCAATTTTTCATATTAAACCATATATTTAATTTTTCACCTATTATATATAGTGGGAAAATTGAGTTTTCTTTTGAGAAAATGAGTTTTCATATTAAGATGACGCATTAACTTTACATTTTAAATATGAAAATTATTATATTTACTATATATTATAAGTTTTTGATATTTATTTCAAAACTAGTTGGTGGTGAGTTTTGAAGGAAAAAAGATTTATATATGCAATTAAAACACATGTAGGGAAATTTTCTTATAAATATTTATTAGGAGAACTTATTAAGAAAATGTTTTTTTTTTCTACGAAATATTTTCTTTGTAATCAAACATGGCCCAAAGTAATTGAAAACAAATAATAATAAAAAATCTATGGAAAATGATTGGGTGGGGTGGCATACCTGTAACAGTATATATATTTGTTAATAAATATTTATAAGAAAATATAGTGGGAAAATATTTATAAATTTTCTTATAAATATTTAATTAACTCATATATGGTAATTTTTCATATTAACTCATATATTTACTTATAAATATTTACAAATCTATGAGAAATTTTCTTATAAATATTTATAAATTTTCTTATAAATATTTACTATATATGGTAATTTTTCATATTAACCCATATATTTAATTTTTCACCTATTATATATAGTGGAAAAATTAAATTTTCTTTTGAGAAAATGAGTTTTCATATTAAAATGACGCATTAATTTTATATTTTAAATATGAAAATTATTATATTTACTATATATGTTAAGTTTTGATATTTATTTCAAAACTAGTTGTTTGTGAGTTTTGAAGAAAAAAAATTTATATGTGCAACCAAGCACATATATGAAAATTTTTTTATAAATATTTATTATGAGAACTTTATTAAGAAAATATTTTTTTTGTAATCGCCCAAAGTAATTGAAAATGAATAATAAAAAAAATCTATGGAAAATGATTGGGTGGGGTGGCGTACTTTTAATAGTATACATATTTGTTACGCAGTTACTGAGGTCCTTCGGATGCACTTCGAGATGCAGGTGGGAGCACATCCGTGTAAGATCCAAAGACTGTTTCGTATGATCGGCGCGTACGGCGCTTACGTGTGAGCCGAATTGGTTGATGTGGGTGGTAACAGATTTACGCGTTGAACTCTACGCAACGATCTAGCTTGCCTTGTTGGCTTTCCGAGTACCCAAAATATTTTGTCTGTTATTGTTCTTTATCAACGCAAACAAATTAACTCCCCTAGATTATAACGTGAGTATATACCACTTCAAACAACAAACAAACTCCCTTTAAAACTTTTAATTTTTTTTAGAAAAAAAAAACCTTTAAAACTTTAAATAATATCATTTTTTTTTTGGATTCTAAAATCTGTTTTTGGATTTAAATGGTTCTCAAAAATATTTTTTATTATATAAATTAATGCACGAGTAGCAACCTCTACCTCTTTAAACGGTAGTATTTTTGTTCAAATTACAAGTGAGCCAGGCTAAACGCACCCTACCTTTTACTTAGGGTACTCCACGAAAAAGTCAAACTTAAAAAAAAAGTCAATTCTACTGCAAAAATGACTCTTAAAGCCCCCTCAGCATTGCGATTAGTGTACCCACATTTATTTTTCCTCTCGTTTAGTGCACATCATCATCATCCCTCCGCACACTCTTTTCTTGTGATTTGTAGGGCATCATCAAGTGGTTCGGCCTCAGAGTCAGAATCTCGATCGAATAGTCGATCAAAGGTCTTGAACTTTTAATTAGTTGGAGAGTCAGTCAGAACCCACCGAACCTTTAGGTCAGTAGTTGTTAACTAAATTTCACGAAAGAGGTTCGGTTTGACAACACTGAACCTAGAAGATAAGTCTCAGCAACATGTCTTCGAACCTAAAATAAATATCTCAACTAAAGTTTTGGAGTTGGGTGCTTCGATTTGGATAAAGAAGTATTTTAGTAAAAATGATGGGGTGTCCTAATAAATTGAAATTTAAATTTGTGGTGCACTTAGAAATCAGGTGCCTTAAGTAAAAAGTGGGGGTACATTTAGCTAGACTCTTGCAAGTTCAGGAGGAGCAATTTAATGTTAAGACATCTTCAACCCAACAACACTAAAATAATGTAATATTAACACTATTCACATTTATTTTAGTATAAACAATGACACTAACACTATTCACATCTAATTTAGTTTTAAGACACCTCCAACCCAATGACACTAATTACAAGTAATGAATAGTGAAAGACTTGGTGAATAGTACCAAACTAAAATGGTGTTAATGTCATTGTTTATACTAAAATAGGTGTGAATAATGTTAATGTTACAATACTATTTTAGTATAATTGAGTTATTGGAGATGCCCTCAACGCTATCTTACTTTTTTATCATTATTTTATTTAATTTATTTTTTGATGTAAAAGTAGTAAAGTTATAAAAATAATTTTAAACAATACAAAAAAAAAGAAAAAAAGATGAACGACTATATATTTGGTGAACACTACCACTGTTTTTTCTTTGTTGTTTCTCCACTAGCACCAAAATCGCACTGATTGAAGAAGCTCTTACCAAAGTACTGTAGGGGACATACCTAAATGTATAGTCATGGGTTTTTTACTTGATTAGTACACCTAGAAAAAAATTTTATCAACCCAACACATCTTCAAAACTTATTCCTCAACTAACACATTTTTTGCCCCGTCAGCGCCACCTCATTGGGTGAGGTGGCCACGTTGACAAAACGTGACCTGGGGTCACGTTTGCCCCCAGCTGCCGTCGCGATCCTGCCGGTCGTCGCTGCGCACGCTCATTTGCACGAAGCCGCGCTTTGCATCGACAAGATCCAGCCGGCCAGTGCACGCATTAGATCGCCGCCATGCCAGATCAGCTCGCCAACCGCCATGCACACCAGCCGATCCGCCAGCCTACACCAATGATCCTCCGCCGCCGTAGTTACACCAGCGATCCGCCCGCCGTAGCGATCCTCCGCCGCCATGCCATTGCACCAATGATCGCCGCCATTGCTCGATCCGCGCCGCAGATCCACTCGCCGTCGCGATCGGCCATTCGCCGCGATCGCATCAGCAGAATCGCCAAGCGAGTCGCATTAGATCCGCCGGCCGCCGCATGAATCGTGTGTAAGCGATAAGCCGAAGCACACGGGACGCGGTCGCGCGGTAGCGCAGCAGCGGGAAAGCGGGAAGCGGCGGTTAAGCGGTAGCGGTAGGAGGCGAAACGGCGGCGGTAGTGGGAAGCGAGCGGCGGTAGCGCGTGATGGGGACGGTGGCGAAGCGAAGCGGCGGCGGCGGTAGCGGAGATCACCGGCAGCGCAAAGCAGCAGGCGGCGGCGTCAGGCGGCAGCGGCAGGCGGCGTTGGGGGACTAGGGTTTGTGCAGGGGGTGTGGGGGGGGGAGGAGAGATGGGGGCAAAACGTGACCCCAGGTCACGTTTTGTCAATGTGGGTGAGGTGGCGCTGACGGGGCAAAAAATGTGTTAGTTGGGGAATAAGTTTTGAAGATGTGTTGGGTTGATAAATTTTTTTCTAGGTGTACTAATCAAGCAAAAAACCCGTCATAGTTAACTTGTAGAACTTAGGCGACTAGACTAGTACAGTGGGTCACAACGGCCCTGCACAACTATCAAAAATCACATTGGACTTGAATGATTATATGAAGAACTATATATAATATACTTATATTAAGTATATGAACCAAAAGTTCTAACATTTATCATGTCTTCCACAAATTTTAAGTTTTGTTAAATTGTTATTTTTTATTTTATTTAAGTGGGAGTCAAACTCACGCCCCCTCAAATATTACCTTTTGGTAAGTGATGTCTTTACCATCTCACTAAAGATGTTTTGTCTTCTTTTTTAGAGAATGTCAGAGATTAGTCATCATAACTTTTTTAGTGCAGTAATTTGAAAAAAAAATTTAATATTTATCGTCTGAACAAATACTTATAAAATGATGTGGTTATTATAATATTATTTTATTGTTTTAAGATCTAAAATATTTTGATTATAAAGGGTAAATTATATCACAATATAATGAATATATATTCAATATGATTCTCTTACTAAAAACTTAATATATTTTTATTAATGATGTCATCAATGAACTCATATTGTGAAAGATAAATTCATAGTTATTGAATATACAAATAATAAAGTTGCTTTGTGACAACAAAACTTGGCTTTTAATTTCCTCAAAAGGAAAACGAACAAACCTGGCTTTTAAATCAAAGCTAGCCAAGAGACATCCTATCGAATCACCAATTTTTATTTATTTTTCTTTAATTGCAATGCTACCTCTCACATAGTTGACGTACAACACAACACCACATTCTAAGCCGTCTCTCCAGCTAATTAAGTTCCCTCTTTCAACTGTATCAAAATTTTAAATTCACACATATCTCCTATATACTCTCGATCCTATATTCACCAAAACTCTATGTATCATCATACAATCTCTCAGTTCGGTTAATTAATTATGTACATCGAATGAGCCAATAAAGTGTACATGCATGTACAAGTTTTGGAGACACTAGTATAAGCTTAAGATGTATAGAGAGAATGTTAATTGTATAAAGCAACTATATTGTGAGAGTTAAGGGGAGAGACTGGTGAAGTACTTAATTAGAGGAGATGGCGCCGGCGGCAAATGTGGCTGAGATGGGCGGCGGTAATGGTGATTATGGCGGCGGCAATGGGGGTGGTCCGCGGTGGAGATGTTGACGTCACGAGAAAGAATATTGCTCATGTGAGTTATGATGGGAGGTCACTTCTCATTGGAGGGCAGAGAAGGATTTTGTTCTCTGGTTCCATTCATTATCCTAGAAGCACTCCTGAGGTACTTCATCTTTTATTGTTCTCTTTGCTTGCTTGAGTTGTTGAATTTGATTTACATCGAGTCTATGAAAAGAAACTTATGCAAATGTTTAAATATTGAGTACGTAACCGATCCCAACTAATTTGGATTTGTTGTTATTGTTGTTAATGCGTCGCGCTTGGAATCGATTAATTAAGTTACAAGTTGATTCATGTTGATTCATGTTTAAGATAACATTTTGTTGGAGTGAACGGAGAAAACAAATATAGGGATGAAATCATCGAGGTTGCATTGTTTTTGAGTAGGTGAAAGGTGGTTTTCTGGTCCTAGTGATTTCTTTTTCATTTTGTTATGACTTTTGTTTTTGATCATAACATATATGGCACTTAATAGTCATTACAATTAATTTGCACCATTTGTTTGGGAAAAAAATCTCATCAAGAATATTTCTTTCCTTCAATAAAAAATCCCTCCTTTTTATTTTTGGTTTTTAATTGGATTTGATTTATTCTGACTTTTATCATAATTACATGTTTAATTCTCTAGCTAACTATGAAAAATCAGATTCATTTGAGTTCATTAATAAGAGGTTAATTTGCTAGGATGACATAAACTAGGACATAATTAAGCCTCACACATTGTGGGTTGTTAGATGTAGCAGATGTACCTAGAATCACTCAAAAACACAAGATAAAATGAGCATCCTAAAACACACAAGGACAGAGTATATATGTGCAGTACTTAATTGATGTCCTGATTCATGTCATCCTCTATTTGTATTTTGTATTAATATTGATTAATGAAAGTAATTAATTAAGTGGGGGTTATGAGAAATTTAAGATTTGGTGATATACAAAATCAGTTCAGATTTGAAATATAGGGCTAAATTAAATATGAAAATAATTAAAAATGTACATTTCTTTACTTTTATGGAGAATTAATTTTCAGTTTCCATATATATAAGATCTTGCTAAATATATAATTAATCAAAACTGGATCAATTCAGAACATATAATTAAATCCCATACCTGCAGATTTGGAATATAAATGATTCCTACCATCTCATGAGAGATGCTTTGACCATTTAAATGAATGTCTTTAATAATGTGCAACTGTGTCAATTAAAGATTTATTAAAGTCTTATTAGGCCTACAATATTATATAGTACGTAGTGGAGAGTTAAAGAAGCCAAACTTTAACTTTTGTAGAGGTAGTATCTATTAGGGGTGCGAGGAACCTATGAAAGACACGTACAAACAACACTCACTTGTCTACTTTGTTTGGTAGCCCTTAATTAATTTTCGGTGCGCATACATCAGAGGCGTATTTAACGAATGCAAATAAGTATACGTCATTTGGGCGCGTCATTTCTCGGTTTACACTAAATAAATAAAAAATTCATTGGTTGGAATTTGTCTGTCTTTTCTCTATGATAAGCAGACCATCAGATCAGATCTAATAAGAAGTGCTTAGATCTCAAAAGCCATTGACTTACTTTTTCTTTTAATAAAGAAATAGCACGTTCAAACTACTAGCTAGTTCTTCAGTTCAATAAGTGTATTATATATACCCAGCTTTAGATTTATGCTTAATTTTTTTAGGCTAGATTTATGCTTAGTTAAGAAGTTAAAGTATATTACAAATATTACATTTAAACTTTAATGTCAGTGGTAATTTATTTTTATTTTTTACATGAAGTGGTAATTTATTTTTTGAAACCCAATTGTTAATGGTAACTTTTTTTTTAATCAAATGTTAATGATAACTTGATTATATTTATTTTTCAGATGTGGCCATCTTTGATTTCAAAAGCCAAAGAAGGTGGAATAGATGTGATACAAACCTATGTGTTTTGGAACTTACATGAGCCACAACCCGGGCAGGTGACTACTTATGCTCAACTCTTAATGTTACATTTTCTTGATATCATACAAGTATATAAATTTGGTGGGCATCTCATTTAAAAATAATAATCTAATTTGAGATGAAGAAAATGTGATACTAACTTGGTGTTTAATTTGATTTACAGTATAACTTTGATGGAAGAAACGATTTGGTGAAATTTATAAAAGAAGTGCAGTCACAAGGGCTCTATGTCACGCTTAGGATCGGACCCTTCATTGAAAGTGAATGGACTTATGGGTACGTTTCATTTTTGTTTCACTATTTTAGGCCTTGTTTGGTTTTGGGCGGAGTTAGCTCCCGGAGATAACTTGGAGGGGAGTTGTAATTAATTTTATTTGGTTACTCGAAACTTATATGAGTTATCTCCAACTGTATTCTAGGGTGAGAGATATTTTCCCACCTCCTTAAGGAGTTTGATGACACTATTACCATTCTTTAATTACCTTTTATTACCCACATTCTTTATTTTTGTTTGAAAGGTATTTATGTCAATTCACATTTTTTATTATTTAAAAATTTGCAATTTCCCTGCAAGTTTAAAGTTGAATCAAACATGAAAATATGATCTCTCATTGTGAATTAATTCTGCTGTGCTTGTAAGTTAGCAAAAACAAATCAAACGAGGCCTTAATCTTCTTAAACTTGTCGATGTTTTGATTTGACATCTCTGTTTGTTTGGCATTTCAGTGGCTTCCCATTTTGGTTACATGATGTTAAAGGCATTGTCTACAGATCAGATAATGAGCCATTCAAGGTACCATATGAATATTATTGATCAACTACTATATAGTAATGGTGTACGTGCACTATATATAGAATTATATTCTTTTGATTGAAAAAATATATCATATATATATAGGATTCCTAATTCCACCAAGATCATATTTCACCTTAAACCCTAAACCTGCTTAACCCTTGTGCCCAAGGTGTTAGGCGGCCAAACCTTTAAATTAGTTTTTTATTTTCTTTTTAGGTTTATATTCGTTTGATTCATTTTATAAAGAGCGACACTGATTGTCAGCCTATCGCAACCATCCCCCATTTTTGGGTATGGATAATGGGCTTGGGATCTTTCGATCCTCCTCCACTTTTTGGGTAATGTCGAATTTTATATAAGGAGTCGCCCTCCCAACCCGGTTTCCCCCATCCATGGTACTAGAAATTGAGACCCCTTGCTTAAGGAACCGAGTCATTTTCCACTCGGACTAATTTGTTGTTGGTTGGAACTAGTTTAGTATTTAATAGTGTCATAGTTATGTTTTGTTGATCATGTTCTCTTTTCATTAATAATTTTCTCTTGCATTTGTAGTTCTACATGCAAAACTTTACCACAAAGATAGTGAACTTGATGAAATCAGAGAACCTATATGCTTCATAAGGAGGTCCAATCATACTATCACAAGTAAGTTTTGTTAGCTTGTTTAGTTTTTCTTCACATAATTCAGTGTCTCTCCTATTTAACTAATCTTGTTTAGAAGTTGAAATGTTGTGATGAAGTGGATAGAAATTCTTAGGGTGCTAATGAATGGAATAAATATTGCAGATCGAAAACGAGTACAAAAATGTCGAAGCGGCTTTTCACGAAAAGGGACCTCCTTACGTCCGATGGGCGGCGAAAATGGCTGTTGATCTGCAGACAGGAGTTCCATGGGTGATGTGCAAGCAAGATGATGCCCCGGATCCTGTGGTACTAATTAACTACTAATACTATCATTTTTGTTTTTTTTATTAAGCATATAGAGGTATTTTGAACATGAAAAACATGTGTTCAAATGGTTTTTGTGTATTTTGTAGATCAATGCATGCAATGGAATGAACTGTGGTGAGACATTTGCTGGGCCAAACTCACCCAACAAGCCAGCTATATGGACAGAAAACTGGACATCATTGTAAGCAATCGCTAAAACTCTACTAATACTTCGCAGTTTTCATAAAATCTTTTAGGCTGCATTTGGTTCCTTATTTGAAAATTTTACGTGATTTTGAAACCAAGATTAGGCCAGCTATGCTTTCTATGGAAGTGAATGTTGGGCGGTAAAACAACAACAATTACATAAAATGAACGTAGCGAGAAATGAGGATGATTAGGTGGATGTGTGGTAAAACTCGTAAAGATAGAATAAGAAATATAGAAATTCAAAGACAAGTAGGAGTAGCACCAATTGATACAAAGATTAGGGAAGGCGGTTGCGGTGGTTTGGTCACACTGCAATGACGGCCTACAAATGCCCCAACTAGAAAACTTGACTCAATAGAAGCTGTAGAAATTCGACGAGGTAGGGGCGGACCAAAGTTAACATAGGATGCATTAATTATGAGGGATTTGAATGGTTTGAAAAGCTCACCATCAATTGCACTTAATCGAGCACATGGAAAAGTTTGATCCATGTAGGTGATCCCGAGTTAATTTGGGGTGAGGCTATGTTGTTGTTGTTGTTGTTTTGAAACCAAGATATGAAAACTACTTTCCCCCTTGGTTTTTAAAGTAAAAGGGAGTGTAGTAAATTTAATTGCTTTTGCTTGTCTAATTGATTGGCATCCTCTATTCCTTTTTTTAAGCTATCAAGTTTTTGGTGGCGAGCCATACATAAGGTCTGCTGAGGATATTGCCTTTGCCGTGGCACTTTTCATTGCGAGGAAGAATGGAAGTTATATAAACTACTATATGGTATGGACTTTCTTACTCGCAGTTTGTTGCAGATATATAGAGCATTTTTAGGAAAATTCTCAGCTTTTAAGCCTAATTCTATGTTTTCGATTACAGTATCATGGAGGTACAAACTTTGGAAGAACAGCGTCTGCATATGTGATGACTAGTTATTATGATCAGGCACCCCTGGATGAATATGGTGAGCAATGAGCATATATGATTTTGATTTTTTATTATGTACTTTTTTCATTTAAGATTTGATTTGCTTAATTGAAAAATGCAGGTTTGATTAGGCAGCCAAAATGGGGACATCTGAAAGAGTTGCATGCTGCCATAAAATCGATCTCTAATACTTTACTCGAAGGAACTCGTACAAATTTTACTCTCGGCGGTCAATTACAAGAGGTGAGCACTTTGACAGAATCATTAATCATGTTGTATGGTATGATCCAAAGCCTCTCCTATAGAAGGCCTAATAAATACAATTTCAATCTGCTGATTTGGTTTGGTTCAGGCTTATGTCTTTCAAGGAAAAGCAGATGATTGTGCTGCCTTCCTCGTAAACAATGACAAGAGAAACAGCGCTTTAGTGCAATTTCAAAACTCGTCATTTTATTTGCCTCGACGATCAATTAGCATCTTATCAGATTGCAAAACTGTGGTGTTCAACACTTCAAAGGTATTCTTTGTGACTCTACAGTCTCTACTTCTATCTGTCGTTCATAAATTTGAAACATTATGCAACATAGAATAGAGTGAGTTTTCATTGCTTGTTCATGCTCTTCATTCTTTCCATTGTTCTATGTATATAGACAAGTGCACCAGAAAATCCTAGATCATTTGCCGTAAGCCAAACGTTCGACTCGGAAGATAGATGGCAAGTGTTCAAGGATGTTGTACCAAACTTTGGAGATACATCGACAAGAGCAAATGGGATTCTAGAGCACATGAACACCACAAAAGATGTTTCTGATTATCTTTGGTATACTTTCAGGTGAGTCTCAGCTATGTTTTCCTGATTGTAAATCTTGAATTAGTACTTTTAAATCTTCATCATGTTCATGGTCATTTAACACTTTTTTTGATGAATTTGACACAAAATGCAGCTTCAAGCGTGCTAAAAATGATGATTCCAATGCTGTCCTGCATGTATATTCTCTGGCTCATGTGCTTCACGCTTTCGTTAACGGCAAATATGCAGGTAAAGCAAAGCTACTGATTGTTAAGAAATTTATATATAGCAGATCAAATAACTGTACTACTTTCTGAAAACTTCAGTTAGTTACTGCAATTAATCTCGCTTTCTTTTTCTTTTCGACCCTAGGAAGTGCGCATGGAAGTCATGATAATTTGAAAACCGGGCTTAATCTTGATCAACCTATCTCGTTAAATGAGGGGGTGAACAATATTTCCCTATTAAGCGTAATGGTTGGGCTACCGGTATGAATCTCTACCTCTATTATCTAGTTTTAGGGAAGAAATTTCTAGCACAACTTTTAACAAGTTACTAGACTTCGTGACATAAATTGAATTGAGAAAAACTTCAATGCATTCCATATCATTGTAATGGACTCCTAAAAAATAATCAACAATTATGTTTTATAAATGTTGTCCTATTAAATCATTACTTTCTAATTTGTATCTTATTGTAATCCGGTTCTTTGAGACTAAGATCGAATTTTAATTCTGCTATATAGAACTCTGGAGCGTTTCTTGAACGAAGAGTTGCTGGGCTTAGAAAGGTCACAATTGAAAGCACAAACAGCAAAAAACTGGAAGTTATCAATGAATATGAATGGGGATATCAGGTTTTTTCCTTCATCCGCCTGTGGCATACATTTTATTTTCAAATGCATTGCGACCATTATAGTATGAATTTCAATGTGAAATATAGGTTGGCCTATTAGGGGAGAGTCAACAAATTTATACAGAAGCAGGAACGAATAACGTGCAATGGAGCAACGTTAATAGCACATCTCTTCAGCAGCCACTGACATGGTACAAGGTACTGTATACAATTAAGCTATAAAATTCCATTTCATCAAAATTAAACTTCTTGTTTCATAACTTGAATAGATTTTATAGGTCCAATCTCGCTTATCGCAATATTTATGGAAACACATGTAGAACTTTGATTTATTGGATCGTGTTTGCATGTTTGCAGACAACATTTGATGCACCTCAAGGGGAAGAACCAGTTGCATTGAATCTCAGCTCCATGGGAAAAGGAGAAGCTTGGATTAACGGCCGGAGCATTGGTCGATACTGGCCTTCATTTTACACTCCAAAAGGAAGATCATCGCAAGAACTGTACGTAATAATAGTACATTAAGATCTTTGTCTGATAATTTTATGTTCTACAATTTTCAGCATATATAGAATTGACTCTTCTTAGGAAATTCTCTTATTTTCTGAAAAGCTTTTGCTACTTATCGATGTGATTGTCCTTCTGACTATCGGTTGTGCTTTTATTTTAGGTATCATATACCAAGATCATTTCTCAAATCATCAGAAAATCTCCTAGTTTTGGAGGAGGAAATGAAAGGAGACCCTTCAAAAATTACTTTGGTTACAGTTAATTCTCCAGCTAATAGACTATGTGGCAAACTCTCTGATTCTCATTTAGCTTCCGTTCTCTCGCCCGAAACGCTAAAGAAAAGTGTCCGTGGTCCTAGACTTAGACTCGAGTGCCCTCTCGAAATGACTATCTCTAAAATAGTATTTGCAAGCTTTGGAACCCCCTCTGGTGACTGCAACAGCTATGCTTATGGGAAATGCCATTCCTCTAATTCTACTAAAGTGGCAGAAGTGGTGAGTTTATTTAATTTTTGTTTGTTTGTTTGTTTGGTTTGATCAGTTGTTGCCTCTTCACATAAAAGTGAAGTACATGCTGATCTCTTATATATGAATGTGTTGGTGAATTTCAGGCTTGTTTAGGGAGGCAAAGCTGCTCTCTTCCTAAGTCAATGCACAAATTTGGAGGAGACCCATGTCCAGGAATCCCAAAATCTCTCTTAGTTGTTGCACAATGTGAATAAGAGTAATTGATTGATTGTTAATTGTAGACAGCATAGAATAAGATCATTCTTTGATCCATTTATTAATTTTACTAGGATTCTTTCACCCTCTATTTTTTTCTTGGCATTGTGTCTCTCCCCCACACCATAGTGATCGCTAGAAATTGTAGTCACATATTTATTAATTGTAATGGTTATTATTATATGTGTCACAATGTGAATAAGATTTCGAGTACAACATTTTTCACATTACCTGCATATTGGTATATTTTCATGCTTTAATTCGTTTATGTCGTTCGAGAAGAAAAAATGGCGATCGATGGCATAAGATTTCCGAGTACAACATTTTTCATATTACAAACAATTATTAATTGACTCCGGTCTACATGTCCACCATTGCATATATTTGGAAAGGATGGTTATGTGGAAGTTTGTTCTTTCAAGTAGAGCAAAGTTAACATGTGGAAGGGCAACTCTTTTCTTTTGTGCCTTACATTCAAAGAAACGCGGTGTGGATGTGCATTGCTTAATTGCAACACAAGTAGACAGCACCATATGTTGAGTTGAAAGGGCTGTTATGGGACCAAACACGCAACCACATGTTAATGTCTTATTTAGCTCTCATTAAATGAGATGTCTGATTTTATTTTATTTTAGTTTTTGGATTAATTGGGGGCACTGATTTTGTTTTGTTTTTTGTTTTTTTATAGTGTCACATACATGATTCATCCATGTATATACACTTTGTAATACTCTATTATATCACTAGTCCTTGACTAATCTTAAGTCGAATATTCACATCAAATCTTCGATGCAGGCTAAGCCTTTTCAACGTTGTTTAATTAATATTTTATAAAGACTTGAAATCGAGACTTTGTGTGAAGAACTTCAAACTATTTAGATTTAAGTTAACAAAAGGCCTCCACTAATTGAAGAAAGGCGAGTTGTGTCAGATCTGATATTAGTGACAGAACCAAAAAATCTTGTTAGGGGAGCAAACTTTAACCTTAACTTTTTTTTTCAAAACAAAAAAATATATTAGTATGAAAATACGTAAAGGGAATGACGTATACGTAAGAGTACTATAGCGTCAGGGGCCCTTAGATCGCTTGCACGATATACAAACTAAGCTTATATCTAGTATTGTATAATCTTTAGATTTATAGAATCTCAAACTCAGAGATCTTGTTTGTAGATCTTATATTATTTGTTTAACGCTAAGGGCACCCCACCATTTAATGAGGGCACCCGACTTATTTGAAAAAATTCCGGCAAAAATGGAAAAGACCATTTTGCCCCTGTATATATATAATGGTTTAAACCCCACAAACCATTTTGACAAGGAGTTAGGGCACCCCCCGTGCAAGCTTGAAGCCTGGCGCGACCACATTGCGTTTGGCGAAGAGGCGATCGATTCTTGCTCGTCGACGGCGAGGTAACAATGTTTGACAACCATATTCGGGTTTTTTAGAAGCTTGTTTAGTTGTGTATAACGGTGAAAATGATGATTTGTTTGTCAACGTAGGGTTTGGTAATTTCTTCAAATCGAAGTTGTTTCCTTTGTATAATGGAGGATTGTAATGCTTCGGTGCCGAGAGGAGGTCGTCCTTGAGGTAATTTTGCAAATTTTTTGTTTTTTTTTTTGCGGTTATCAAGTTTACGTGCAGGTGCGCGATCGTTTCGGCCTCGCGGGGCCGAGATGTATGGTAACGTCTCGGTCATGGGGCCAGAGAGAATTCACATAGGTCGCGTGCAGTACGGCCAGAGAGTAATGAGTAAATATCGGTCGTACGTAAGCGAGACTACGAAGAAAGTTTCGGACTGTACAATGAGAACATGTTTTTTGGGTTTTTTTGTGATTGTCTTGTACATTTTGGTTGATTATAATGTTACCTTGTTTGTATTGCGGGTAATGTCGTTATCTAGTAATTTTTCGGACTACTGAGGACACTTTTACACCTTAAGCCATTCCCCTCTCGAGAAGCGGCTATTTCATGGCTCCAAATGATTGGTGGTGAGAACAAGTTTGTGTTAGTAACGAAGCGCTCGGATGCGGGGGCATTAAGCGCGGGGAAGGGTGAAAATTGCACTGTGAGAGTGCGGGACATATAGGGGGTAGGCTCGAGAGAGTAGGGAAGGGGAAAGCGGCAAAATTTTTAAAGAAATCAAGGAATGATGAAAAGGCGAGGAGTCGCTGAGTACGAAGAAATGTGGATGCCCTTTCCAAATTAACGTCGAGGAAAATGCGACTCCTTATGGTATGTCTTGTGATTTGTGGGAGGCACAATCACGACACGCGAGGAAGATTGGATAAGGGGAGGAGGAAGTTGAGGATGCGGGGGGGAGGGCGAAAGTGAGCGAGCTTAGGGAGATTAGTCCACGCCGTCTTTTGTGGAGTGCGAGCGGGAAGTTGAGGATGCGGGTGGGAGGACACGGGGTCTCCAATCGGAGGCACCCCTGTGTCGGAGGCACCCCGGTCTCAATCGGATTTGAGTCCTCCCGGCTCCACAAAGCTTCTAGGCGAGAAGAAAGTCAATGTTCCAAATGCGTCGTGCCGGTCGACGCGCGCAAAGTGGATCTAACATGGCTTATAGTCATTGCTTAGAGCAGGATTGGTTGCCACATGTTGAGGCCATTATCGATGTCGTTTAGATGGAAATTGTGGATATCGGTGTATAGCCTACGGGCCGACTTGCTAGACGTAGACGGGTGGAGGATTGTGCGTAGAAGGATGTACGATGAGATTATCGGGTATGAAGACCTTTGGCGGGAAGTGCTTGGCTCGAGTTTCGAGGCATCGAAATGCGGTGCATTGCCCGAGAGAAGCAAGAGGGGGCATCTTTCAAAGAATGGTTGACAACTTCCGGACATGGGATTGTTAGTATCCACCGCATTCAATGTCATTCTCGTCAACCTCTCGCATGGGAGTGCCTCCGCATTCCTACCTCTACGTAGTACTCCACGTCGTCATTGCCTGACGAGACTTATCATTGCAATGGCAAATGAAAGGAATATCCATTGGGTTAGGGTAAGTTCTATGATTTTTGTGAATTGGTTTGTTTCCCCCTTAATCGGGTTTGTGACAATATCTTCTATGTTCTATTGTTCACTTTTGAGTGCGATTGCGTGTGAATGCCATTGCCATCCTTATATCCATCGTGGGATCGGTACGTTGAGAATTTGCGCGAAAGGTTGGCGAGATGGATTCGTTTTTCGAGACATCGCGCCCATTGCAGCTTCTTGATCATGAAGCCACCATACATGTTGTAGATTTAGATACACGAAGTAGGTTAAAGCTTGTACTAGACGGCTAAACATTTAGAAATTTTGCCAATTCGTCGAATGTTCTATGTATATGCAAATGTTGTCTTTGTGTTTTGATTGTTGTTGTGTTTTGATTGTTGTTTACTTATGGATGGACCACTTTTTAGAGTCGGTTTGAATGTTACGGAGATTTATAATTAACTAAGTTTCGGTGCAAATTGTCGTGATGGATTTTCAATCTTGTATTGTTAGTTTGACATACAACCAAATTTTTTTCAAGCTGTAATGTTCAAATTCATCCATTTCGATGTCTCGGTCAAGCGAGGTTCGTGAAACAACCCATATTTTCGGTCACCCATGTGACAAGTATTCAATATATCGGCGCGTACAAGAGTCCGATAAAAGGTCTCGGTTGTACACCACCGAGATGGATTGACCATTTCAATTCGCGACTCTCGTCTATGACGGCCAGGAGCCTGCGAGACCTCTCGGAAGTGGACAACCGATACGCGATTAACTCTTCGTCTTCGTGGCGAGGCTGCGTGTTCCCAAAAATATTAGCTTACATGTCTCGACGAGGCGAGAGCAGTTGATTTCTGATCTCGGCTTTGTGTGGCGAGAACCACGATTTCCCAATTTTTTTACATTTGAAAAAACCGCCCACACACGCATTACAACTACTACTACCAAATGTAACTTAATTCGACGATCTTCAAGCCAGAGCCCTAATTTGGAGACGAAATCGGCTCACACACCGGACCTACAAAATGCGAAAACTCGAACAACGAAGGAGAAACACACGGCGGGACGGAGAACACGATTTCGGGGATTCCTCTCTTTGGTCGGTTCAAAACAAATGAATTCTTCCAGGAGTTCGGTGGTGGACGGTGGTGGTGGTGGTGGTGGTGGTGGGGGTGGTGGGGTGCCCGGGGGTTTGCACGAGGGTGGTGGGGTGCTCGGGGGTTTGCACGAGGGGGTATTTTCGGTAGTTCGGGGCTAATTTTTGGGTGCCCCGGGTAAAACGATTTGTGCCCACATTAGCTGGGTGCCCTCATTAAATGGTGGGGTGCCCTTAGCGGTTTCCTCATTATGCTTTTTTTTTTTTTTTTTTTTTTAATGAAAGGTTCCTCATTATGCTTTCATCATGCTTTTAAGGAAAGAAACAAAGTGTTATACAAATCCATTATTTTTTTGGTGAAATCCATTAATTTAATTAGGTGGTTTTTGATGTGGAAGTGACGATGTAGAACTTTCTATTTCCTAGTAGTTATACATGCTCATCGAGGTTATTAGACACGCATAAGCTTTATGAATATGTCGTGTCAATCCAACGATTCACCTAAATTTTATGAGTCTCTTTGTAATCAATTATGTATGTATGTTGAATGTAGTAAATTCATAATTGCTTATCATAAACTTGTAATTGAGACAAGATTGTATTTTTGTTTTTTTTGGCAAATAGACAAGATTGTCACTTAATGAGGCAAAATATGAAATTTCATAGTTGAAATAAAAAAAAAAACATATACAGAAATGGTACCGTCAAGACTATCCAGAAGCGCCCATGGGACCTCGTGGATATTTCCCCCTCCCCGCCCCCACTGGGATTCGTACCAATTGAGCTAAGTGGCTCGGTGGTACACCCTGAGAATCTGCGTACTTGTACCACTAGGGGCGCGGGTTCGAATCCCGAGGGGGTGTGGGAGGGGAAATATCCACGAAGTCTATGGGCGTTCTGGATAGTCTTGACATTACCATGAACTTTCGAGCGTTACGGGCGTTACTGAAAAAAGAGGCACCTTGTAGTTGGGCACACGACACATTTGCCGAAGGACCAGTAGAGACCCCGGTGTAAAGCGCCCATAGGACTTCGTGGATATTTCCCCCTCCCACACCCCCACAGGATTCGAACTGCGCCCACAGGGTACAAGTACGTGGTCTTGAGGGTGTGTACCAATTGAGCCACTTAGTTACAACACGCACTATTTTACCAACAAAAATTGAGCCTTTAATAAGCTAGTTCTTCATTGAGCAACAGAATAAAGATGGAGGGTAGTTGGGTCAACCTCAAAATTTCGTAACTATCAAATAATTCTTCAGAAGTTATAAAATTCGATGCAACATAGTTATCAGAAATAATCTTACATTGTGAACATGAGTTTTAGTGCTTTAGAGTATTACTTATAAGGCCTCGTTTGGTTCGTTTTTGCCAACTTACAGTGGGAGTAGAGATAACTCTATGGAGTTAACTCACAGTGTAAGTTCATATTTCATGTTTGTTTCAACTATAAACTTGCAGGAAAGTTGCAAGTTAATTAAAAAAGTAAAATGTGAGAATTGACTTAAATGCCCTTCAAACGTATTTTTAAAATAAAAAGATGATTTGTGAGGGACTTGAGAAAAAGATTATTTGTGAAGAGTACTTTTGTCAATTGAACTCTTAGAAAATATCTCCCTACCCTCACTGTAACTCGGGAGATATCTCACGTACCAAACAAGGCCTAATATACTAATACCATTAAATAGCATGTAAACGTCACCGTTACAACGGCCTCTCCGTCATAACCCAGATCGCCGTCACTTCAAAACAACTCTTCCATCTCCCACTCGCTCACAAAGTCACAATTCACAAACACGAACCAAACACACAATCACCGATAACCGAAAAAACAAAATCTGTAATAAAACCCTAAAAATCTGCTGTCTCTCTTTCTTCGCTGACATCAACACGTTCTCACTCTCTCACTCTCTCACTCTCTCTGATATTCTTCGGAACCATAAATGCAGGTCCTCCTCTGCAGAGCTCAGTAGCCGAGTGAGAGAGCTCAGCAATGGCGGACGCGATCATCTCCCGCTCGATCTCACTCTCTCTCTGTATCTTCGCTCTCTTGTTCATCGAGGTATCTTCGGCCTCTAATGTCACCTACGACAGTCGATCGCTCATCATCGACGGCCAGCGCAAGCTCTTGTTCTCCGCCTCCATACACTACCCTCGCAGCGTCCCCGCCGTAACTCTTCTTCATTGCTAGGCCGTCGATTCCTTGTTTCTTCGAATCATGTTTTTTTTTTTTTGGTTTTCTGCTGTTTCTTTGATTTTGTTGTAACAATGGCGTCTATATGTTGTGATTGTGTTGTAATCATCTTCTTATGGTTTATTTGTCTCGGTTTTTCGTCATTTATTGGTTGTTAATCGTTGTTTGTTCAAAAAATTAGATTATTGATTCTGATTGATTCAATTTCAAATGTGGTTTCTGTGATTTGTTGTAACAATGGCTTCTCTATGTTGTGATTGTTGTAAATTTGTAATAATGTTCTTAGGTTTATAATTTTTGTCTCGGTTTTTCGTCATTGATAGGTCGTGTGATCGTCGTTTGTTCAGAAAATTAAATTATTGATTCTGTTGATTCGAATGTGGTTTCTGTGATTTGTTGTACAATGGCTTCTCTATGTTGCTGTCTTATAATCCTGTTTTTAGGTTCATTTGCATCGGGTTTTTCGTCATCGATACGTTGTGTGATCGTTATTTGTTCAGACGATTTCAAGTTATTGCTCCTGTTTGACTGAAATCTTGTTTTTAGGTTAATTTGTGTCATTTTTTTCATCATTGATAGGTTTTGGAATCGTAACTTATTGAAAAGATAATAGGTTATTGCTTCTGTTTGATACCAATGTGATTTCTTTGATTTGGTGTTAATGTTCTGTTTCAATGTTGTCTTACGTATGTGTGTGTATATGGATAGATGTGGCCGGGGCTTGTTAAGACTGCAAAGGAAGGCGGGGTCGATGCGATCGAAACCTATGTGTTCTGGAATGGACATGAACTTTCCCCTGGGAATGTAAGTGTATATTTTGAGCATTTCTTGAAGCGATTAGTTTTTGGGAAATGATATTTTGACACACTAAGTCACACACCTGTTTGAAGGCCGTACGATACATTTTGAGACGCGTGTGCAAATGTTTCAAAGTGTATTGCATTATTACCAAATAGGCGAGGGACATTGTGTGTGACTTTAAGTGTTTCAATGTAGCATTGCCCTTGGTTTTTAGATATGTTTTGTGAAATTGCGTAATGTGATATTGTTTTGGGGAATGTTGGCACTAGTATTATTTTGAAGGTCGGTACGATTTGGTGAAGTTTGTGAGGATAGTTCGGGAGGCGGGGTTGTATTTGATTTTACGGATCGGTCCTTTTGTTGCAGCGGAATGGAATTTCGGGTATGTATTGAATTCTTGTGTTCTATGCTGTAGTGTCTGAATTCTTGTTTTTGTGATCTGAGATTTTGATGGGGCTTTGTTATAATAGCGGGATTCCTGTTTGGCTGCATTATGTGCCTGGTACTGTGTTTCGAACTGACAGTGAACCATTTAAGGTATGAAACTCTGTGAGTTTTTTTTTTTTTTTTTTTTTTTTGTTTGAATTTGAATATGTCAATTTAGGGTCTTTTTGTTCTACTGTAAGAAAGTTATCTCAATAATGGGCGAAGAAATTAAAAATGTGTAGGGGAATGACGTTTCTTTCTTTTTCTTTTTTCATGTTCAGAGGCACATGCAGAATTTCACCACATATATAGTGAACATGATGAAGAGTGAAAAGTTCTTTGCCTCACAAGGAGGTCCTATCATTTTGGCCCAGGTACGTATTACCCTCGAGTTGCTGTGTATAAGATGGAGGGAACTGTGACATTTATGATTGTATGTACACTATCATTTTATTTCAGAATAACTCCGACCAGTCACCAGGGAATCTAATGTTTAGGAGAATTTCAATACATTTTTACATTGAACATTTGTACATCTTAAGAAGGGACCTCGAAAAAATGAAAATGAATTTCTTGTTGGGACAGTAATAAAGTGAGTTTGATAAGCTTATCGCTCAAAACCTTTCTTGTTAAATGAAAATGAATTTAGGTGTGCAAGCAGCTGTATCTAGCTGCATTAGGAAATATTAAGCTGTATCTTGTGGTGGTCCATTGCCTAAGTGCCTTTGAGCAAAGTTCATGGATTACGCTCTTCTTAATTTCATAAGGTTTGTTTTTTGCGCAATTTGTTTGCCTCTAATCTATTCCAGAAATTCTGGACAAGATTTTCCTTACATTTGTTTTGGGCTAAGTTTCATGTGTTTGGAGCATCTCCAGAAATATTGGCGTTCCTGAAGCATCCATATATTTGTTACAGGTAGAAAATGAATATGGAGACATAGAGAGAGTCTATGGTGAAGGAGGAAAGCCATATGCAATGTGGGCAGCAAGTATGGCTCTTTCTCAAAATATCGGTGTTCCTTGGATAATGTGCCAACAGTATGATGCTCCCGATCCAGTGGTAAGAACTTGTCCCTTTTCGTTTTATTAGGTTCCGTGGTGAACGCTGTCTTGAATGTGATGTCAATATAAACAGCGAAATTGCAGACACATTAATTTAGATATCTACATCCCAGTAGGTAGTTTCCAAGGCCTTCAAAGCTTTTCCCCCTTGTCCGTGGTTGCCCTAAAACAATTATTGTCGCGAGTTCACTTAATTTGATGCTCACATTCCATTTTCTTTCACACATACTTGAAACTGGTGAAACTGCATGCATTGTTTCTGAATAGAGTTATCGTGTTGAACATGCAGATAAATACATGCAATTCATTTTACTGTGACCAATTCAAACCAAATTCTCCCAACAAGCCAAAAATTTGGACTGAGAATTGGCCTGGATGGTAATGATTTCATTTACATAATTCTTTTCTTCTCAAACTTTTGTCTAATGTTTTGACATGGTCAGAATTGTTTTCTTTCCTAAGCATAATTGCATAAAATCATGTCATCCACTCAACTGTCGCATAGTTTCTTTGATAGGATTTTCCGTAAGAACTTGGGTGGTAAGTGCTTCTTGAAGTTCCTTTTTTTTTTTTTTGATAAGAAAGTTCTGTTTCTTTACTGATAGTTCACTGGGGAATACCTCTCCCGCCAAAACAAAAAATAAAAATAAATGAAGAACATGAATGCCCCTTGAATTAAAAACACGTATTTCGGCCAAAAAAAACAACACAGTTATTCTGTACTATGAAGTGTTGCTGCTACACAATTTAGTTTGGAAAATGATATGGAAGAGGTAATGGATGAGTAATTGTACATCATAATTGACAGGGACATCTCTGTAGGTAGATTATACCATGTCAAATTTGCAAGTATTTATGGCATTGTAGAGCTTGGATTTTAGATTCTTCCATGTTTGGAAACAGGGTCCAAAGTGGGTAAAAGAGCAAGGACTGAAATCGGATTATTTAAAGATGAAATATTGGGCTCTTGATTGCCCTTTGCATAGTAAGTCTTTTTTGGAGGCAAAACCCATATTTTGGTCCTTGAACTTTCAAGTTTTTATGGTTTTGGTCCCTAGAACTTTAAAAACAACACATTTGGTCCTCCAACTTTTAAAGTAGTGCACATTTGGTCCTTGTTAGTTGGATGGTTAAAACCATGAGATGTGGCTAAATGAACATGCCATGTAGCCGAGTTCTTCTACGAGCCGGTTTCATGAATCGAGCGAAATCAAAAATTGGAATACCTAATTCGAACAAAATCATCTCTCCATCGTCCATTCTTCGTCTCCATCTCACTCTCCAAGGTCTTTCGCCGCCTCTAATGGCGAGACTCTTTTCTTTCTGAGCTCCTCAAACTCGTTCGGTTCTTGAGCGATTGGTTTTCGACTATTCGTAGAGTCATAGCTGCTTTGACTCGGCGTTTGGGTTTTAGATCACTCGGATGAGCGAGAGGAACTTTTCGATTTCAGTTTTTGATTTTGTGATTTATGATCTGCGATTTGTGATTACTGAAATTGCCAAGTTCGATTGTGAGATTCAGTTGGAGATTGTAGGGAAGTTGAGGCTATTTTGTCAATTTGGAAGAGGAGTCAATTCAAAGAGTTTGGTAAATTTGTTCATACAAATTATGTGTTTTCTGATTCATTGGTTCATTTTCTCTATGAAGAGGTTTTGATTTTGGAGTTTTTGTCTGGTTTTGGCTCTCAAGATGGTTTGGTCAGTGTATTTAAGTCTCCATTTTTGCTTCTTCAGATAACTTTCTAGTGCAATTCCATCTTTTGAGTCAATATTGATTAAGTTATTGAGAATTTATTAAGAATCTTGATTGGGTGTTCGAACCATTGGTGCTTGGTTTCGTTTTTTGATTTTTAACCAAAAAAGGGGTTTGGTTTATGGAACCGGTTTAGAAAGTTATCCACGTCAACGAAGAACCGACCACATGGCATGTTCAGTTAGCCACATCAGCGATTTTAACCATCCAACTAATAGAAGGACCAAATGTGCACTACTTTAAAAGTTGAAGGACCAAATGTGTAGTTTTCAAAGTTTAGGGACCAAAAGCATAAAAACTTTAAAGTTCAAGGACCAAAAGATGGGTTTTGCCTTTTCTGGATAAAATCTGCTATTTTGGAGCTTCCCGACTAATGAGAATTGACGGAAAACAGTCCTGATGATATCCCTGATCATTGTGTCCACTTCTAAAACAATGTACCCTGTTATACTTTTGTTGTCTTTTCAGTCCTATGATCAGGAATCCAGTGGTCCTTTTGTAGTCAGTAAAGGTAAATAGGCCTTGTATATAGGAGTATTGTGTTGCCACCTGTCTCTCTATATGTGTGTATATTTTTAGTACCATCTCCAATTGTAAGGCTCCTAACATATTATCTCTAAATTGTAACCAATAACAGCTTTTTTCTTGTCAAAAACTAATGCAGCACTAAGATTTCTGTTATGATTCAATAATATCCCTTGGCATACCGGACTCCCCATTCCTCTAGATTGATTAGTCATTTCTTCCATGATCTGTTGGCCTTGATTGTGCACTGATGTAGCAAGGAGATTTGAACCCCATGGCCTTAGCTTCTTGGGAAAAGGTTGAGATGATCACACCATCACCATGTTGGTTTGCTACTCTTATTTCTTCTGGTAGTTCTTTGAATTTTCCTTCCACAATTTTTCTTTTTGTTTTCTACTTAATTAAGCATGATTGAATCTAGTTTGACCCAACTCACCCGTCCGCATACAGAATACGAGTTCATTATGTGAGTTTCATGGTATCGATTTAGGGGGAAAAACAAGGAAGCACTTTCATTTTCAGTAGATCAGCAATTGACAAATGGTAATATGTTCAGTTTCAAACTTCTAACTATTTGGTGAACCTTATCCAGCCTTTTTTTTAGTCGTTCATCTGTTGTTGATTATGTGCATTTTTCCTGATGTGTTTGAATAATGTATATTCACGAACCGGTCTTCCACTTATGGAAAACACTTAAATTAACCAATAAAAACACCATTCATGTTGAAATCTTGTCTTTTTGTGTCCAGCAAATTTAAACTAATGCAACTTCTACTTATCAATGGTCCTCAAGATGTGATTTGGAACTTGGAACTTGGAACATAAATTGCTTTGCTGATAAAACCCGTCTCGAAGCCTGATCAAGTGTTCTCTATCATAAAAGTGACATTATTTTATCATCAACTTATTTTCTTTCATTACCAAAAAAAAAAGCCTTATTTTCTTTCAGGTTCAGAACATTTGGGTCTAAAGTTCCTCAAAGGACTCCTGAAGATATTGCTTATGCAGTTGCTCGTTTTTTCCAAAAGGGTGGTAGTTTAAACAACTATTACATGGTATTCTTCTAAAACATAGCCTTAGTCTTACCTTTGAAATTGTCAAGAGTTGAAGCAAATTTTCATTATCTTTATCTTTTTCTTTTTCTTTTTTTTTATATTTTTATTTGTAGTATCATGGTGGGACAAACTTTGGTCGCACTTCAGGAGGACCATTCATTACTACAAGTTATGATTATGATGCACCGATTGATGAATATGGTGAGCATCATTAACTTCTATAATTTTGAAATCTTGATGGTAACAAGGGAGGAATTTCAGCTCGTAGTTTCTGCTCAAACTTTAGGTATTCCAAGGTTTCCCAAATGGGGCCACCTTAAGCAACTTCATGAAGCTATAAAGTCATGTGAGCACACTCTACTTCATGGTGAGCCAGCCTCATTGTCTCTAGGTCCTGCACAAGAGGTAATTTCCTCAGTTCTTTTTTAGGACTGGACAAAATGTGATGTAGAACCAGCTTCTGATTTTTCAATCCAATTATTATATTGCATATTTATATGTCGATTGCATCCTATTTATTTGCAAAGTTCTCTCTTCATTTTTCAGAGATTATATTTGCATGTCATTTGTATTTTACTGATTTTTACTTCTTCCCGAGTCCTTCCTTTTTGCCCTTGTTTCCGCTTGCATAAGTTGTCAACCTCTTAGAAAACTAGCAGAACCATTGGCAGTGATTCCAATTGTTGGGAAGGCGCACATGGGCCCGTGGATCCCTGGTAGTATTGATGTTGTCCAAATTGACCACCTTGGTATTGTAGGTGTAGGGTTTCACTCTAAAGACTTTGGTATTATTTGGGGAGAGATTCGATCTTTTATCGTCCATTTTGAACTCGTTCTTAACCAGTGTGGTACTATGTAGATCTTCCCTTTTTTCCTTGTTCCCTCTTGGTAACTGTCTGCTTGGCGAGCAAGATTCCACAATGAAAATGCCAGATTTAATGTGGTTTGTAGAAGTGAACTGAAGTCTTCTTCTTCAGACTTTCAGAGTCCAGATTGACTTTCCATTCCAAATTGTATCATTCTCTTTATGTTTTAGCATTTATTCCTCTTACTATATCTAATATCGAAAGTATTATGTACGTACTGCAAGGAAAATATTGACAACTTAAGAATAGTTTCTAGTTATTGACGTCCTGTAGAATTATTTTGATTGTTATTCATCTACTTTCATTAGAAGATGAAAGTGGTAAAAGAAAGTTCCAGAGAAGTGTTTTTTTTTGCTTTAAATCATTTTGTAACATCAGGTACGGTAATCATTCTGATTTTTTTTATATGTGTGGATGACTGCTTCCTGATCGGAATGATCAGAAAGAGGCAAGAGCCTTTTCCAATGGAGAAATTGGAAATTGTTTCTCTTCTTTGATGGAATATGACAGGGCACAACCAGCACTTATATATATATATATATTGTTTTTATTACTATAAAGTCCTATACATTCTGTTAATAATCCTTTATATTTCTTTAAGTGTATCATCATTGAACTTTGCAGTTTTGCTTGTAAATTCATAATTATGCAGGCCGACATTTATACTGATAATTCTGGAACATGTGCCGCCTTCATAGCAAACATGGATGAAGAAAATGACAAGATAATACATTTTAGGAATGCATCTTATCACGTTCCAGCTTGGTCTGTTAGCATTCTTCCAGATTGCAATAATGTGGCATTTAACACTGCAAAGGTATCTTTTCCTGATTTTCTGTTCTAAGTTTTATTTTTTGATTAGCATGGGTGAAATGCAATTTTGCAGCTTCCAATAAATAGTATGAACTTTTACCCTAGGTGTTTTAAGTATTAGAAATGTGAACCATATTGATTATCGTATTTTAGTTTAATTTTTTTCCTGTTAATAATCCAATATTTAAACTTTAAAAGCTGTCATTGGGATGTTGAGATTTAATTTTGGTGAGTTGATCTTCTTTAAACCTAGTGGTGTGTTCAGTTGGGTTGATAGAGTTGTCTTGATAGGGTCGGATTAGCAAACATTGGATTACATAGCTATGGATTAGGGGTAATCCGAAGTTGGAGACTCGTTCAGTTGGCATGATAGGATTTTAAGTGATTTCATGAAAATGACGATTTTACCCCTCCCATATAAAACCCCATGCTTAGTCCTCACGTCCTCATGATTCGGTTGCATCGTCCTCATCGTCTGACAACCCCTATTCGAAACCCCAAAATCGAACTCGATCGAGTGGATTTCACCCAATCAGTGCAACCCCTGACGATGATAAAGAGTGAGAAGAGATCAAGCATTGTGATAGTTAACAATGGTGGAAGAGAATTTAAGGAAGAAGAGCAAAGAGAGATCGAGTGGGAGATGAGGCGGGGGAATCTTTGGTGCGAAACGTTTCTCCAAGCAAGTAATATTGAAAATTGAGGGGTAAAGGAGGAATGTTGAGTAAAGAAGTTGAACTTGATGATGGACTAAGGAAAGGGTAAGAGGTCACTTAGTTTAGTCCATAGTTTGTGTGATTAGCTAATCCGTTGCATTATCTAATCATGCGAAGTGAACAACGGATTACATTTAATCCAATGGATTAGCTAAGCAATTATGCGAATCGAACACACCATTGGAGTTTATAGTACTCAAAAGCTCTGATGCAAATTCCAATAGAAAAACTCTAATTAAAATAACTATGATCGTAGAGCTCAAAAGAAATTAACACCTCATTTCCCTGTATTATCATATTGATTGACATTTCTTGACTACTTTTAATGTTGATATGTCGGTGCATGATCTTTGCGGTGCCTTGATGAATCAACCTTTATGTATAGAGCCCTTGTAGGACTAGGGCCCCACAGCAATACTCTTTCAAAAGAAAAAAGTCAAACTAAGAACTTGTTCGGTGATACAATTTATTTGGAGTGCTATTTTGGTTAAATTTGCTAAAGCTGGATAAATACAAAAAGTTGCATTTTTGCATGTACTTTGTTCTATGCACGAGACACCTTATTGCTTCACAAGGCATATAAGACTCTCTCGTCGAAAGAGGGAATGCTATTGAAAAGGAACTCTTTAATGGTTTTGATTTTCTCCTCAAATTCTTCTTCTTCTTCTTCTTTTTTTCTTCTTCTTCAACCGCGATTCAATCGCCCATATAAGAATCCCATAAAAATCGGTCCCTTACCTAGAAAAAATTGCAAGATTTGGTTTGTTTGTTTGTTTGTTTCTTTTGTTTCGTTAGTTGCAATCAATAATAAGAGCATCTCCGATGGTAAACGTGGATTGGGGGAGTTTGTGGATTATTGCCGCGTCATCAATGTGGAAAGGATGTACATATTGTGTGGCATAAATACACATTCAATAGTGAAAGTAGTCTCCAATGGGTATGAATTGCACCTTCTATCCATGACGTGACAACTTTTTTTAACTTATTAAATTATATATAAGTAATTACTAAAGGATTATATATACAAATTATTCTATGTCTAAAAAATCGATAAGCGATTCTCGAAAATATCGGTTGTTTGTATTTATCTTTTTATATAAAAGTTATTTGTGACTATCTTGTATCTTGATTAATACAAAAGAAAAACTAAAAAAAAAAAAAGAAAAGAAACGTAAAGTATATGTATAAAAAAAATGCGAAGTATATATGACTTTGTTGCTATTTTTCGATTTCTCTTTTCGTTGGCGGGTTTTTTTAGTTTCCTAATGACGTGGCATAGTGCACACTTGTCTATTGCACCCTACAGATTTAAAGGTGCGGCGGCGGTGTCTATCTTTCTTATGCCACGTCTCTGCACATTCTCAATCCACACCCCATTGGAGAAAATTTTTCTCCTCGATGTTTATTTAATCCAACGTGACACACATCCACCCATAATCTACGGTCCCATTGGAAGCGGCTTACATACGGTAGCAAAATTTGCAATTTCTACGGTATGCCTTCAAATGTTTTCCATGTGTCCACATTTTGAAAAAAAAAGCATTGCATCTTGTCTTCTTTATTTCCAAATTTACCCCAAATTCACAGAGTAACGAAACTTGCGAGATCTCGCGTGAAAATGAATGTGACTTTGAGGTGTGCACACACATTTAACGGTGCATAACACGTAGGTGTGTATCTGAGGTGCGTACACATAGCTTTTAATGGCTAGTGTGACTTGAGGGTGTGAGATTGGTGATGTCAAAGTCACATCAGCCTTAGAGGATGTTTGTACGCACCTCGGGATACACACCATGCGTGTTATGCACTTAGAAATATGTGTGCACACCCCAAAGTGACTCATTTTCACGTGAGATCATTTGTCGCGTCATGCGGTGACTTGGAGTGTCATTGTAGCATTTTCCAAATAAGAAAGCATGGGCCTCCTTTTACATATAAATATATATATATATATATATATTATATTCATATTGTATTAAAACACATTAATCATTGATATATAGTTGGTGATTTAAGTGTGTGGGGGTGTTGAAGGGGTAAAGCTGGAAATAAAAATGACGAGTTTGCAATGTTTTTTCTCCAAAATGTGGACACGTGAAGTACATTTGAAGTCATTGTAGAAATTGCAAATTTTCAATGACGTGCCATAGTGCACCTTGTCTATTGCACCCTCTAAATCTAGATGGTGCGGCGACGTGTCGACCTTTTCTTATGCCGCGTCACTGCACATCCTCAATGTTTATTTAATCCAACGTGGCAGACATCCACCCCCTAATCCTGCCCCATTGGAGATGCTCTAAAAATTGTTCTCACGCCTTGGGAACTTTTAGAAATGATGCACTTTTAATTTTTGAATAATGCAAATCCAATATGCTTTCCACTGTTTTTCTATAAGAATCGTCTCATTTTCTGTGACTAAAGAATCAAAATTTAACAGGTTGGCTTTCAAACCTCTGTTGTAGAAATGGTGCCAGAAGATTTGCGATCCTCTTCTCATATAGGCTTAAAAGGTTTGCAGTGGGACATGTTTGTGGAGAAGGCAGGTATATGGGGAACAGCTGATTTTTCTGCAAATGGCCTTGTTGACCACATCAACTCTACTAGGGATACCACGGACTATCTATGGTACACAACAAGGTTGGTTTCACTGCACATATCTTGTATCATGTTATTAATAATGTTTCTCGATTCCCAAAGATAATCTGCCATGCGAGTTACTTTGTACTTGTTTGGTTATATATTTGTCAAGTTTCTACGATAATTTACTCATTTGAAGTCTTTCTTAATGTGAAATACTGTTCAAATTGGTTAACTATAGGATCCAACTGTCATATCTATAAGATAGCGGCCTATCAACAAGTAACGCTTACATTTTGCCTCGTGCACCTCATACTGCAATGAGCCAATGAGAGATATGAGCAAAGAACATAGAATATCAAGCATGAGAATAGAGAAGATAGAATGACAAGAAAGAGTCTCAAACCATGGTTGCCAAAAATATACTTTGATGTACACATTAAACACTCAAGGAGCATAGTGGCCCGCTTAATCCTGATGCCTTGTTTATAGAAGTACAACAGCAAAGCCTCAATCCCAAATTAGTTGAGGCAGCTACATGAATCAAACTCTTCCATTGCGCTCAATTTAGTGCAATTGATGGTGCGCTTTCCAAATCTTTTAAATCCTTCTTTAATCTATGTGTACGAATTTAGCTTCGGTTTACCCCTACATTGTTGAATAGTTAGAAGTACCAAATTACAAAACCTACGACTTCACATCTATAGTTTTCATGGAGAGATCCGAAAGTGATTGATATTCCAATCCCAAAAAATACATCTTAAATAATTGTTATTGAGGTGCAGCAAGGTGCGCACCTGAGGCATGCCTCAAGGTGAGGCACCTACCTCGCCTATTATAGGTTCAAGTGGGGTTGGGCGAATGAGGCACAACCTATCCTAGGTAAGACAGGTCCAATTAGGGGAAGGCAGACGTCTTACCACGCCTTTTTGGGAGTAAGGTGCAGTATGGTACACACTTTACCTATGCTTAGTCATAAAACCATTGTTTTAGTTTTTATTCTGCATAACTTAAACTCTACGATTTTTAAGTAAATGGTAAAAACAATTCTATTGCTATGACTTTGAAGTCTAATGAATATAATCCAAACATGATTTTTTACTGGAACTCAGAAAAAGAGATACAAATTGCTACTTATGTTAAATTTTTAATAGCTAATACTATGAGGTAATGATAGAACATCCATCAATTAAGTTTAATAAAATGAAACATATTGTTAGCTTTATTGCTTCATCCAGTTCAAAATAAGTACATTAAGTTGAAAATTGCACCCCATAAATGCTATAGAAAATTTGCGTATAAAAAAGAAATTGAACTGATATATTTATGTGTGAAAAAATATGATATGTATATATTGCTTCATTCAAGCATGCACCTTATGCTTCAGGCAATCAGGCCTTATAAGATACTCTGCGTTTGAGCCTTTAGTGACCTTGGCTCAAGCAGGCAAAAATGTACTGGAAGTTCAAAATTATCATTGTTTTATAAATCAAATTTCACAATGCTATAGCCTACAGCATATGGAAACGTATCTATTTGTAAATATGCTTCAGCCTTTAATCAACTCAGAATCTACAAAATTCATTTTGCTTAGGAAATTGTCAGAATGTATGTTCACTTATGTAGTAGAGAGAATCATCAATATTGGGGAGTTCTATGGATTACTTTGAGCTTTTTCTTTGTCATTCCCAGACACATATTACTCAAAATAGCTTGATATTCAATCACCTCTTACACGACAGCTATTACTTGTAGACCTGACCAAGTAATAATTCGATGGTAATAAGGTAGCGAAATATCAAAATAGATGATAAATGGAAACATGATTTATAGATCCAAGTTACCTGTCGGATGTTTTTTGAGCTCACATTATTCTTGTGATGACAGCTTGCTTGTTAATGAGAATGAAGGTTTTTTTAGCAAAGGAACCCAACCTATTCTAGTGGTATCATCTAAGGGCACGCTCTCCATGCTTTTGTCAATAAGAAACTTCAAGGTATGAGTAACTTTTCATAGATCTGCTTTGATTCTTTCTATACTAGTTATTAGTAGTGGGAAGTTTTTGGTCGCTTGAAAATGAAGTTTGACGAACTGCATTTCTGTCTGTTTTGTGAACAAGAAAATTTTCCTTGCCATGCATAGTGCAGCTATAAACTGAAAAGAGATTTTGATATTAAAATATAAGAGGATGAGTGAGTGAGGCCCAAATTGACAAAAAACGGGGTATGACTAATTGAGGCGGTCTAATTATGTTGAAAAAACTAATTCATGTCCTAGTTTGGAAGATTGAGTTATCTACTTTGAAAAATGTGGAAAAGAAGAGTTGATAAGAAACTAATTGAAGAGATTTGACTCTTAAGAAGTGCATATGCACACAAATATCTAACATTAAGTATATCAAGGAGGGTGATGATAATTATAATAGTAGCAATGGACCAATGGCTAAGAAGAATAGCTGAAATAATGTATGTGCATAACAAAAAAGCTGTCAATCAGAGCGAAACAGCTTTGTTCTGTTAGAAATATCAGCAGCATGCTTTTATTAATAGTCAATAGATCTATGCTTTGTTTCGAATTCTCTTGACAATGTACTTCTCTTCCCTAGTTTTTACAGGCTCAACCATATTAACGAGGACTTCTGAAGTTGTGAGAACTTTGATGTAGGCTAGATGCCAATTTGATGCCGATGATGCTTTTTTTTTTTTTTTTTTTTTTTTTTTTTTTTTGGTCTTCTTTGACAAATTTTTTAGTCTTCGGTGATGCATATTTTCGGTTGAACCAAGTGGATTGTGACATCAAACTTTATGAAAGTTGAGAATCTGACATTATTTTTAATGAAAAGCCACTTATGGGGTCACCAGCCAAAACATGCTATCTTTCTCATTTTATGATTGATTTAGAACTCACAAATCACATGCTTAATTGGTCATCACAAGAAACTAAATATGAAATTTGTCTTTCGCCAGATCTATTTCTATATTTGACCTTATCTGTCCTTTTTGTGAATGCACAAACTTTTTGCTTCCACAACTATATCTGTAAGGCTTGAACTAGTAGCTAACATATGAATTTTCTGACAACCTTGTCAAGTTTAGGAGCTTGTGATTTATGAATTCAGCCTTGTGCTGTTTATTGCTAGCATGTGACACCTCATTTTTGACCAGTAAACATTTATGAAATATCTTATAATTACTTGCTCATTGTCCAATCATAGCAAGCGGATCTGGAAATAGCTCAAAGCCAACCTTTGATTTCAAATGTCCCATAGCTCTCAAGGCAGGAAGGAATGAGATTTCACTTCTCAGTATGACTGTTGGCTTGCAAGTAAGTTGTTACATTACATTTTATCTCACCAATTAAAGTGCCTCTTAATGTGAAGGTTGTCTTGTATGCATCCATTGGCAAACCTCAAAAATTATCAACTTTCATTTGTTGCGAGTCTTGTGACCGAAACTTACATTTGGAAAAATAGTCGGCGCTTTGGAGAATTATAGTTGGTTCCATTTGGATAATTAATTCCTGCATCCCAATGTTGTTAATGAAAGTTGTAATGTTTATCGCCTAATATTCATTTTTTATATGGTAATACCTAGCGTTTTAACAACTCGAATGATGTACTGTCAATTTTTTCTTTTTCTCTCTATTTTATATTTTATATGAAATTATATATATATAGACACACACACACACACAACAAACAACAACAACAACAACAACATAGCCTTAGTCCCAAATTAATTGGGGTTGGCTACATGGATCAAACTTTTCCATTGTGCTCGATTAAGTGCAATTGATGGTGAGCTTTCGGACCATTCAAATCCCTCATAATTAATGCATCCTATGTTAACTTTGGTCTACCCCTACCTCGTCGAATTTCTAGAGTTTCTATTGAGTTAAGTTTTACGGTGAGGGCATTTGTAGGCGTCTTTGCGAGTGACCAAACCATCGCAACCGCCTTTCCCTAATTTTTGTATCAATTGGTGCTATTCCTACTTGTCTTTGAATTTTTATATTTCTTATTTTATCTTTACGAGTTTTACCACACATCCACCTAAGCATCCTCATTTCTGGTACGTTCATTTTATGTAATTGTTGTTGTTTCACCGCCCAACATTCACTTCCATAGAGCATAGCTGACCTAATTGCGGTCCTTTAAAATTTTCCTTGGAAATGTACTTGATCGGTGCTAGGTTACACTAATAAACATGAGTGTCCTTGGTGTCTTTTTCTTGGGTATAGCTAGATAGAGAGTTTGACATTATGCCTCCCTGATTTTGGTAGCATTCGGTTAGTAATAGGATAGAAATCCTTGCAGCATTTTTATGGGGACAAATCTGTGTGTGGGAAATCATCAAGTTCATGGGGTTGCTCTTTCTGATATGCCAATTGTCATGGGGTTGCTGCATTTCATGTTGTTGTTGTTTGGGAACAGTGATGCTTTTGTCCTTGAATCTTCATATTTTGTGTGTATCCGTTGGTGAGATTGATTTGAGCGACTTTTCTTTGTGTTAAGGGGACAGGTTGTCATATTACTTCTATTTTCTTGCGTCCCTCCTTCAAAAGACTTCAATTATTTTTCTTACGAGTTCTTTTTCTTGCAGAATGGTGGACCATTTTATGAATGGGTAGGTGCAGGTATAAGCAGCGTAAAGATAGAGGGGTTCAACAATGGAACAATCGACCTCTCTTCAAGTTCATGGACCTACAAGGTAGTGTCGATTCTTACTGTTCTCATGTATCATTGTCTTTGTTATTCGAAGTATTTATTTACATCTTTACAGCTTCATCTTGTTCCTCTTTTTTCCTCTGTAAATATCCTGTTTCTCTTTCATTATCTTGTAACTTTATTGTTTACTGTAGTCTGTAATGTGAAATTGTGCAGTAGCAATATATGAATGTCTATGTGATGATTGCTTGAGCTTTGTTCATGCACCAATCTATCAATGTGGGTTTTATCTATAGATGCTAAGCTCGAGGACATAGACTCGTAATAGATTACGAATGTTCATTTCTACCTTTTCTTTTTCTTTGGTAGACTGGTGATATTATTTGTGATCCTCCTACAAATTCGAAGCTATACTGGAGAACCAAGGATTGCAAGTAATTAGTTTGACTCATAATTCTGTTTGCAGTGTTAACATTGGACAGCTGAAAATATTAATGTTGATGGAGGAACATTATCTGCTGATTGGTTTGGTCTGTTAGGTAGTGTGAAAGCTATCTATGTGTTTCCATTCCCACCTAGGTAGGCGGTTGTGTTATTAAGGGCTGGCTCTAGCTATGCGTGTTTCTTGGTTCAAATATATGTCTAATTTCTCCTGTTATTACCCTCCCTATACTTTTTTAAAAAAAAGTTAGTATTTTCATTATTCAGATTGGATTGGAGGAGAGCACCTCAAAATTTACCAAGCGAATGGTCTGAATAATGTGAAGTGGCAGTCAACAGCAGATCCCCCAAAGAATCAGCCTCTCACATGGTACAAGGTGAGTATCATCTCTATGACTAGACAAATATCATCTGTTGGCCTCTGCTTCATGTTATTCAATATGTATTAGAACGCTTGCTGCCGAACAGATAACCTCCCTAGATTTACATTTAGCATCCTCATTGAAGCTTTCTAGTTCATGTTTAATAAATTATTAATTTTAGAAAAAGTATCGACATTATCATAGCTTCCAAATGAAAATGGTTATTTATTTATTATATTAGTCATACAGTAGTTTTATTGCTTCTTTGTTAGTTGACATTGTGGTTGCCTAGGTAGGCACTCTATAGCATAATTCAATTACACTTGAAATATTGCAGGCAATTGTAGATCCTCCAACAGGTGATGAACCTGTCGGCCTGGACATGGCAGACATGGGGAAGGGCTTAGCTTGGTTGAATGGAGAAGCTATAGGAAGATACTGGCCTAGGAAAAGTTCTACAGATGACGAATGCGCCCAGCCTTGCAATTATAGAGGCAAACTTTCTATTTCATTCATCAACTTTATGCCAAATAAATGCATGACCGGATGTGGAGAACCAACTCAAAGATGGTACGGCTGACTCAAAACATTCATATTTCTATAGTTACGTTTTGGCCAAATGGTTAAAATATCATAACCTTTTCCAACTTTAGTTATTATATCATAACCTTTTGAGATTTGTTATTATATTCTAACCTTTCTAAATTGCTTGATTTGTATCCTGTCACTTTTGAACTTCAAATTTGATGATGTGACATTTAAATAATGATTTTAAATGATAAATTTAATAATTATTTTAGTGATTATGGGTGGTGAGGTGGTTTTTAAATTCATTATTTAGGTGCCACCTCATCAAATATTGAGTAAAAAAGTGACATAGGATGCAAATTAAACAATTTAGATAGGTTATGATATAATAACAAATCTCAAAAGGTTAGGATATAATACCAAAAGTTGTGAAAGGTTAGGATATTTTAACAAATTAAGCCTTATGTTTTACGAATTCCAAGTCATTTAAACTTCAGTCTGCAATAAACTTTAATTTCATCCTGGTCTATACCAATGAATATTAAGAAAAATTGAAATTCCAAACCAGAGTTTTTGTACTTACTTATGAATTCAATCTAACACTCTAATATTTTCTCCTCACCTTGGTGGAAACTTCAAAAGTTGCTGGTATAAAGTTGCCTTGAGAAAGAATTTTTTAACTTGTGTTTATACTTTGGGTTGGTAAGTTTGTAAATGCTCTAAGAAGATGTGGTCAATCCAATATACATTTTGAATCACAAAAATCCTCCTTTTTTTCAATTACCTTGTTGTTGTTGTTGTTGTTGTTGTACCTTTTTTCTGATTCCTAAAATTTTTTGTTGCATTAATTCTGCAGATTCAAGTTAGCATAGTCTGACTGACTATTAGAGAGCTGATTCAAGGAAACTTATTCCCTGAATATAGCAATGTGATTATAATCAGAAATTTCATATTCCGACTACATATAAAATGCTACTATTAGAGAGCTGATTCAAGGAAACTTATTCCCTGAATATAGCAATGTGATTATAATCAGAAATTTCATATTCCGACTACATATAAAATGCTACAACTACTAAAATTTTTTTGGTGATCATAGTGTCCCAATAATCAATAAGTTTCTTTTTTTTGGCCGCAGGTACCACATTCCACGGTCTTGGTTTAAGCCATCAGGAAATGTTCTAGTGGTTTTTGAGGAGAAAGGCGGAGATCCAAACAAGATCAAATTTTCAAAACGCGTAATCTCTAGTGTTTGTGGTCTTATTTCTGAGGACTATCCTTCTGTGGATCTCAAATCTTGGCATAGAAGTGCCAAAACCAAGACGACTCTTAATCTGGAGTGCCCAAAGAACACTCGTATTTCCACCATCAAGTTCGCAAGCTTTGGAACTCCTACTGGAAAGTGTGGGTCATATCAAGAGGGTGCATGCCATGATCCTAACTCCAGTTCTCTGGTTGAGAAGGTGAGGGCACCTTCTTTGCTATCAAATTAAATCAATTACTTTGCTTTGAACAGTAGCATAAGATCTCAATAATACATATCTATGGTGGAGTTCTACAACTACTACAATTAACAAGCCTGAATCCTAAATTAGTTGGAGTCGGCTTCATTGACCAAATTAGTTATACTATCCAATTTTGCTTCATTTCCATGTTACTTTTTAGTATTCAAAGGAATTCAATGCCGTTTCCATAGTGAAGCTCATAGACGTAAAGTTGAATTCTTTTATTTTATTTTATTTTATTTTTTTGTTTAAGTTTCCTTAGATTTGAAGATAGTTACTTAAAAAAAAAAAAAAAAAAAAAGATTTGAAGATAGTTTATTATTGTCAACGCCACAGTATGGTATACCGCCCGTTTGATTTCTCTCAAATCGCACATTTATGCTGGCCAACCTATTTTTCGTTTTGTTTATACTGCAGATTTGCTTGAACAAGAGAAGCTGTAAAGTTGAGTTGTCAAAGAACTTTAAGAAAGATCTATGCCCGGGGTCAATTAAAAAGCTAGCAGTTGAAGCACTGTGTAGATGAGATGAGATGAGATGAGAAGCCGTAACTTACATTTATCAGATATGAGATGAGAACAGCGACAGTTTCCGCGGCCAATTCCTAGTTTTGATGAGTCTTGGTCATTTGATATTTATATATCCAATCTTCTGGGCTGCATAGTGCAGGGAATGTGTGCTATGCTATTGTATCTTATTCCACAGACGTATAGTAAATCAAGGCTTGCAGTTGCCTTTTTTTTTTTTTTGTACTAGTTGTTGCTTCAACTGAAAACTTGAATTAAAATATATGTTTTTGTTGTAAATTGAGTTGGAACTTGCTAAGAACTAGAGAAGGAAAATAGAAGACTAAGAACTGCTCATACTACAAACTACTACTACAAAAGAGAAGAGAAGAAATGAGATAGTTGGAATGAGAAGTTTTCATTCAACTTGGTGTGTGAATTACAATGAGGTTGGCACCCTTTATATAGGCCATTTGGTGATGATGATAATTGTACTTATACAATGTGTACAAGTTATACATACACCACAAGTCATACAACACATCACAAGCAACATAGACAATACATGGAAGAGTTGGTGTACATTGGAGAAGATTACAAGTTACATGACAATACATAGACAAATGGATGTACTATTAAGTGAGAAATACAAGTTACATGACTACGCAATATGTTGGTGTACATGCATGGTCATCCATATTCCACAACACTCCCTCTTGGATGACACTTGCTTAAAGATCGTGCCTCGTTAAAATTTCTACAAAGAAAAACCCTGTGAGAGAAAATATAGTAAAAGAAAAAAAGAACAATATTCTCATAAATATTAAGATGGGTATAATATTGTTAAGATTGCCTCATTAAAAATCTTCCTATGAAAACCTAATGAGATAAAATCATAGCTAAGGGAAAAAGAGTGCAATACACTAATCAATAACTCCCCCTCATGTGAACATGGGTGAAACTTGTTCAGTTTCTTTACTTGCAATGTCTTAAAGTTTACGTAAGCCAATACCATATGTAAACCTTTTAAATGTCGTAGTTGGTAAGGCTTTTGTGAATAAATCAGCAAGATTATCACTCGATCGGATTTGCTTGACATCAATTTCACCATTCTTACGAAGTTCATGCGCGTAAAAGAATTTTGGTGAAATATGTTTTGTTCTGTCACTTTTTATGAATCATTCACTTAATTGTGCAATACATCTTTGCATTATCTTCATATAATATGGTTGAAGAATCTTTTATTGAAGGCAATCCACATGATTCTTGAATATGTTCAATCATGTTTCTCAACCATACACATTCACGACTTGCTTCATGAATTGCAAGTACTTTAGAATGATTGGAAGAAGTAGCAACCATAGTTTGCTTTACTGACTTCCATGATACAACAATACTACCACAGGTGAATACATATCCCGTTTGAGAACGGGCCTTGTGGGATCAAATAAAAATCCAGCATCAGCATAACATTGGAGATTCAATTTTACCAATCTCGAGTAAAATAAACCCATGTCACTTGTTCCTCGAAGATATCGAAAAACATGTTTAACATCATTTCAATGTCTTCGAGTTGGTGAAAAGTTATATCTTGCAAGTAGGTTGACAACAAAAACAATGTCCAGGTCTTGTACAATTTGCAAGATACATAAGTGCACCAATTGCACTTAAATATGGTACCTCCGGACCAATTAGCTATTCATCACTTTCATGAGGTCGAAATAGATCCTTATCCACTTCAAGTGATATGACAACCATTGGAGAGCTCGATGGATGTGTTTTTTCCATATAAAATCTTTTTAATATTTTTTCAATATAATTTGATTGATGGACAAGTACTTCACTTGAAAAATGTCCAATTTGCAAACCAAGACAAAGTCTTATTTTTCCAAGTTCTTTAATCTCGAATTCATTTTTCAAGTATTCGGATGTTCTAACGATGTCGTCGTGGTTTCCCACTATATTTAAATCATCAACATATACATCAATAATCACAAATCTGTTGATGATCTTTTAATGAAGACACGTAGGCAAAGCGGATTATTTACATATCTTTCTTTCATTAAATAATCACTAAGACGTTTGTACCATATTCGTCAGGATTGTTTCAATCGTACAAATACCTTTGCAATTTTATAGAATGCATGTTACGAGGTTTTGATTTTATTTATTCGGATATTACAAATCCTTTAGGGATTTTCATATATATATATATATCTCATTTAATACAGGATCGTACTGGATATCTTTTTGTAACGACATCCATTAAATGCATATCAAGCCACTTTAGAAACTGCAAAGCTTATCAAGAATCGAAATGTGATTGCATCTATAACAGGAGAATATGTTTCCTCATAGTCGATGTCAGGTCTTTGTGAGAAACCTTGAGCTACAAGTCTTGCTTTGTACTTTGTAACTTCATTTTTTTCGTTTATCTTTCGTACAAATACTCATTTATATCCAACAGGTTTTACGCCATCTGGCGTTTGAACAATCGGTCCAAAAACCTCTCGTTTCCTTAACGAGTTTAGCTCTGCTTGGATAGCCTCTTGCCATTTTTGCCAATCAGGTATTTTTCGACATTCGTCTATTGATCGTGGTTCTGGATCATCATCATTTTCACATATTTCAAATGACACATTGAAAGCAAATATATCATCAGGAACAATTTTATTTCGATCCCAAATCTTACCAGAGTTTAAATAATTTATTGAGATCTCATTATTTTCATCTTTTTCCTCTTTTTCTAGAGGCAATTGTTCATCGTCATAATCAACTTGTTATGACAAATCCTTATCAAATGATTCTTGTGCTTTCTAATGAGTATTTTAGTTTGTATTTATTTTTACTCCCGTTTTCCCTTTCGAGGAATTATGTCATTTGAACCACTGGTCTTCCACGCTTTAAGCGTTTAGTTGGTTCTTGTGCATTTTGTTGCCTGAGAGACATCAATTCTTGCGGGAGCATTATATTTGGAATATGTGATTTTGTCACTTGTTTTGCATCGTTAAATGCATCGAGGTAATTGATTTGCGATTTGTTGCAAATGAATGATCTTTTGAACTTCAAGTTCCTTTGATTTGTGCGTGGATCATAATGTGATAAAGTTGATGCATTCCAAGCAATTTTGCGTCATTCCTTTTGAATTGGCTTCTTATCTCCCCCAATGGTGGGAAAATTGCTTCATTAAAGTGACATTAAGCAAAATGTGCGGTAAATAAATCTCTGTTAATGAATCAATGTATCTTATAATGGACGATGAGTTAAATCCAACATAAATCCCAAGTTTTCGTTGTGGACCCATCTTAGTTCTATTGGGAGGTGGTATAGGAACATACTTTGCACTGACTAAAAATTCTCGAAGTGTGAAATATTTGGTTGTTAACCTAAAATAAGTTGCATGGGGGAATGTTCATGGTATGCGATAGACCTATAATGAATGATAGATGATGCATGAAGGAATTTGCATGTCCCAATGAAGTTGATAACTTAGTTCTCATGATTAAAGGTGCGGCAATTAGTTGAATGCGTTTGATCATAGATTCTGTCAAACCATTCTGGGTATGCACGTGTGGAATAAAATGTTCAATGGTAATTCCTATAGACATGCAATAATTTTTAAATGCTTGAGATTGAAATTCCCCGGCATTATCAAGACGAATGATTTTGATTGGGTTGTCAGGGAATTATGCTATTAACTTAATGATTTGTAGTATCTAATTGTCATGACAAGTAATTCTTGTCGGTAATATAATAAGGCAACAAATTCAACTATGACTGAATAATATTTTGAAAATGAATTTAATATAAAATAGTTTTCCCATTTTTATGTAAAAACATAACATATGATTAAATATATGTTCACAACTTGATTCATTAATAAACAAAGAGGGCTGCTATGTGCACCTCAATTGTGTATGAGGGCACCCCAAAAGTGTACCAATTTACATTCATTTTGGGGTGCCCTCATAAATAATTGAGGTGCACATAGCGGTGCTCTAAACAAAATGTATTATTCGTATGAGTTGGTGGGACAACCTCCGGGTTAGGTGGCGAGACAAAGTCAACTTAATACCATGCCTCCTCGAGCGGGATAACCGTCTCCCTTTCAATGTTTAGCTTTCTGGGGACAAGAGGCTTACCCGGTATCAACTCAAACTTACAACATTATTTGTATTATAAAATCAAGAATAGAACAATAACTAATTGTTTGTAGTTTTAAGAGAAAAACTATATGTCACACATTGACTTTTGATTTACGATGTAGAAAATCGTACAAAGCGCTTCTACGAGCATACTTTATGCAATCGGTGACGTTATAATGCATAGTATATGAATAAAGTATGCATATAGAAGTGATGCATGTAATAAAAGGAAGCAACTATGATAATATATAAATAAATTAAACTTATTTAAATAACAAAAGTTATACCTTCCTAGCTTTGTCTCCTTAACAAGCCTTCTTGAACTTCAAGATCCCTTTAATGCTAGAGCAAGCTCGTGCGATAACGTGTTGTAAATTGAATTGGAACTTGCTAAGAACTAGAGAATGAAAATAGAAGACTAGAAGCTGCTACTACTACAAACTACTACTACAAAGGAGAAGAGAAGAAATGAGATAGTTGGAATGAGAAGTTTTCATTCAACTTGGTGTGTGAATTACAATGGGGTTGGCACCCTTTATATAGGTCATTTGGTGATGATGATAATTGTACTTATACAATGTGTACAAGTTATACATACACCACAAGTCATACAACACATCACAAGCAACATAGATAATACATGGAAGAGTTGGTGTACATTGGAGAAGATTACAAGTTACATGACAATATATAGACAAATGGAGGTACTATTAAGTGAGAAATACAAGTTACATGACTACACAATATGTTGGTGTACATGCATGGTCATCCATATTCCACAACAGTTTTTCATTTCTTCCTGCAAGGACACTGTGGTGGCATTTTGTTTTTTGAGAGCGGCTACATGGACTCCAGTTTTGCTTAGAGAACTCCATTTTCAATTTTTCTTGTCGTACCCCACTTTTTACTAGGATGGGGGTATTCTAAGCAAAATACTGGGGTTAGTTTAGTAGCTCCATTTTTTTTTGGGGTGCAAGGTGTTAATATGCACTAAATCGAGCGTAATGGGAGAGCTTTTCGCAGATACAAAAACCATCTTACAGTCAAAATTAGAGCACGATGATTCCTTTCAAGCATTTCAAGAAATCGGCTTGAAGCCACAAGTGTGCTTAAAAAGCTAGGCCAAGTCTTACCATTGGATGATGAACGAGCAGAGTTTGCTGAGATTTTTGAATCAAAGGACATGGAGTTCAGATTTCAACGGTTCATCACTGCGCTATGTGGGAAGTGGTTAGGTCGAATCTACTACAGCCATTGTTGTTGATCAACCTTTCATGTTCATGATCAGGGGCAGTGTAAGTGGAGCAGTCCTGTTTATGGGTTGGATTCTTTTTTATTGGTATATATAGGTAACAAATAAATTTTGAATGTAGTTGGAACTTATTATGTATACGTTTATTGAAAGCATAGCTTATTGAGTTTTACGTATTTTTTGCATAGTCACTACTGTTTTGTAAATAAAGGATTAATGGTAACAACTGCTCTCTTTTTCTCTTATTCAATAATCAAGTTGAATGGAAATTGGACCCGTTAAACCAACTGCAACTAATTTGGGATAGAGACAAATGTAAAGCTAGATCCTACGAGGCCGATATCGACCCCATTGAAAAAAAAAAAGAGTTTTTTTAAGCAAACTGGTTAACATTTGATCCACTTGAAGAGGCACAAGAGCAATATAATCATAGTGAGTTTCAATTGAAGTTATGATTTGTTTGAACAACTGAAATGAAGAAATGGGAACATTGCAAACAATGCACAATTGAAGCCTAGTATAACCAGTAAAAATAGTGTAGGCCTTTATCATACTTGCCTGGTTCAAGCGCGGCAGGTGAACAATCAATTGGTGTGCTTAAAAAACGACCAAGGCAGGATCAATGTAAGGCGCTGCCGCTGGTGCCCGAACTACTTTTTTGCTTAACCTGCTATATGAAGATCATGATTCATTCAATGAGTAATCTTTTCTTGCTCTCCTCCTTTTGGTTGTTAAGTCTTTGGCAGCTAGTTGTCCATTCTCCCTTGGGGCAGAACTCCCTTTTATGAATCTGTATCTTTAGCTGTAGATATCTTCATATAATGAGCAAAAAGCCTAAAAACTCGAAATACGACGAAATGAAGAGTGATTAGCTACTATGATATCGATTTCAATAGGTAGTACCTTTGTTCTTCCTCCTAATAGTTTTTGTTTTCTTTGTGGTCACTGAAGGAGATGGTAGGAGTCCCTTTTGTGAGGGTAATTCAGCAATGAAAAGAACAGTTTGAGCCCAGCCAGCATATTTTCCGTACTTTGTAACGAACGCTTCTGCAACACGATTGCAAAGCTTGGGCGTAAGTTGGACGCCTGCGAGCTCTGGTGTGAGATATCTGGTTGCAATCTTCACTCGATTCAAATGAAAAACGTTACATCAGAACTTTACACAATTAAACAATAACAACTTATATCAAGCGTTTCTTATTAAAAAAAAACTTATATCAAGCATCTTGTCTGACACAAATCTGTGCATGTAAATAAATATATAGGTGCATAAGACACTTTGTTCTGTTTCAATTATGCGTCATGGTTTTCGCTCTATTCCATTATCAATTCGTTCTTCGTTAAATCTGTTCGAGGTGTGTTGTGCGTGTGCGCATACAATTAGCAAGTCAATAATTGCTCAAATGTTATAGATGATGGTCACAATCATCCAAATGTATCATCACTTGTGATCTTGGAACATTAAATGGCATTAAACGAACTATCGGAAAAGGAAAATAGAAATGCACGCACCTGCCAAACATGCGTATCGACGGGAACAGCGTGATGTTGGTCTAAAGAGAATAGAGCAATGCAAGCTGCCACCTTTGGACCAACTCCAGGTAAAGTAGATAGAGCTTCAATCACATCACAAAGATCCAAATCGCGAAGAGAAGCAAGCCACTTAGCGCCTCCACCAGGTTTAGATTGCAAAGCCTCGACCGTGCCAACAATGTACTTAAGCCCTGCGTTGTCCCCAAACAAGCGGAGAGAACAAACATGTCAGACAAAGTTGGAACCGATATCAGCCTCGACCTTGGGAAGATTTTGGACAAAAATTTGAATTTGCACAATGAAGATAAGAAAGGAAAAGAATGATCTTGTTTAGACATATAATCTTTGATGTATTTTAAAAAGGAAATGACATATAATAAAGTTCGATAAGGTTTCTAACACATGATAGGGGAATGTCTTGCAATATTTCCACAGACAATAAACAATAATAGATGGACGACGGCATTGTATTGAATAGGACTCCTAATTTCTACTTCTTCGTGTTTGACATATCGAAGGCTGTATGCTAAAATGGCCAAGCAAGCATGCATCACAAATCTAATACTAAGATAAGGCAAACAATAGATGAAGCAAATGATTTCGCTTCAAAATCACGCTTCAATGCGACACACATCGAATATAGGTAGAATTCAACATATATAAATAGATATATAAATCTCTTCACTAGTTAACAATGGTAAATTAAATCCATCCAACTCAAGACCTAAAATCACCAACAAAAGCATGCCTAAAACCAATGCAGTGGATACCAATGGAACAGTAAATTAATGCAAACAAGTTAAATAAAATGAAGCAACCTGTATCCAAATCCGGCCGCCCGAAACTCCTCCTCGGACACCAGCGCCAACCGATCCAGCGACGGGAACTCATAAAAATCCAACCCCTCAACGGTCCCCAACCGAGCCCCCAACCGAAACAAAATCCACCATTTTAGTAATCCTCCCAATATTATTATTAGAAGAACATAAAAACTGAATCAAGCACTCAAGGGGTCCTGCCTAAGCACCCGGGCACCCACCAAATGAGGAGCCAATTCGGCAAACCTCGAATCGGAGGCCGAAAACGCCTCCCAAATCTCAACAAGAGAAATACCCAGATTGAGAAAATCAACAAGGGCATACCTGCAATTGGCCTGACGATGATGATCAGTAGTAGTAGTAGTAATAGTAGTAGTAGTATGGACATGATATGCAACATCACCAGAGCCATTGTTGAGTTGTTTGAGAGAGATGAGGTGGGTGCCCACAACACCTGTGAATTGAAAAGGGGCTGTTTGTTTCCATCTGAAGGTTTGGCCTGTTGGGAAAGTGAGGGGCAGGAAGAGCTCTGGTTTGCCAAGATTGAGAGGCACCCAGTTGTGGGGAGGGTCGTCTGTGGAGAGAGATCTCTTGGTGTGGTTGAAGGGTAGGATGTTGTTGTTGTTGTTGGTTTTGAGGAGGATGGGTTGGAGGGTTTGGATGGTTTGAGGGTTGGAGGGGTTGATGGGGTTTTGGGTCTTGGCCTCTTCTTCATGATTGGTGGAGTTCTTAGAGATTGCAGGCCAACATGTCTCATATTGATTCATTCTCTTGGCATTAGCCCTAACGGCTAGTTATTAAAAAAAAAAAAAAAAAAAAAAGTAGATTATTTATTTATTTATTTATTTTTTTCAATAGCAAGACATTAAAGTTTAGTGAAAAAGACAATAAAATTGCTAGTTTATTTATTTATTTATTTATTTATGTAATTTAGTAAATGTGGGTGTCCGAGCAGCCTCAGCCCATCTTAATTTTGGTCAAAGTACTAATACCACGGGAGCGGTTGAGAACACAATCACTATAGCTCAGAAAAATCTCAATGAATAATGTAGTTACTATGGTTCAAACTCTATGCGTTTGATGTAATTTGCTTATAGTTATTATGAAGAAAATAAATTTAACCAACAATCAATTAGTTCGAGTGGTAAGGAACTCGGTTGCTATTACGCGAGATCTCAATTATCAGGTCTTGAAAAAAGAAAAAATGAGTTGAGAGGGTCGCCTAAAGTGTTTGATAGTGCTCAAATGTAGATTAATTGGTACAATTAATGTCTAATGCTGGAAAAACCAAAACAAAATGACTATTTTTTTTAATCTTCTTCCATAGAATGGGGTTATTATAGTTAATTACATTTTTGTTCTTTTATCAATTTATAGGAAAGCCAAATAGCCAATAGGTATCATGCACTTCTTCTTCTTCTTCTTCAAAAAAAGGTATTGTAAAATTTTTTGGAGATTTTGGAACTAGAATCCAAATCTAGTTGGGCATATGATATTGAGCGGTTACATGTCCAACACCAATAGAAACGCTTGCGACAAAACTCAATTAGTTCGGAAGTCACCTTAAACTGGCCCAAAAAATCTCTAACACTACCAAAAAATTGCTCCTTTTATATACATTTAATAACGACTAAGCTAACCCGAGAGTATCCAAAGTTTTGCCCCGATTGAAGCTTACACCTAGAAATCCATCAAAGCCTATTAAAGTCCATTAAAATCCATCTGAATCTTATGGGTAGAGGTGAGATTTTGTTATGTGTATTTTTTGAATAGAAATCCATTAAATTCCATTAAAATCCTAATGTCTTTTAAAATTGAATACACCTGGACTTTTTACAAATCCATTAAAATTCTAATTAAATACCCTTGACTTTTAAAACTCCGTCAAAATCTTTTAAAATCAAATTGAATACATATCGATTTCAAAATCCTCCAAACTCTTTTAAAATCATTTCAAATCATCAAATTAAATACATTAGCGTGACTTTAGGCACCTAATGGTCATGAGTCATCCGATACACTTCAAAAATGTATCTCAAGATGTATGGAACGCACAACTTGTAGGTGCTCAAAGTGGAAGTTTAAAGTGGTAAAAAACTGAAAAACACTTCATTTCGATTGAATAAAGCAAAATATTTACAAGACCCATTCCCAAACACCCTGCATAGAAACGAGGGCTCTCCCTCTCTCCCTCTCTCTCTCTCTCTCTCCCAATTTCGATTTTTTTTTTTCAGTCACTCTTCCTCTCAATTTCTCAATCCAAACCCTAAAAACCCTAACTTTTTCCCCAGTTCCTCCTCTCCAATGTCCTCATTCCCCTCCAATTCGAACCCTAACAACAACAACAACAACAACAAGTGGAGAAAGCGCAAGCGAGACGTCGCCACCACCACCACTCCCCTCAACAAGAAGCACCAGAGGCCCCAAGACGAAGACGACGACGACGAAGAAGACGACATCGAAGACCCCGCCACCGCCGCCGCCGCCGCCGCCGCCGCCGATGAAGATGAGGACCTCCACCCAATACCCCCGCCCGCCGCGGCGGCAGCGGCGGCGGCAGAGATCGAGGTCCTATCTGGCGGAGGCGCCCGGATTTCCGATTTCCCCGCCGTGATCGAGCGCGCCGTCAACCGATTCCACTCCTCCGTCCTCGCTATCGCCGCCGCCGAGAGGGCCGCCCAATTCTCCTCCGATTCCCGCCTCCAAAACCCTTGCTTTCTCGAGAATGTGTCTCACGGGCAGCTCCAGGCGCTGTCCGCCGTGCCCGCGGACTCCCCTTCGCTGCAAGATCAGTCGGACGCCGCGGCGGCCGCGTCCTCGTCCTCGTCCTCGTCCTATGTATGCTCTCCGCCGCCTATCATGGAAGGCCGCGGCGTCGTCAAGCGGTACGGGAATCGAGTCCATGTCGTCCCAATGCACGCTGGTGGGTAGGGTTTTTGGTTTAGTACCATAATTCAGTTGTTTTTGTTTGATAATTGGGATAAATTTGTTGATTAGGTTTGTGGGTTTTTGATGAAATTGTGATTTGTAGATTGGTTTTCGCCAAACTCGGTATACCGATTAGAGAGGCAAATGGTGCCTCATTTTTTCGAGGGAAGTCGAGTGATCACACTCCTGAGAAGTACATGGATTGTAGGAACCGAATTGTTGCCAAGTACATGGAGAATCCAGAGAAGAGGGTATCTGTAATGGATTGCCAGGGCTTGGTTGTTGGTATGGATATTAATGATTTGAATAGAATTGTTAGGTTTTTGGATAATTGGGGGATTATCAATTACAGTGCGCCTTCGCCTAATCATGAGCTTAGGATTAATGCGCCTTGTTTGAGGGAGGATCATAATGGGGAGCTTCAGGTTCCGTCTTCTAGTTTGAGGTCGATTTATAGTTTGATCCAGTTCGACAGGCCGAGGAGCAGGATCAAGTCGGAGGAGATTGTGATGTCTTCGTCATTGTACCCCAGGGATGAAGTTCCTGATTTGGATAGCAAAATTAGGGAGCGTTTGTCTGAAAATCACTGCAATCACTGTTCGCGCCCGCTTCATATTACTCACTATCAATCTATAAAAGAGGTAAGTTCGTCCAAATAATCATTTTTTTTGTATATGGGTTGTAGACATTGTTGTTTGAAACTTAAAAGTTTTATGTTTGAACACTTGCTACTTTTACCAATCACTATTTGAACTTCTTCGAAAGGTAGCTCACTGACTTCCTTTTACTTCAGTCTTGATCTATGGACATGTGTTAAATGATTGGCATTGTGTTCAACAGGCTGATATGATGCTTTGCTTGAATTGTTTCCATGATGGAAGATTCGTAGTTGGTCATTCAAGTATCGACTTTGTAAGGATGGATCCAGCCAAGGATTTCGGTGATCTTGATGGGGATAGCTGGACTGATCAGGAAACACTGCTATTGTTAGAAGGACTGGAATTATACAATGATAATTGGAATGACATTGCAGAGCATGTTGGAACCAAGTCTAAGGCACAGTGCATTCTTCATTTTGTGCGTCTGCCGATGGAGGATGGCCTGTTGGAAAATATAGAAATTCCTGGCAGATCCACGCCATCTTATCCTTCGAGTAAAGAAGATTCTAAAAAGTCATATTTGAACTCTAATGGCAATTCTGCAGGTATTTATACAACTTTAAAATGGTCAAGTTAAATGGCGTTGCTCATTTGCTTTGTCTTAATTTTCTTTTGTTTTACTTTTTGTTGTTTAATACTATTCTACTATTCTATTTGTGGGGTTTTGAAAGAAAATGGGTGCATGTTCGGTACATAGACATTATTAAAGATATGTACGGAGGGGTATCAAGTATAAAAATAGTTAGAGGAACTACAAAATAATGTCGTTACAATAGAACTTCATCAAGGATCTGCCTTAAGCCTATATATTTTTATTTTAGTTATGGATGAACTAAGTAGGCATATTCAAGAGGATATGCCATGGTGTATATTTTTGTAGACGATATTGTATTAGTGAACAAAACAAGATGTTGAGCGAGTAGGAAATTATAATTTTTTTAGGAACAAGTAACAATTTATAGGCTTAACTTGAGTAGGAGTTAGGACTAAGGCCAAATGCGTACATTGTGAGTTTACAAATAGTCATCAAGTTAGTGAAGTTGTAAAATTAAGAGAAATAGAAGTTCCTAAGATGACCCATTTTAGATATCTAGGGTCAATCGTATAGAAGATCATATTGAGGAGGCGACGTTACGCATATAATTTAAATTTGGATGGAAGAAGTGGTCTAAGTGGAGGAGTGCAATAGGCGCGATATGTGCTTGAAATGTCACTTTGAAGCTATAAGCAAAATTTAATAAGAGAACAATGAGGGCAATTGTGCTTATGGAAGTGAATGTTGGGCGGTAAAGAAATACTCCCGCCATTCAAAAATATAAGTCATTCTACCAAAAGTCCACTTTCAAAAATATAAGTCGTTTTGTGAATTCGAGAGAGCATTTATACCTTTCATTCCTATTTTATCTTTCGTTTAACCAATTATGTACACTTTTTTGTATAATTAAAGCGCTCGTTTTTTGTGTCAATGAGTAGAAATTTTGGAGGGAGTAACACATATAAAATGAGATGTGGTGGAGAATCCACAATGGTTGAACTCATTTTGGAGTTAGCGGAGTGCCACTTCATCATTCCATTACACTCTCCTCTATTACATTTCAATCCCACAATGGTTAAACCCTTCACTACACACTTTATGAGACCCACAATCGCATCACACCATTCTTTTTTAAAAAACCAACGCTTTTTAAAAAGTCACATCACGTATTTTACAATTAACCAATAATTAAAATAACTATTATTTTTACATATCTAAATATCTATTTTCGGAATTATAAAAATAAAAGAACTACTTAATTAATTTTTTAGATAAAAATTAATAAAAATAAATGGGATAAAAATAATCAAAAGTACAACATAGCCTCAGTCCCATATTAATTGGGGTTGGCTGCATGGATCGAACTTTTTCAATGTGCTCGATTAAGTGCAATTGAACGCCTCATCGTTTATATGCGCTTGACCCATTTCATGAAGAGCGACAAAACTTTTACACTAGTTGTCAACCTATCGCAACCCCTTGGAGCCTCCCTCCCCCATTTTCGAGCATGAAAAATGGGTTTGAACCCCTTACTCATTTCGGTTATGAAAAATCGGTGTCGAGAGTCCTCCTTTATTCGGACTTGGGATCGGTTATGTAGTTGACATAGTGTTCTACATCGGTGGATTTCAACAACAACACAAAATTTAATTTATTTAAATAAATTCAACACGTTTTTATAAAAAAAATTGACACTTCTCAATGGGTATTTTTTTTGACTTTGAAAAATAAAAGAAACGGTAATAAAAAAAAAATTGGTTCACAAGAAACAAAAAAAGGGTAACTTAACAAAAAAAAACGGAATTTAATCAACATAAAAAAGTGACTTTGGTGCACGTGGGGCCGATCAAATTGCTCGCTCAATTGCGAAGCAAACCATTGCACGCCCATTGTAGGCTCTCTTAGGTGGATGTATGGTAAACTTGTAAAGATAGAACGAGAAATGTAGAGATTCCAAAAAAAAAGAGAGTAAAAGTAGTATCGATTGACGTAAAAATTTGGGCGAGTTGCGGTGGTTAGGAACTTATTGTTTGGTTGGAGGATTAACTAGGCCAACGGACTAGTTAAGAGGCATGGTAGTGGATTAAATAATACCACCATTTTTTGTGGGATTAGCTAATCCATAGTGGGTGGTGGAGGAGATTACCACTTTACCCCTCCCATTAACACAAACACCAAACAACAATTGTCACTTGCGATTTGAATCAATCGACTTCGTTTCCTGTTTTTGGTCATCTTCTTCGCGAGACACTGGACCTCTGTTTCCCCTGTTTTGGCCGCGACGTCTTCTTCGTTCTCCCTCACTGTTTTGCATCGGCGGCGGGAGAAGCGAGGAGGAGGAAGAGCTGTACGAACCGCAAGGCGCGGTTTGTGCGAGAAGGAGAGGAGAAACCTAAGCGTGTTCGAACGGGCTCGAGCGACTTTCGGCGAAATCGAACCCGGAAAGAAATCGATCATGAACGCAAGGCGCCGGTTTGTGCGAGAAGGAGAGGAGAAACCACAACCATGGCGTAGTGTTCAAACGATTCCACGAGCGGCATCGGCGATCATGAAAGCGCGACGGCCCGGATTCCATACACGGTAGCGTCGTCTTCTTCTTGAGCACGTCTTCTTCTTGAGCAAAGAGTGAGAAATGTGTGAAATGGGGGGTTTTGGTGTTATTTATGTAAGGGTATTTTGGTAAATGTACATGTACAACCTCATTTAATCCAACCTTAAAACTCCCAACCAAACAAGATACACAAATGTGACTAAACTATCTAAACCCATGTGTTAGTCTCATCACTAATTAATCCCATATGTTAGGATTCACTAATATTTGAACCAAACAGGCCATTAGGATTCATAAAAAAAATGGCCCTGAGAGGCCCTAATTAGTAAACTTCGACAAAGTAGAAATTGAATCAAATGATATAGGGGTGGACTTAAGATAACTTAAGATGCATTGATTAGAAAGGATTTGAAGGATTTTGAAAGTACGTCATCAAGGCCATTAAATTGAGCGAAGTGGAAGAGTTTGTACATGTAGTTAACCCTTACTAACTTGAGATTAAGGCTTTTTGTTGTTATGTTGTTTATTACGACGTTCTCTTTTTAATTGTTTTGACCTACTGGTGAAGTTTTGTTTCTCCAGTGCATCGTCTCAAAGATCTTGATGCTGAAAGCAGGCTTCCATTTTCAAATTCTGCAAATCCAGTCATGGCCTTGGTAAGCAATTATATAGACATATGGCTCATGCACTGAAGTTTTTTTCTCATCTATTACTCTTTGCAAATTTTGTCTAAAAGATGGTACAGCGAGTTACTTGAAAAATTATTAGCACGTCCTACAATGTACAAGGATCTAGCAACCCAGAAGATTAACATTATTTGATGATTGCTAATTTTTTCATTCATCTCATTTAAAAACTACGCTTTCAAAAAAAAAAATCACTATGCACTTCTGGATAACACGTGTGAGGAGCTTCTCATTATATTAAATGACTAAAAATGTTGGCAACAAATACTCTGTTTACTAAAAACCGACCATGCATCTTTTAGCTATGAAATACTTTGAACATGTGATGAAGCAAATACGATGAATAGTACACATACTTGTAGCTAATAGTGACAGAACACTAATGGTTCAAATGCTTAGATTGCTTTTAGTTGGCATCCGACACCACCAAATATCAAGAGGAGAAGAAATGTGGTTGATGAGAATTGATAAAATTTGTTTTTAATCTTAAAAAATAAAATCGACACAATAGAAACTAAAGAAATTCAATGGTATAGGGATCAACCTTAAGATAACTTGTCATATTCACATGAGATTGAAAATTTCTTAAATAGCTATAACACACAATTGACATGCCTTTCATGATAGAAATAGTAGGCATCAAGATGATGAAGTGATAAAAGTAGAGGATGTAGAAGTGCCTTTATATAGGTTTACATAAAGATTCATAAATAGAAACTAAACAAAAAAAATCTTTCTAATTCTAAATAACCTTTTAATTCCTAAAATAGAAATTAATACTTAAAAGAAACTTCTATTCACCTAGAGACACCATAAAATAGAAATAAAAAACATTAAAGAAACTTCCTAAATTCATCCTAGATTTATGTAGTAACAAACCAAATTCAAAACTTGCTAAATGTCAAACTTCAGCAAAATATGAATTCCCTTCTTGTGACTTTAAACTGGATCACATCATTATTAGTTGTTTATCTTCATCTTGTTGATTGATATGGTAGTTGATTTCTATGTTTCTTCATTTTTAATCGCTGTAATATTTGACTGCTGGGATATTTCCTAGGTTGCTTTTTGGCTTCTGCAGTAGGGCCAAGGGTTGCTGCGGCTTGTGCTCATGCATCATTAGCATCATTTTCCAAGGACAATCATCAATCGGTTGCATCCAATACCATTGGACATAGGGAAAGTTCTGCTCATGTAGATAGGTGAGCCTTATTATATTTGTAATGAAGCATTGTGTGATCAGTTCTTGCATAGCACTTGTTACAATGGGCAATTTCATGTGTAGAATATCAATTTTTTTTAAAAAACAACCAATTATTTTCCACATTCAGAGGAACTTGATTTCGTTTTAGTCGATGTTGTTTTGCAAAAGAATGTTACTAAATAGTGAAATATGGCATATAGATCTTTTAAATTTTTGCTATAACTTTTTCCTAAATTGTGACAGATATGTTAACTATACTAAATTATTAACGAGTTTCCTAAGAAAGGAAAAATGGTTTATTCATGACAAAATGCAGCAGGAAATTGAACCTAGTATTATTTTCCGATAAATGCCAGGGTTGCACCCTTTGGTACAACATTGATTGGGTCTATTGGATAAACATTGGAATGTGCGCGCACACACCTCGATGCATGATCCAATGGATCCCATCAATGTTGTACCCAAAGGTTGTAACAAAACTAAAAAAGTATGCATCCCTAGCATTTTCCTTATTTTTTTTCTATAATATATTAAAATTGTTATGATGTGGTATTTCCATTATTGTGGATGGACCAAAGAACGGCTGTCAACATTTGTTTTGGTATTGCTAAATACAAGAAACTGACATTCACCCACGTCTGAAGGATGAACATGGACAATGCCCATGGAAGAGAAGGTGCCGCTCAAGGTTCATTTAGTGAAAATCAAGCACTTGCTACTCCATTAACTGCCGAGAGTGTGAAAAAATGCTGCAAAAGCTGGTCTATCTGCTGCTGCTATGAAAGCGAAAATGTTTGCTGACCATGAAGAGAGCGTGAAATTCAGAGAATCACTGCCGGCATCATTAATCATCAGGTATGTTCTACCAGTTTTAAGCTTGACTTCTTTTCATTTTGCTAATTGACGCTGTGGCTGAATGTGAAGGTGCATTTTGGTCTACTTTTGAGATATGTATAATGATCATGCTTGACTGTTTATGATTTTCCTTCTTGGGATGCGCATAACAATGTGTGTTACAACTTTCATGTTCTTTTTTATGTGTCAGCTTACTAAATACTTCTTTTTGAGTTATCAAATTTTTTGTCACAAATTCTCTCTCAATCTCATATTTGAAAATGATCCATTTGTTTGGGGGTTTCTGTTGTTTTGCCTTTTTTTTTCCTCGTGTCCAACATTGGCTCATTTGTGATTTACCTTTGTTATATAATTATATTCGAGGAGTTTTTGTTTTTAGCTTGTTATTTGAATCTTGGTAGTATGTTTATTATTAAAGATGAGAGTCTGCATATTGATCTAATTCCTTGTCAATGCTCAGCCTTGCAATTTCGTTTCATTTTTTTGTTCGTATTTAAAATTAAGACAACAACGGAGACTCAGTTGGATGAAGAAAAGGATTAGGATGCAGGAGAAGAATGGAGGATGAATGTTAAAAAGATAAGCATAGTACATTCTAAGAGATTGAGAGAGGATCTTCCTTCTTGGTGGATTCTCAGTTTCCATTCTTTCATTGGTGGCAAATTGTGGATGTTACGAGATGAAGCGGGGATTACTGAAGCTAAAATTAGAAGACGTCATCCTCAAGACTGACATTTCAATGGCTTATGATCATTGTTAGTTTATCTGTCATTCTTAGTGATTCTCTAGGATTCACTCCTTATACGCGAAATGGAAGTGGTTTCTTGTCTTGTATGTCTTGTGTGTGTGTGTGTGTGTGTGTTTTTTTTTTTTTTTTTTCAGGAGCATCTTTCAACAAAAACTTGACATAAGCTTACTATCTTTTTCCTTGTAACTTTTAGTTTAAGAAAGAAATCAAAGATTTTTTTCGGGGATTTTCAAATTAAGTCATTTTTGCCTAGCTTAAACTTTGTTGGCTGTTTTTATTGTGGAGTTTTTGTTACATCTACTTCTCAATTAGGTGTTAACAAAAAATGTAATTAGTTTAATGAAGTTTAGTGAAGTTATTGATTTTTTTTTTTTCATCTGAATGTGGCTTAACAAATTTTGCATATCTGAAATCCTAGTGGAACCAATGTTGGGGTTGAATGAGCCAAGCACTAACTTGAGTGACGGTGGAGGTTAACAAATTTGGGCGCTTGATTTGGATTATTATGTCTATTTCCCTAGCGAGTGCTAATATCTAGAGTTACCATGTTTTAAACAGATGGTCTAATAGGATTATACTTTTTAAGTTCTGCGAAATTTCGTTGTGTGAAGGTTCACAGCAGTCCCTTGCTATCGAGACTACAGAGTCAAGTAAGAATTAAACTCTTTATACTAGGCGTAATGTCGTGGAGAACTGAATGCGAATGAAACGGACCTTTTGTCCCTTTTTGTCTGTGGGTTCCCGTGGTACCTGATAGCGGTAGTAAAGTTTGATTTATTCAGCTCATAATCTTATTGTCGAGGCATTTGTTGTAAAATATGAGGAAGCAAGACTCTTTGCTGCAACGAAGTATGAGATATTGATGCTTACACAATTATTGGATGTTGTTTTGCTTCTTTTCTCGAGAACATTATTAGGTGCTGGTTTAAATAAACAGAAGAATAAAAAGAATATATTGGTATTGTAAGTTTTTGGAAATAGTTTCTGGTGTTAGATGGAAATATTGTGATATTATAGTTGCCATGTCTCTCTGTCACTCTGATAAGATGCAAGTTTTTGGTCTTTAGAATTAGCTCACAAAATAAGTTTGCTTTGTTGCTGCAGTTGAAGAGACTAGAGCTGAAACTGAAGCAGTTTGCCGAGGTCAGGAAACCTTACTCCTAAAGGAATGTGAACAGGTTGAGAGAACAAGGCAGCGGCTTTCAGCTGAACGTGCTCGCATTATTTCAACCGGATTTGTACCCTCCAGAGTAAATCCTACAACCACCATACCGCTCAGCGGTGCTGGGTTAACTGCTACTGTGTTTGCCAACAATGCAATGAACCCTCGGCAACAAGTCATCTCAATGCCGATGCAGACAAATATCGCCGGATATGTTAACAACCAGCCTTCCCATCCTCACATGTCTTTCATTCCCAGGCAGCCTATGTTTCCATTTGGGCCAAGGCTTCCCCTCTCTGCAATCCATCCTTCCACCTCCACTGCTTCAGCCCCTGTTATGTTCAATTCTGCCCCCAACACCACCACCCCTAACTTAGGCCACCCATTGTTAAGACCTGTATCTGGTACTAACACAAATGTAGGTTGATAACTTAAGAATTTTTATTTTTATTTTTCCCTGTCTAGAGCTTTGTAATCTATTCAATTAACATAATTAGTTGTGTTGTTGTAGCTACTTTTGGTTGTGGAGCTGATTTGAGTTGTTCAGTTCCATGGCCCAATGGAATTACAAGAAAAAAAAAAAAAACTCAAACAATCAGAGTTCTACACACTTTCTTCATAGTGAAGTTGATCTGGGCAAGGCCTCTTGGTTAGGCTTCAAAGGCGAACAACGTAAACAATGTCAGTGCGCATAAATTACTAGTGTCGTCATAACAATTGGCGAGTTACTTGCAAGTGATGCTTAAATCTAGTCTCAATAGATATGCTTCCGTGTATTTGTATATTTATTTTCAAAAAAAGCAGCCAAAGAAAATTTGTTGCAGTGGAGAAGAATGATACTGACAAGTTGATCAGTATGAATGTTTAGAAAATTAAAGTTGATGCAAATGCTTGGTTTGTTATTCAAGCTGTGTTTTGAATGTCCTTATATATTTATTATGATAATGAAATACAATCCCTCCAACAAATTTAGCAAAAAAAAAAAAAAAAAAAAACAATTCCTGTCCTCTTTTCTTTTGAGGTATCTATGTAATATAAATGGTCACAATCCAAATTAAAGTTTGTCTATAGCCTTAATTATGCTTGTATATATTTCTCTAGCTGTATTGGTCATCGGCTTGCTCTTTGGTTAAAGCCTTAGCTTTTTTGTTGGTTTGGTACTCTCCATAGAAGTAGGAAGTGAATCCCCACAGACAAAGCGCCAAGGCCATTCCTTTCTCTCCTGTGAACTTCTCGTGGTAAGCAAACACCGCAGCGATCTCCGTCATCGGGAGCAAGACCGCGCTTAAGATGCCGTTCAGGAGAGACCCAGCACGCAGAATATCACCCCAAGACCTCCTAAGAAGGAGAACTGCCACACCACAGCGCCACCAACTAGTACTACAACATACATGGTTTGGCCTAGTCCATACTCTCTTGATTCTCTTTGCATAGCCTGCACATACATTTGACAAGTCAATAATTATTATTGGTACAATATTAAACCCCAACATCAAATGTAAAAATTGTGCACCATATTCATAAATGTAGAGTACCATATAATTGTTTGGGTCAACTCGAGCATTTTTTAAAGTGTGATGATTAATTGACTCAGTCAACATACTGGGGCCCTTGGATCTTTGGTGTATTATTTGTATAGCACTAACTTTATAGGCGTAATTGTTTTCTATTATATACTCGCATGCGAACTAAGCTTACATCCCGATGTGCATAACAAACCCTGTCCATCATCAATGGAGGGTTCCACTGTTATTTTCCATAGTAGAAAAACAATTAAGGCCTTAAGAAGGCAATCACTAATCGTGCTTTACTTGTCCTTGATGAATTTTAAAGATCCATCCCTTACACAAACACTAGAGTACTTGTGTTGTGGTCTTGGGTGCAGGGTATGAGAACAAATTTCTTATACAAGAAAAAATAATAATAAAAAAAATATATATATATATATATATATATAAGCATAAGCCTTAGTGTTTGTAAATAGTTAATGAACTCTATACTACTCTATGTATTGGTAAGTAATAATTAGTAATTAGTACCTGAAAATCTTTGTTGGCAATCATGGCAATGAAGCTGACAATGGAGGCAAAGGCAGCAACATTAAGCTGAAACTGCAAGACCACAGTGAAATTCAAAACTCTAGTTGCTTTGGCATAACAAAGCTCAACACAAGGCCATACGAGGCCGATCAAGCCCGCGCTTCCAAGAGTCAAGAAGAACCCGAACAAGTAGCCTTTTCCGGTCACACCGGCCGGCCTATCACCGCTAGTTCTCGGCCCCAACAAGACCGAGCCCAAAGTCATCAACACGACGGAGTTGATCGTAAACGGAGTGAACTTCTGCCTCACGATGATCCTCGCAAACACCGCAATGAAAGCAAGTTGGGTGGCGTAGAGGATCGAAGAAGTGGACACCGGGAGGTAGGACAACCCGAGAGTGTACAAGAAGTTATCGAGGCCAACGAAGACTCCGATAATGGCACTGGCGACAAAGAGCTTGGACTCCATGAAGAAATGAGTGGATTGCGGGTTGGATCGGTGGCGTAGGTAGAGGAAGAAGAGAGGAGCGAAGAGGATAGGAAAGCCGGCGCTTTGAGTGAAGGTGTTCACCCATTTTCGACCGCCCCCGTGGAGATAGTAGAGACGAGACAAGAGAGGGCCTCCTATCACTCCTATTGCCATGAAAGCAGCATTTAGGAGAAGCAAAGGCCAATTGATAGGCTTTTCTTATTGCTCTTTGAACCTTTGTCATGATGATCATCACTCATTGTTCCACTCTCTATGTTCATTGAGGAAGCCATTTAATTAATTAATTATGATCACACTAATTAATGTGATCAAATTAATGTACTAGTAATTGAGAGAGTACAGCTTGTGAGAAGGATGACAAGTGATGTTGGTGTTGGAGAGTATTTATAATTAGTGGAGGGAGAAACATATAGAGTAGGTTGGTGCAAGGAAAGCAAAGAGAGCTCTATTTGTTTGACTGGCATCACATTCATATATATTATTATTACAAATTGTGAAGACCAAACGTGGGAATTTTGAGTCGTGAGTGATGAAAACGGACTCCAAATTATTTACACCCATGCCATGGAACCTTTCAAAAAGCATTTATAATTCGTGTATTGTACTAACTAGGTACATGCCTTTGAGGGTGTTGTTTTTGGCTTTTTGTTTTTTTGCTTTTTGAGGAAGGGTGTGTAATTAATTTTCAATAAAAAAAATATCTTTTCATTTTTTCTGTTTTTTTTTTTTTTTTTTTTTTTTATTTTTTAGTTTCAGCGTAGTATAAAGCGCTTTAAAAATTTCATTTTTTGGTAGAAATAAAAGAGCTATTTATATTGAAAATGTACAAGTATTAGTGAGTGCAAGTTAGTGAGTGTTTTATGTTATCAATGTTAGTCACTTAAGTTACGTATGGTAACACTAGATAAATCATGTACTATATAAGGGGTTATCTTGTTGTATTGAAAGAATGAAATGAATGAGAATTACCATTTCAACTTTCTTGATTTCCTGTTCATGGTATTAGAGCGGGCATTGCCCTAGCTCTTGTGAGTTTCTTGTTTAGGGTTTCAAGTGAAGATTGGTGATCACTTTGGTGTAATCCGAGCTCATAATCTTGTTTGAGTGACGATCAATTGATATTATTGAATACATCATTCGATTTGTGAAGAAGAGTTTCTTGATTTCGTTGAAGATATCTAAGGTTTCGTCGTAGCGAATGATCAAGAATATGAAGATTTGTTGAATGTGGCTTGAAACGAGACCTCGGGTTTGATGTTGAAGGAGCATTACATCTACGAGAACTACGATCATCGGGGAATGGTACTTATGACCAATTTACTGTTTGGTGTGAACTATCTTTCATGGAGTCGAGCTATGAAGATCGTTTTGGGGCAAAAATGAAGAGCTGGCTTCATTGATGGGAGATTCTCAAAACGATGAAGGTGATTCAAATTTTGATAAGTGGACTCGTCTTGATAATTACATAGTAACATCTGAATTATCGATTCTATCTCTAAAGACATTGTTGATGAATTCCTTTATAGCTTTCTTGCTTTGGGTTTATGGAATGAAATTGAAGAACGTTTTGGAGAGTCTAATGGACCTTTATTGTACCAATTAAAGAGGGAAACTAGTACAATTAGTCAAGGAGATCTTTTTGATTTGAAGTATTATACCAAATTGAAAAAATTGTGGGATGAATTGATGTATTTGGCACCCGATGCCTAAGTCTATGTAACGACCTGTTACCTTAAAGTAGTGATTAGTACTAATCCAAATAGTAATTAACAGAGTTAGACTCGAGGTTAAGTTAAACGTACCTCGATTAGCGTGTGTGTGCATTTGCATGACATTTGGTGTTTGTTTGGATTGTGAAATTGAAATATAAATAGGTTGTGTATAATAATGGGTTATATACAAACCTATAATTGATAAAATACACTATAAATCATGAATTACAGGCACATTGTGAGAAGCTGACAGGGAGTCAGTCGCATGAATGTGCATGCTCTCGTGGCTACACGTAGGCATGTTCGGTGGATTTATTGGCGAAGAAATAAGTGTGTTATATATATATATTTATATATAAGGATATATAAATATATATATTGAAATTAAAAAATGAAATTATATGGATTGTTTCATCTTCTCGAGCGAAGCAAAAGTACAAGATGTGTAAAAATTGTGTTGTCACTTTAACACATCAACTATTCGATCAATCTCGAGATAACAACTATGCGTATCTTGAGGAAGATATATATATATATATATATATATATATATATATATATATATATATATAAATAAAAAAGTTGATGTTTATCAACTTATTATTCGATCAAAAGCGAAGCGAGGGTTTGGGGGGTTTGATATCGGTCGAGACAAGTTATCCAGAGGTGCAAAATCAAGCTTAGTTGAGGAGGCTTAATCGATCAAATAGCTCATGAGCTTCGTACATGTATAATTTATTTTAGTGTTTATCAAAGTTGGAATTGATGGTGATGCTAGGATTATGGTTGTTTAAGTTGTTTATTGATCAATTATGGTCTTACACCGCTAGAAGGTTGTTCTCGATTAGTTTTGATGAGTTTGTGGTTGTTTTAGATGTTTTGGGTGTGGTTTGGGTAAATTTGGATCAGCGAAGCTGTCTTTGTATTTGCGGGTTTGGTGCGCATAACGCACTAGGTTTGGCCATGCTTGGCGCTATGCGTCTTGAGAGGATGAGAGCGACATGAATGTAGCGCCACTATCCATGTCGGGTAGCGCCTTACCACCTACACCGGATCGAGTGCGAAACTAATTTGGAGTTGGTTGGTTTGTCAGAGAGGTTTAGGGACCGTTTTATGTGTTTTAATATACTATAATGGACCTATATTAACTACGAGTTAATTGGTACATGGTAGGTGTTGGTTACCGGGAGAGAGTTATTGACCCAAAAAGTTAGGAAATTGGACGAGGACTTAGGCGAGAGTAGTACTGATTCACTTATTTATCAATATTGTCGACTATTTATTATATTTAGCTCATATAAGCTGTTAAAATTGAATGGGTAGATTATGTACATTGTGATGGTTTTTCTAATGAAAAGAAAACGATGTCTAATGTGATTCGAGAGTAACTCCTCGGGGCTAAGACCAGGTTGTATAGTACTTGGGCTTGATCTCCCGGTCTATATGTAACTCCTACTCGGTTTATACACTAGAGGGTTTATGATAGAACCATTGGACATTAATCGATCGGCTAGACATCATGCATGACTATTATGTTGGTCTAACACTCGTATTAATGGTGTCGATGGGTAATCGACCCTAGTTTTATAAATAAAAATGGGGAATCATGAGTGTAATAGTCCAAATTACTTAAGTACCATACTAGTTTGTGAAGACCAAATGTGGGAATTTTGAGTCGTTAGTGATCAAAGAAATTAAATATATCATATTATATATGATAATTTGTGGTGATGTAGACTTTGAAGATTTATATTTAAATGTATAGAGTGCGTTGAAACATTATGAAATTAATGCAAGTGTGCCGTCAGAGTAAGCTTTGATGGGCTGGCTGCCTTTGATTTTCATGGTTATAGTTACGTTAGCAACAAGCCAACAAAATCAATTAAGTACCATACTAGTTTTTGCGACACACTTAACCTACTAATTAGTAATTATATTTAGAATACATTGGATTAGTGATCGAGATTTCTATTATATATATATATTATGAAAGAAACAACTTTTGCACCAACTTAGGTTTGAATATATGAATTTTTACTTTCAAATCTCATACCAAACCATTGAGTCTCAATTGGTTAGATTACTACTATATATATATATATATCAACATTCTTCATTATGTGCGTCCAACCGATACTCAGAGTGTATTGAGCTTGAAGTTTAGTAATTTGTAATCAATCAAATGAGTGGCTCAATGATATGACATGTGATAACGTTGCAAGAAGGTGAGAGTTTGAGTTACATTTGGCTAGGAGCAAGATAATTAAGATGTTGGTGTTTTTTCTTATCAAAAAAAATAAAAATTGGTAATCTGTATTGAGGTTATAACTAATAAGGAATTTCCAGTTTTCTTGGAAAGTCTAGTACTCCAACAAGTAGCAATAAAAAAAAAAAAAAAAAATCCAAAAGCACACTAATTTGATCAAGTCGATCAAAGTCATATATATAGTGACATTTTTTTTTTTTCATATTTGTTGACCAGTTACTGAAATTATAGCTCGAAAAGATGTATAGTGATACATGTGTTCCTCAAATGTCATTCTTATGCACTCTTATATTTATGTGTACTCCTATGATATAACTAATTAAAAAAAAAAAGGTCTCATGACAAGAGAACAATTTTTATGACCGCTGGATATATATCCAACGATCAATACACTTGGCTATTTAGTGCCAATTTGAGTAACTAATGCTAACAACATCAAAAGTATTATCTATACGTATATATAATAGTTTTTAGAGGCTCACTACGCTCGTAGAAATTTAATTAATTTAAAAATCTATTTTTATTATCCAAAAAGTATACTACATTTTTATTTGACTTTTTTAACAATTAATTGTAACTAGTTGGATTTAATAGCTTACTTGCTTTGTCACAAAAAAATAGTTTACTTGCTTATATTCTAAACATTTTTGCAAAATAATTATCATAATAAACATAAATTGTAAAATAAATTTAAGTCTACATCTAATTATAAGAATATTCATTACTTTAAAAAAACAATACTTTGAATGTTGTACTGCTAATTAGGTTAAAATGGGAGAAAAGCAAATCATGGTAGAAGGAGTCTTGGTTTCACCTCATTATTTATTATGTGATGAGAAAACATACCCAATAAGCACTTTTTGTACCTTGAATGTTGAACTGTTTATTACTTTTATGTACACTGTGTGATGTACATCAGTACATAGTTAACAGGTTAATTCAAAATGCAACGTCATAGGGTGCCCAAATAATGATAAATTGATTTCTGAGTTGGATATATATATATATATATAGTTCTCATGGCGGGGGTATTTCAAAAAGTAACGTGGGTCACTAGAACAAATTCTACTTTTCATAGAGATTTTGAACCTCTATGAAAGACTTTTTATAGAGTTTTTGACCTCTATGAAAAATGTTATCTTTTAAAGAGCGTTATCGTATCTTAGAAACTACATAGGGGTTTTCAAACCTCTATCAAAAATCTTGGCTATTTCATAGGGGTTTGAAACCTCTATAATATCTTCAAAAAGGGCTTACATAGGGGTTTCAAAGCCACTATCAATTGTAGTGATTTCATAGGGTTTGAAACCTCTATATTATATCAAAGGCTTACATAGGGGTTTCAATCCTATGAATCTAACGATTTCATAGAGATTTGAGACCCCTTTCAAATGTCATTTAAAAAATTTAATAAATTTGAAAATGCCCTTAATTATTAATTTCCATTTCCAATTGAAAATATAACAAATGTACATCCCACTCACAATATTGTTATTCCACCGGTAATTATACATGCGACATATGCAAATAGAGAACAAAATGACAATACATATATACATAAGTTAAAATATAAGTCTAAACTCCAACAATGTCCGGCACTTTTGAATCACAACAACTCTCACCACATCGTGTTATGAAGACCTCCTTATCTACACACACACCACCCGATCAATCCATCAAAACACGGCCATATCGACATTTATTCAAAACAACTCGACATCATATTCATCAAAACAGCAAAATCTCAAAAAGATTTGAACTGACATTTTCTCAATGAAACAGGAGACATAATGAAGCATTGCATCAATTGCATAAATTGATACCCTTTACTGCAATTGCATAAATTGGCATTCCTACCATTGCAATAAAATACATGAGACGCATTGCATCGAGAGAATGCGATTAGAGTCCAACAAAGTCATCACTTTTATATGGGCCAGTTCGAGGGCTTAAAACCCAAAATTCGAGGTGAATAATAATATCAAGAAGCCAGCAAAAGTTAATGAGAATTGAAATTAGATTCTTGTAATGGGTCCTCTCCCAAATGTAAACAAAGCTTACTTAATGGTTTTTATGAGTTGAAAAACGAAGGAGGTGAATGTGAGTTTCTCCATCCCCAGTTTAAAGAATGCTATGTCGTTTAAGACATACGACGAGTGCGATAGAAAGAGGGAATTACAAGAAAAGCGGTTAACAAAGATGAGTTGTTACGTGATATATCTGAAGATATTTGTTTCAAAGGGAATTAATTACAAGAAAACAATCAACAATATCTTTAATTCGTGTGGAAGGCATACTTAAAGAATACTTATTTCAAACTTCATGGAATTCTGTGGTATAAAAAAAAAGGCATTGAAGAAAGCAAAGAAGGGATCATACTTAGAAGTCATTTGCTTATATGTTGGAATCTCCTTTAGATATATCTGAAGATGGACCATTGAATTCAAACATGCAACAAGCAACGAAAGTACGTTATAACCACGTGACGAAATGCACCACCAGACCTACGAATGCGTGCGTACTTACATCTTCCATTTTGATAGGAAGCTTGAGAAAACATGTACTAATAGAATGATGAAGCAATTTTCTTGAAGTAACAAGCGAGCAACTAGCTTTGATTCCAATGCTCGAACACGAACCCATGGAAACCAACTCTTCCATAGGCGCCGAGGTGATTTCAAGAGTAATAGTTGTATCGATGTCTAGTACACCATCTTCATCCAGGAGGTGGCTGACTATTACCACATGCAATGGCTCACAAATAAGAAGTCAAAGTCAATCACCATGGTATGAACTCTTAATCCTCAAACCGATCAGTTAAAAATTCAAAGATGCATAAGTCATTTCTAATATGTTTCTAATAAACTTGCAAAGATTCCACGAAGGTGTTCAAGCATTTTCTAAATAGTAGGAAGCGGGAACACCGGTCAGAATACTGATATCAGCATAGCCATTCAATGCCACAAACAAAAAAGAAAAGCATGGACATAGGCCGATAATGAAGCCCTTGAAATCTATAATATAATTTTATTATGAAGAATCTCTATTAATTACTTCTTTCAGATTTTCCAGCTTCATAAGTCATAAAAGCATTTTTTGATGGGAATGTGAATTGAGTGTTGATGTAATGCCATCTAGAATTTGAATAGACATTGAAACAAAAAAAGTCATCTCCAATGCAAATGTGTATTTCGAATGTGCGGTGACGTGACGTGAAACAAATAGACAATGTCTACTCTCGATGTCAACTTACAGGCACGGTGCAATCCATAGCCTTGTCGTCAACATTCTCTTTAAAATATGTAGAAAACAATAAATTTTAAAATAGAAAGTTCTATCACATTGACCATTTGGAGAAACATTTTTGAACTTCAATGTCTATTCAAGCGAGGAACTTAGGATGGACATCTATCACCACGTTGCTAACGTGACAACTTTGATCCACGCACTACAATCCGCATTTACCATTGGAGATACTCTAAAGATGGACTAAGATAAACTTGTGACTAGATAGGTGGATCGAAAGCAAAGATGGAATTACCATTAAGGAGTAGAGAAAAGGTCGGAGATTATTCGGATGTTCTAATTAACCCATGGCCACATGGTCTAGACTCGAGTTCCAAGTATTTGTCCAGATTTCGCCTCTTGGCATGAATGTCAAAACAAAAGATCTTTAAGCTAGCCATAAATTGTTATCATCGAATGTAAAGTGAATTGAAAAATAGAAGAAGCAATAGACAGTATTCATACTGTGTGTTTCTGACAACATGAAAGTGAACAAGATACGGGTCCACATAATCCAGTGAAGCTTCTTTAGAGGCCGTCTTTCTGAGAACTTCTATAGCATGCCCCATGATCCAGGAGTTCAGAAATTTGGAGTAAAATACATTGCTGATCATTGGCGAATATATCATTAATTGGACACCAAGAGAAACAATATCAAAAGCGGATTAGAGAGATAATTAAATTAATTCGAACTCACCTTGGTGGTGATGAAAAATTCCTCCATCTTTACAAGGCCAATGACTCGAAAATGTCATCGGTGAAGTGCTTCTCAACTTTACCGACTTCATTCTTGTAGTCGAAATTCAACTGTGAAAAGCTAACTCCATTATGTTACTTTCTTTCACCTAGACGCCATGAGAGTAAATGTAATCTTAAAGACCAAAAAGCAGTCAAAACACAACAACGAAACAACTCCATTATCTAAATCGATGGCAATCTGCATCCCAATTCAGTAGCACTGCCGAATTCTTATTTACTTATCACGAAACGGTTCATTTTCTTAAATAATTTACACCATATTAGAGTCGTGGGTCTCGACGAAGTACTGTTAAGTATTTGTTGATCTATTTCTCTCAAAATGAAGGAATAGCCAACGTATCTAAGACAATCAAGGCTATTGGACAAAGTAGGAAAAAATATTGAGAGTTATTCCTTTCAAACTCTTGCTCTTAAAGACATAGAATTAGATTACTTAATATCTTTTGTTTTTTAGCCCCATTGACAATTTTGTACACATAATTCAATTGGATTGTCAATATGAGTGTTTATATATTTCTTCCATCCATGTTACTAAAAGATAATCATCTTGTTATTGAGATATTCCCAAAACAAAGCACCTCGAGGCCAATGGTGCAATATTCATTTAGGCTTTCGGTAGTGGAATTATGGAACATATTTTGCCCTCAAACAATGAGTCTTATTTGCCAATTCTCATTTGTGAAATGATGCAATATCGTATGTCTGGATTAGTACTAGGCTAATACTTGATCTGCAATACCCACGATTACACATTAGTGGAGAAAAAATACTACAAATTGGTTACCGTTGTGTTCCAAATGGTATGAGAGCAGAAACCAAGATTCTAATTATTGGAAAGAAGAACCAACAGCAGGCCTCCGCAATCCAGCCGAGATCTGACAATAACAGCACCTTAAGAAGTGAAGGCCAGAGATCGAACCTCTTCACCCACAAAAGTTTGAAACCACAAACGCAACAAATCAACGGATCTGAACCAAACAACAAATTAGAACAACCAAAATCATCTAAAAAATGAATATTAACCTCGAGATAATCATGACCTTTATCCATCACGAGATTGTAATCCTTGTTATATTAAAGTTGAAGAAACGATAATATTTACTAGAGATCATTTTGGCATGAATTTAATTAATGTTACAATTTATTAAGTAAATTTTACTTTATGATACTTTTTAATTAATGTTATCCAACTGCAGAAATGCATTTTCTTTAAATTGACACCTCAAATTTAAAGTACAACCATAGAAATTGTAAAAGCCAGGCATGCGAATCAAATAAGAAGTTCATCAAAATCCATCAACTCTCTAATCAAATTTCACACGTTAACACCTAAAACTCACAACTGATATAACCGAGAACCAAACATGAATCAAAACAAAAGCCACAACCACATTGCATCAAAACCTAATTCAATTTCTAATCGGACCTCCTCACGCAGCCATGAAGAAGACAAATTTGGATCCGAGAATGAGCTCCATCAAATCGAACACATGCACACACATAGACACACGCACACACATCCACAAATGCCGGAGATCTGAATCTCACGATCTCAAATCCAGATCCAACCAACACAAAGAGCGCATGTACTTGCAATCAAACACTGAAATGCGAGACCAAATCGGTCAAATAGATTGAAATCGGCAGCGCATTGGCCCATCAATTTGATCGAAAACCTTGACTTATCGACAAACGAGAGAAAACTAAAGAATCCGCACCTCGAAGAGACGATGAAGGTGAGGACGGCGAGGAGTCAAACGAAGCCGAGACGATGACGATGATGAGACGAACAGAGTGCAGCGACGAACAACTTGATCGGCGAGCGAACATGTGACGAGCGAGAGCGAGGCCATGAGAAGCGGAGTGCGAGTGCGAGTGAGGACGAGCTAGTGCGAGCGAGTGTTGGGCATTTGTTTGTTGGTTGGGACAGAAGTTTCCATGAGAGGTTTTTTGCCTCTATGATTAGTGATATGAAAACCCTAATTGTCTAATTTCATGGGGGGTTAATTAAAACCTCTATCTATTAAGTGCTATTAAAAGCTCAAATTGTCTAATTCATGGAGGTTAATTAAAACCTCTATCTATTAAGTGCTATTAAAAGCTCAAATTGTTCTAGTGGGTATACTTTTTTTTCATCAAATAAGGAAGGTTTCTTTAAAATTACAAAACTAATGTATAACTCATTTTCAAAAGGAGCTATTGATTGATGAGTTTGTTGATAAGTCCGTGGGGTGGTTTGATGAGGTGGAACTTTATATGAATAACTTCTATTGAGAAGGAGTAACCTTTTGAGAGAAGAGTAAATCATACAAAATACTATATAAGTGTATAAATTACTCATTCTCAAAAAGAGAAGTTATTTGTTCAACCCATCAACCTAACGTCAACGCACGCACGTATCGAAGTGGACATCATGCATGTATCTCTAGGTAAACAACTTGTGCATACCAAGCATGACGTCATGCAGCATATCTCGAGGTGGGTAACCCTTGCATACCAGCTCTGAGCAACCATGCAAACATACAGCAACTTATGCAAATGTCACGCACATAACTCGACTTGGACAATCCATGCAAACTCATGCAACACATACAAACGTCACGCACATATCTCGAGGTGGATATGGACGACTCGCATACCACAATTGCAATTGTAAGCTCATGCAGACCTCATGCAAAACACCGCCTATCAAGCTAGCTTTGTCGCACCCCTTGCATATCTTGCCTTACTTTGGCATCTTTATCAATAAAAATCTACATGGTGCATCTACAAATGAAAGGTACTACTTTTGCACTCTTTAAAAGTTTTGCCTTACTTCTATCTTGTGATAATAAGAAGGGATATGAAGATAGAAAAAAATTTGAGGCCAAAACCACATTATTTCTTTGTCAAGAATTAAAACAATAAGGAGACTTTTGAAAAATAATTTCATTCCATGATAAATAAACTATACAATTTCATTCACCTAAGATATAAATTGAAAAAAAATAACTTTCACGACATCAAAAAAAACTCATCTGAGAGGTCTATCGCGCAGTTACGTTGGCGTTGTTGCTACGTGATGCAGAAACGGACCGTACTCTATGTCAAGTTGGACACCGTGTTTGTACATCAGATTGAGTTTGTTGAGGTTGTTGATATCTTCCCATTGAATTTCGTTGAGTCGATTGATCTTTTTCCTCTAGTTTCTGCACTCGACTCACCTCAGTACTAATGCTGCCAAAAATGGGAGGTTGAGCCATTCCGAAATACGGCGACTTCCTGTATGTGGTTGGCAGGAAAGGAACGTGGTGCCAGCATGCTTAACGGGTTCATGAATGAGTCATATCCTATATGACATACTATAATTATAACATGATGGAGTAAATGGACTGTACAAAGCATTGTATTGAGGGGTAATGAAGCACATATTAGATGTTTAGACATTCCATGATCCATATATGATGACGACGACCAGGTGAAAAAGCATAAAAATGGTAGGAGGAAGATTCATGATCGGCTACCTAAATATAAACATATGAGGTTACTGGTTGCACATTGGTTGCATTGTGTTTTATTCTTTTTTTTAAAAGAAAGAAATTATAATTGAGCCCTGATATATACATATGCCATTAGAACCCCTCAAAATGTGTTGTGTATTTATGACTCATTTGATTAATGTGTTGGATTAAAATCAATTGTTGTAAATGTCTGGTTCACATGGCATGAATATTTTTGTGGTTCCAGTGCCCATTAAGGCCTTGTTTGGTTTGTTTTTGTCAACTTACTGGTATTAGCGAAGTTAACTCCTTAAAGTTTTCATAGTGAAAGATCATATTTTCATGTTTAGTTTAATTTTAAATTTGCGGGAAGATTGCAAATTTTTAAACAATAAAAAATATAGAATTAACATAAATACCGCTTCAAACAAAAAGAGATGGATACGGGTTACTCAAAAGAGGTAATGTAATGAGGGGTAATTGTATCCTATAAACTCTTGGGAGATAGAAAAATCCTGAGGGAGAGTGGGGAGATATCTCTCACCCTTAAGTGTGAAGTTGGAGATAACTTTGAGGAAAGTTGGTTGGGCAACCAAATGAGATTAAAGTTTCAATCTCCTCGAGTTATCTCCACGAAGTTAAGCTCCACCTCCCTAACCAAACAAGGCCTAAGAAGTAATATTCGTTCATTACCAAATTAATTTGGAAAATAAAGAAGGGAAAACAAAGAAATACGTATACGAATCCATATTTTACATTGAGTTATCCATGTAATTAATGATCACAATTAATTAATCCAAAGATGCGAGAGTTTATAATCAATTTTAATTTATATATTTAGCCTATAATTAATTAAACTTATACTTCATGTTATGAGTCATTGTTCTTATTGGGGATACTCTCTATGTTCATTGAGGAAGCCATTTAACTAATTATGATCACACTAATTAAAGAGATATAATTAATGTGATCAAATTCTGTGTACTAGTAATTGAGAGAGTGGAACTTGTGAGAAGGATGACAAGTGATGTTGGTGTTGAAGTACTTATAATTAGTGGAGGGAGAAACACTATAGAGTAGGTTGGTGCAAGAAGAAAGCAAGAGAGCTACTGTTGTTTGGTAAGACATCATTATTCATATATATTCTAAATTGTGAAGACCAAACGTGGGAACTTTAGTCGTGAGTGATACAGAAAACGAAGAGTCCAAATTATTTACACGCATGCCATGTGGAACCTTTCCAAAAGCATTTATAATTCGTGTATTGTGTTGTAAATTGAATTGGAACTTGCTAAGAACTAGAGAAGGAAAATAGAAGACTAAGAACTTCTACTACTACAAACTACTACTACAAAGGAGAAGAGAAGAAATGAGATAGTTGGAATGAGAAGTTTTCATTCAACTTGGTGTGTGAATTACAATGAGGTTGACACCACTTTTATATATGCCATTTGGTGATGATGATAATTGTACTTATCTGATGTGTACAAGTTATACATACACCACAAGTCATACAACACATCACAAACAACATAGACAATACATGGAAGAGTTGGTGTACATTGGAGAGGATTACAAGTTACATGACAATACATAGACAAGTGGAGGTATTATTAAGTGAGAAATACAAGTTACATGATTACACAATATGTTGGTGTACATGCATGGTCATCCATACTCCACAACACTCCCACATTGGGATGATACTTAACTTAGAGATTGTCGCATCGATTAAAACTTCTACTAAGAAAAACCCTGTGGGAAAAAATATAGTAAAAGAAAAAGAGTACACTATTCTCATAAATATTAAGATGTGTATAATATTGTTAAAGATTGCCTCATTAAATACCTTGCTATGAAAACCCAATGGGATAAAACCATAGCTAAGGAAAAAGAGAGTGCAATACATAATCAATAACTCCCTACTCATGTGAACATGGGTGAAACTTGTTAAATTTCTTTACTCGCAATGTCCTTAAGTTTACTTAAGTCAATACCATATGGAAGCCTTTTAAATGTAAGTAGTTGGTGAGACTTTTGTGAATAAATCGACAAAATTATCACTCGATCAGGATTATGTTGCTTGACATCAACTTTCACCATTCTTTTGAAGATTTCAAATGTGCATAAAGAATTTTTTGGTGAAATATGTTTTGTTATGTCTTCTTTATGAATCATTCACTTAATTGTGCAATACATGCTTTGCATTATCTTCATATAATATAGTTGGAAAATCTTTTATTAAAGGCAATCCACATGATTCTCGAATATGTTCAATCATGTTTCTCAACCATACACATTAGCGACTTAGCTTCATGAATGACAATTCTATAGAATGATTGGAAGAAGTAGCAACCATAGTTTGCCCTTTCTTGACTTCCACGATACGAGTGTTCGCACAGGTGAATACATATCTCGTTTGAGAACGGGCCTTGTGGGGATCGAGTAAAAAAAAAAATAAAATCCGAGCATCTGGCATAACCTTGGAGATTCAATTTTACTTTCTATCGATGTAAAATAAACCCATGTCGGCTTGTTCCTTGAAGATATCGGAAAACATGTTTAATAGCATTCCAATGTCTTCGAGGAGGTTAGGGTGAAGAGCTATATCTTGCTGAGTAGGTTGACTAGCAAAAAGCAAATGTCGGAGGTCTTGTACAATTTGCAAGATACATAAGTGCACCCAATTGCTTAAATATGGTACTTTTTAAGTTACGTGAAATTTCGTTGTGTGAAGGTTCACGAGCGGTCCCTTGTTATCGAGATTTCTGACGGAGTCAAGTCATCACCGATGCCACGATGCTGAGACATGTCTTTGAAGGTTCACATGACATGTCTTTCATTCCCAGGCGACCCTGTTTCCATTTGGGCACGAGGCTTCCCTCTGCACGCAATCCATCCTTTCCACCTCCACTTGCTTGACGGCCATGTTATGTTCAATTACACTTTAACACCACCACCTAACTTAGGCCACCCATTGTTAAGACTGTATACGGGACTGCACACAAATGTGTTGACACCAGCAGCCTACTTTTGGAGTCTGCGTGGAGTGGTTGAGTTGTTCGGTTCCATGGCTTTGATAGGAATTACAAGAAGAAAAGCTCAAACAATCAGAGTTGCACACCACAGCTTTCTTCGCTAGTGAAGTTGATCTGCAGGGCAAGGCCTGCTTGATTGAGCTTCAAGGCGACCGAACGAGTAAACAAATATTCGATGCGCATAAATTACTAATGTCGTCATAACTTAATGAGCGAGTTACCCAGTGATGGCTTCATCAAATACTCACTAGATATGTTCGAGTGTATTTGCATATTTATTTTCAAGCGACCAAAAGAAAATTTGTTGCGGTGGAAGAATGATGCGACAAGTTGAAATTCAGTATGAATGTTTAGAAAAATTAAAGTTGATGCAAACGCTTGGTTTGTTATTCAAGCTGTGAACTTTAAATGTCCTTATAGGACGAGTTCGTTTGTGTTAGAGGTCCCGAATGAGCTCCCGATTCTAAAGGAGGGCGTGCATCTTTGCATTGCCCAAATATGTTAATGCAAAACCATTTGTTGTTGACATGCTCCCGAAAGGGGAGAGGGCATCACGCGATGGAATCACAATAAGTCTAGCCAAAGACTTAGAAAGAAAGAAGCGCTCGTTGGGAGGCTGACCCGGCTTTGTTTTTTTATTTTTATTTGGGCATTTATTTCAACTTTAATTTTAGTTTTAGTTTTGTATGTTTAATAAAACCCTATGACTTGGTCTCTTGAATTTTACGAGGTGTAATGAATGTTTGATGAGCACTAATGACACCTTTAGACCACCCCTTTGAGTTTTTGCTAGGTTTGATTTATGGATTACATTGTTTTTTGGAGTAATTTTGAAGCATATTCTTTTTTAGGAATTAACATATTATTAAGAGTTTTAGGTGTTTTGAGACTTGGATTAAGACATATCCAACTTAAAGTCGCCACGTGAAGTGGCGGGGTCTTTCAAAGTAGACCCAAAACCTTTAAACCTCGTTTCCATCATCTTGTTGACTTCGCAGTAGTTGAAAGACTCGAGAACACTGTAGAGAGTTGATAGGAATCATTTGAATTAAGTCCCATGCTTATTAGTTCTTGCTCTTATTATGATAATTTTATTTCATAGTTTCCTTAGTCACCTAGACATGCGAGATTTGAGCATTCACTAGTTTTTGGAGACTTTTGTTATGCGTGCACTTGTATCATCTTAACTTTATTTTTATCCATGTTCTTTTTCACCATTATTCTTTGTCTTTTTTGTTGCATGGATTCCTTGATGACTTGTTTTGAACCTATGCAGGGACAAGGTTGAGAACAGATTTGAAGTACTTATGATTTGTGGATTGAGTTGAATGAATTTAACTTTGCGAAAGACCATGAGTTGAGATCGTTTAAATTTTTTCAATTATAATGCGGCTATATGTGGTTGACGGATGGTAATGGTAGTGTTTAATGTATCACTTATTCTCTCATTTCTTCCATTTCTTTTCCCTCGATACTTCTCTTTCTCATTTCATTAGGAGTTGATACACTTTCATGCGACATGTGTTTAGCATAGTTTTCATTTTTATGTTGTTTAGAATTGGTCGCTTAGAAACTTTGTTTCATGCCTTTGGTTATGGATGAGTACATTATGATTGCCTTTTTGACATGAAAAGCTTAGGAAAAAATTAGGGAGAAACACTCACTGCAGGCCCGTAGCCTAGCATTTTATGATTTCATGATTAAAGACTTAGACATGTTGGTTAAACCTTGTGCTTAGATACCAAAGGGAGTAGATGGTAAAATTGAGCAAGTGATGATATTTTAACCCAGGCTGAGAATTTTGCCTTAATTATTATAGTGGCGATTGAAAGGGCTAACATGAGTTTTCTTAATATTGAGAGTCCCTACAGGAGTTTCCACGGGAAATGGAGAGCGGGGAAACTTTGTAGGTGGGTGAAGAAAGTGAGAAAGTGGTCTATAGGAAATGGAGTAGGGATGCAGTATTATTTGAATAAAAAGAAAAATTTGGAGAAGAGAAAAAAAATAGAGAGTATACATATAAAATGGATAAAAGCGGAAGTGTATGGAAACTCCTCAAATAAAAGATTTACAGCTCGAGTGCTTAAAAACTAGATCGAAAGTGAGGCTGTAAACTTTGCGTGCTTGAATGTATAGAGCAAGAAAACCATGCAGTTGATGACTTTTGTGTTGGCCAGGAGTCTTTGTCTTTAAAAGTGTGAAAATCTTAATTGTATTTGGGTTGCGAGTTCTAACGACATATTTTAACTCCGAAATTTCATGAGTGGCTTGTGAAAGCTTGGCAAGCTATATGACCAAAGAACTCCATGGTCCCCCGAATCGGGTATAAGATTAGTTAGTGGTCGTACATATCTATATTATGAGTCTAGTTTATTTGCGTGTTTGTCCTCATTTACACATTTGCTCGGGACGTGCAAAGTCCCTAAGTTTGGGGGGTATTTTGTTGAAATTTCGATTAATGCTATGTAATATTATATATAAGGTTATTTGCATATATTTTGTTGACTTGTCAAGTCTCTCCAAAATACCTAGCCCCTAATTGCGTTTATTTATTTATTTTCAGAAAAGGTTATTGGAGTACGTGGTTAGAATGGAGCGAAAACCTAAGCAAATAGAGTATTCAGTAATGCCTGGATTCGTTTTACATCGAAAACTTGCATTAAGCCATGCATCCTGAGAGGCAAATTTTTGTAGCAGCCCAGCACAGGAGGCACGAGTGACATGTGAGCGGACGGCTAGTGCATTACATGTGCCCATTGGTGCTTTGCATGATTAAGGACATAAGATTAGGAAACATCTATTGTCTTGGTTTTAATAGGAAATATATTACATATAGATACATATATAAATATAGAAAGTATAAAATATAGAAAGAGGAAGCGGAGAGGTATTGATTGGGGATGAAGGGACGGACATGCGAAGTAAAGAAAATAATGGGAAAGTGGAGATTTGCATACGGGGAAGAGAGAGCGAAAATAGCAACTATGGACGTTTGGAATAAAGCAAGATTCGGCCTCTACTGTAAAGATCTCTTCTCTCCCCATTACTATATTTTTTCTTGGTTCTCATGTCTATCGAGTAGGAGGAGAGCCTAAAACCACTGGCCTTTAGGCGAGACCTACGAGAGAACCCCATTTGTGCGTATCAAACGGATTTGTGAGATTGTATATATTTTTAATTTCAATCTTTTCATTATTATTTTATTTTCTTTGAGTATTATTTGAACAATTGAAGTTAAACACTTGTTTCCCTAAACTGTTGATTTATTTGTCGATGTGAGTCGTAAGCTTCCGAGTCACTTGTGCAATAAGATTCACAGCTAGTGACAAAATTACCCTACCAATTGATTCAACTTTCTTTTAGGGGCGGTTGAATACCTTAGGAATCTAGGCTATTAATCGGACCTGCGGGTGATCTGATTTGTCTGAGGTGTAGTCGCCTTCACGAAATCCATTCACGGTGTTACGATTAAACCTAATTAGTTTGATATATGGACACATGTGTTTGACTAGGGAAGTGGTCATTGTCGTACCTTGACCATCAGAGATTAGGAAGTGCGAGGAGCTTTAACGTACGTTACCGGTTCTATAGGCTACACTAAGATATGTTTTGATTTGCATATTTTACATATATTAACGACCAAATCCAATCTTTTTATCGTAGATCGAACTTATATGTGTACATGCACTAAGGTGTTTTTATTAATTTGTTTTCAAATTTATTTTCATTGCTTTAGTTATTTTTGTTGCTTATATTTAGATTAGTTAATTAATTCATTCTCTAACTTAAACCCCAATTTTACTCTTTTTGTTTTTTTTAAACCTTTGAAAAGAACACCAATCCTGTGGGATCGACCACTTTTGCCAGCTATTATGCAAATAGTTGGTTTAGGTGGTATAAAGTTTATTTTATTGACGCGTTAAATGCGCGCGTCATGTTGTAAATGTGGGTCACATGGCATGAATATTTTGTGGATTTTTCCGATTACCCATTAAGGCCTTGATTTGGTTTGTTCTTGTCAACTTGATGATGTAAATGAAAGTTAACTCCTTCCAAAGTTTTCATTTTGAGTGAAAGATCATATTTTTTTAAGCATGTTTAGTTTAATTTTAAATTTGCGGGGAAGTTGCGAATTTTTTTAAACAATAAAACCATGAATTAACATAAATACCCTTCAAACAAAAAAACGAAAGGATCAGATGCTGGATTGTATATTGTAAAGGTAATTAATGAGGAGGTAATTACTGTATCACACCCAAAATCTTGGGAGATAAATCCACTAGCAGGAAATTAAGAGTGGAGATACCTGCTCACCATAGTAATGTAATTGGGAGATAACTTTGAGGAAAGTTAGGTTGGGCAACCAAACGAGATTAGTTTCTAACTCTCCTCCAGAGTTATCTCCCGAAGGAGTTGTAAATCCACCTCTAACCAAACAAGGCGCACTAAGAAGTAATATTCGTTCATCACCAAATTAACTTGGAAAAGAAAAGAAGGGAAAACAAGAAATACGTATACGAATCCATCTTTTACATTGAGTTTTCCATGTAAATTAATGATCACAATTAATTAATCCAAATCAGAGAAGTTCATAATCAATTTTAATTATCTATATTTATTGATGAAGTCCAAGAGGTAGCTTGCAAATTCTTGGAAAAATATGATGGAAAGATATGACGGGATGACATTTTGGAAATTTCGGTGGGAAGTTCGGGCATTTGAGTTTCGGCGTTCGAAGGGCATGGGTTGGATTGGAAACGGCGTGGAGATCACGTGTCGCATTCTTTGTGACTACGACGTTTTTCGAGCGGAGATTCTATCCTCTGAGCCTGCAAGCAGTTAATCTTGCTATTTTAGGGACGATTTTGTTTTGGTAATAACTTTTTTATTAGGATTTTGTTTTTATTGCCGTTTGCGGCATTTGTTTCTATTTTCGTCTAGTTTCCGATTTAGAGGCTTTTTAGGTTTTTTTTTTTTTTGACTTTTTTACTATTTTTATGGCAAAATTTCAGGTCTAACCATTTAAGCGACCTATTAGATGTGTAATTCACGAGTTTTTTGATTTGAATAAAGGAATTTTCGGGACTTTTTGAAACTTAAGTTCTGAAAACTCAGATCGAGTTGTTCGATGGATTAGGACTTCCCAATGCTTTTAGAGGATCTTCATTTGCTAGTCGAATTCAGTATCAAAGCACTTCTTGACGTGATTGGAGAAATAAATGCATGCCGAAAAGGGATAAACCAACGGCGTATCGAGGGAAAGTGTATGACATAGTGACAATCCCGGATCATTAGGACAAATTGGCTAAATAATTGACCAACGCATAGGCGCGGTGAAGTAGAGCTCAGTGCTTGCAGAATCGTCGATTGTTCGGTCAGAGATGTGGATCGTGTCCGCAACCGCCGATGAGGAGCTTTGTTGGTGATGAACGATGGGAGGAGATTCTTCTACCGAATGGGAGGATGAGTATGTTTGAGGCAGGAGCGTATTACGGAAGCGCGTGCGGTTGAGGATGATCGCGAGGCGGTGGGAGTGCGGGATGAAGACGGAGGTCCCAGTAATTCCATGGCACCCTTGACAGGAAGAAGTGTTGGGTAGTGGCGTCGAGTTGAAGAAGTCATAAGAATTCGATGGTGTGCCCAGACAAGCGTGTGCAAGCTGGTTTGCGACAGAGGATTACTGCAAGCGGGGGCCAGACTTGGCAGAGTGGCAACAACGAAGTTGATGCGGAATAGGAATAGAAAAGCGAAGATCACCTCGATGGGAGAGAGATGAAAAAACAACTCGACGGATGAGTTCTTGCCTTACAACTTCCAACGCCTTATGTGCTCCCGAGAGGTTCGGGAATCGAGACAAGGGCAAAATCGATAGATGATTACACTGCTGAGAGTTTGCTCAGAGTGATGGTCCAGCTAGAAGTGAGCTACGATAGACATAACTGACCAATTAGTGGCGCGGTATATTGGTGGGTGGAGAGTCTGATCACTAAGTTCTATCGTCAACATGTTTGATCCCATGAACTTCCATATATCTGCGAGCGCACCGAGCGGAAGATATTATTGGTGGAGAAACAACTGACTTCAGAGGTGCTGAGTAATGCTTCCGATAATGTTGAGTGTTGGGACAACTTGTATGCTGGAGGTAATATCTGTTGCAATTAACCACTGCCTGAGTCGCACGAGCAGACCTAACACTAGTGGGATTAAAATGTCTTCGGTTGTGGCGAAGATTGGTCCGCACTGAGGAAGTGAGAATGTAAATATGGAAGGAAAGACTCTCTTTATTGAGAACGAAGAGGAAGAACGAAGGGGATGAGGCCAACATCAGCTATGAGAACCAGACGCCAAAATACTTAGCGATACTGTGCTGAAAGAGAGGTATAAGTGATTGCGGAGATGTAGATGCTTGCCTTGGTTGTGAGCGTTCTTGTGTATGACTCCTTTAGGAGAAGGTATTGTAAACATGCGATGATGAGTGGCTGCGGAATAACATCTTTTGAGTTCAGTGATATTTTCACATCTGCAAGGCGAAGGTGTGCGCGAGGTTCATGATTGATGCGAGGCGATTTCACGCGAAAATATCGTTTAGAGTTGGACAGCGATTTCGGGAAGTTGGGCTTTGCAATGGCGAACAACACCACGAGTCCTACAAGCTAGCTTGCAGTGAAGAAGAGGTGGTGAGGTGAAGGTGTCGAGACGCAGCCTTGGTGACTTTTTCTATTGGTGCTGCTACTGAGGATTCGATCGCGGTGTGATGTTGTAGACTATGGATGCTTGTCACTTGTTACTAGGACGTCTGTGGCGGTTTGATATGAGAGTTGGCTGCATGATGGCGATTGAACCAATAAATACACCCTTATGTTCAAGGGAGTGAAAGATTGTGCTAAAATTTACACTTGCCAAGGATCGGAGAAGTTAAGCCTACTAAAAAGAATCTAGCGGCTGCTGCTTTCTAACAGAAAAGAAAGAAGCAGGTAGATCGAGAAACGGAAATTTCCGTCTCGATTTGCATAAATTAAAGTCTCTAATTCAAATCTACAACGTGGAACAAAAGAGGAAACGAGAAATTTATTCCGTCTCCGTGGAATCGCTTAATCGTCGACGATTCAATTAGCAACGGAAATGTGCTTAGTTTCGATTAGAGGCGGATTTTAGAAGGCGGCAACATTAGAAAACGAACAGAGACGGAATAGAAATGGAAATTTTTTCACAAATGGTACTATTAGTAATTGCATTCCATACTACAGATCCGTTTGCTAATCGAGAGGCGGAACATGAGCAGAAGTCTAATAATTCTGTATGCGATCAACAGTTGCTATTACGAGAAGACGGATCAGAGGCGGAGATACATTAAATATCGTCTACGATCAAAATCTCGATTAGCTGACGGATCAGAACGAAGATTATTAGATTAAAATCTACTGATCAAAGTCCACCGATTGAAGCAGCGGATCAGAGACGGAATACAATAATTCGATCTCGATCGTTTCTTTGATTTATGTAGCTTTACTTTCGAAAGAATTAGAGATGGAATAACAGCGAAATATTTGAATTCAATTTGCTAATCAGATCTCGAATCAGCTTTTATTGTTTAGTTTTTCAACCTAAGCTTAATCCAATTGGTTCTCTGCCCATAACATCTAAACTGAAAATACAACCATAGGACCTGCTCCATACTTCGCACCCCATCGACAACTCCTTGGGAGTCTTAACATCTGAAAAAAAGTAAGGTGACATAAAACACGAATCAACAATATATATCAACAACAAATATTCAAATGAGAAAAAAATAAAATTACGATATTAAAAAAGATTTATATATTCACGAAGCATTAGTCAAGTATAATAAATGTTTTAATATACACAAAGTATCCATAAAAAAACTACAATTGTCATTGTTTTACAACAATGACCATAAAAGCACTTTCTCTTCCTCCTCATCTCCGGCCAAAAGACTGACCTCTAAGTACTCTAAGCATGAATGCATGCATCTACAGAAACCAATCAATTCAACAGAACTTTGAAAACCATACTGTCAAATGTAAGAGAGTGCCATGTACCTTTGACATTTTTTTAAACAACATATAGTAGATAAAAATCAATTTTATGGAAAATAGGACCAAACAACAACATCATCGGTATCAGCAAATCATAACACTAGTGACACGAAACTAGAAACATGGATAGCACTTGCGAAAGACCGTCGTACCAACAAAATCAAAACAAAATCCAATAGAGAAGGAGCAAACAACAACATCATCGATATCGTGAAATCATAACGAATATAAACAAAAGCTTGATACAAAAAGCCCAAAAAAAAGACATTTACTAATGCTTCGCAACTCCTCCCCAAATATGTGAGTGAGTGGACCGGAAGCGACACCTGATAATACATTTACTAAATTATATATTCCGACCATTTACAAACATCAAAATTTATTGTATCGTGGAACTCATTAGCACAACAACAAGCAGGATGGTCACCTTAAATTAAACAAGCAGAGACAGTGAAAAACGGGCCATACACTAAACTCTAGAGGTACATGAGTACATTACCGATGCTGTATATTTTTCGTGAATAAGTGATCTTAATCTTTGCATATAATGATCTTGCGTACATTTTATCCTACTTGCTTTAGCGACAGAAAGTTGTTGGTTGCACCTTTTCATTGTACAAGCGTTTTGCGACTTGCTGGAACAGGTATACGATACACGATATCCGGTAAATAAAGAGTAGCAACTTACTTTAGAAATAACTATAAAATAAGAAAAATGGGGCATAAAAGCTGACCAACCTTTTCAAAGGTCCACTGTTAGGAGAATAGCTCGTAGCCCAGGGCTTGAGTGAATATGGTGCTAGCTTTTCCTTTGCATCCTGGGTCAAACAAATGATGAATAAAAGTAAATGACATCAATTGCATGTTATATGGACCTAAGAGAAAACCAATGCGTAGATCAATCAAGCAATAAAATGGGTGATTGCTCGACGCTCCTCAAAAAGTCGATGAAGTACGGTCGAGGCAAAGCTTTTTTGTACAAAGTGAGGCCAGTTTAAGACACAAATTAATTATTACCATTTCTTCAAACATCCACTTGATTCAATATAAAAGAACATATCACAAAGGCAATACCTTGTTATAAAGGGGAATGAAACACAAAGTAATTACGCATCGAAATCGAAAATTGCTATCCTTGAAATTTCTCATATCCGGACAAAATCGCAAGAAGTTCATGTCCCGAACCAAATCACTCAGAATGAATTGAGGTACTATGTAACTCGGTACCACTTACTTAACACCACGTAGGCAGCTGTAGCAAGTATCAAGTGCCATAAGATAAGCAAGGTTTGTGAGCACTTCCATCAACGACACAAATGGATTGTAATGAAATGAGAACACATAAACAAAAATGAGACTAATAAAAAGCTTCAAAGAACACAATAATACATAACAATTAAATTCACGAGGAGCATTATAAAAAGGTCTCGAGTCATATCCTCTAGAAGCGACCTCTGACAGACGATACCTACACGTATTGAAAAGCATGAACATTTCCAAGAGAAATCAAGTGAAAAATGTTAACGTTATGATGTTATCATAAATTTATTAACAAATAAATAAAAACAAAGTGAATATACGATAGATAGAAATGCACTATCATTTAAAAGCAAAAAAGCAATTGTACGATTACCAAGCTCTTCGAACTCTCATCTAACGATGTTCCCATGAAAGTCGAATGACAAGCAACTTAAGCTAGCAGAGAAAGTGCCGGTTCTCTTGACACAGCTTTCATTCTTTTGCATTTTTATTTCATAAAAGGAGTGTGAACTAACAAAGTGAAGTAAACAAAACTACAAAATAACATGAGAGCTCAAAGCAATAAAACCACTAGATAAACCATATAGATGCTCAATCTCCTATCTTGGAAATAAGAGTTGACATATTACCATAAGTTTTTAGTTGATTTAATGATAAACGGAACATATCACGAAATATCCCGGAATAGAGCTTGATCACTGAAAGAACAAGCCACCCTTCGATGATGTGTTGAAGGCAATCCAGAACTAGGGCGATAACAAGGGTCCAAAAATTTTTCCAAAAGGATGTCACCCGATCGAAGATCGAATGAAGGAGAATGAATAATAGAACTTGAAAAATCATACAAACAGATAATAACTCCATTCCTTTAAAAAATGTAGAGACTTGTATATCGACTCACAAAAAAGAAAATGGCCCACCGGGGTATTCAAAGTTCTACACAAATCACGGACATGTACCCCACCACTTACCAAACAAAAAAGGGAAAAAGAGGTATTATAATGAACCAACCATGTATAGAAGAGATTCGGGGAATTATTTCGCTCGTTTGTTTTACGAAATCAATTTTAAACATACATGATGTCCCCATTTCAAGTAGGGAAAAATGCATCGGGGCACATGTTTTTGTTCGGATTTGGAAGAAGCAATAACCCCCATGATTTAGCGGTCATGTAATAACAAGATTTTAGAATTATTTGAACCATAGTTTTTCAATATAACCTGTGACTAACATGTATATTGACAATTAACCAAAGAAACTTCCAAATAAATTCAACGAATGGAAAAAAGAAAATGAACTAGATAAATCGGCAATGAGAATACGGATATAATAAATGTTTAATATACCTAAGTATCCATAAAAAACTACAATTGTCATTGTTTTACAACAACCGTAAAAGCAACTTTCTCTTCCTCCTCGTATTTCCGACCCAAGACCCAGCCTCTAAGTACTCACAAGCATAGAATGTAGCCATCCTCTGCAGAGCAATCAATTCAAGCCAAACACAAAAACCATATAATCAAATGTAAGAGAGTGCCATGTACCTTTGTGAGTTTTTAAGCTTGACATATAGTAGATAAAAATCAATTTTATGGAAAATAGGACCGAACAACAACATCGTAGTCATCGACAAATCATAATACTAGTGACACGAAACTAGAAACATGGATAGCACTTGCAAAGAGACAAATCGTACCAACAGAATCAAGAAGCAAATCCAATAGAAGAACCAAACAACAACATCATCGATATCGACCAAATCCGCCAACACTAAAAATAAACAAAACGATACAAAAAGCCCAAAAAAGACATTTACTAATGTAGCTGCAACTCCTCCCCGAATATCGAAGCGTGTGACCGAGCCAAACTACAATAATACATTTACTAAATTATATATTCCAGCCATTTACAAACATCACAAAATTTATTGCTCATGGAACTCCAGCATGTAGCACAACAAGCGAGATGGTCATAGAAAATTAAACAAGAGTTGGTGAAAAGCAGGCCATACACTTCAAACTCTAAAGTCTGCTGATCACGTTACCGATCTTATTATGTTTTTTAGTGAATAAGTGATGCAAATCTGCATATAATGATCTTGTGTACATATTTCCTACTTGCTTTGTAGCGCAAAGTTGTTGGTTGCACCTTTTCATTGTACAAGCGTTTTGCGACTTAACTGAACGTCTGATGATACACGATATCCGAGTAAATAAAAGTATGTGCCCATACAAAATAGTATAAATAAGAAAAATGGGGCATAAAAGTTGAACCAACCTTTTCAAAGGTCCCTGGTAGAATAGCTCTCATCACCTTTGAGACAAAAGTGAATATCAGGAACAAGCTTTTCACAAACATCCTCATCAACGGAGGCCCGATGAATAGAAGTAAATGACATCGATTGCATGTTATATGGACCTAAGAGAGAAAACCGATACGTAGATCAATCAGCTTGACAAAGAAACCGATGATTACCTCGACGCTCCTCGAAAAAGTCGATGAGTAGTACGGTCGGGCAAAAACTTTTTTGTACAGGCTGCCGAGACGATTTAAGACACAAATTAGTGTACCATTTCTTCAAACATCCACTTGATTCAATATAAAAGAACATATCCTGAGAACTGTGCAGCAGCTTGTTATAAGGGAATGAAACACAAAGTAGTACGCATCGGAAATCGAAAATTGCTATCCTTGAAATTTCTCATATCCTGGACAAGATCGCTTAAAGTTCATGTGCTCCAGACCAAATCACTCAAATGAAAAGATTGAGGTACTATGTAACTCGGTACCACTTACTGAGGCACGACGCCGTAACCAGTATCGAAGTGCCGTAAGATAACGGGTTTGTGAGAACGCTTCCATCATGACCCTAAAATGGATTGTAATGAAATGAGAACACACAAACAAAAATGAGACTAATAAAAAGCTCAAGAACACAATAATTTATAACAATTAAATTCCGCGAGGAGCATTATAAAAAGGTCACCGAGATTCATATCCTCTAGAAGCGGCCTCAGCCAGGCGATACCTACAGCATGGTTGAAAAGCATAGACATTTCCAAGAGAAATCCAAGTGAAAAATATTAGCGTTATGATGTTATCATAAAATTTATTAACAATAAATAAAGCAAAGTGAATATGCGATAGATAGAAATGCTGCTATCATTTAAAAACAAAAAAAAAAGAAAACGGTACATGTGATGCCAGGCTTCTTACGAACTCTCATCTAACGATGTTCCCATGAAATCGAAATGACAATGACTTAAGCGCAAGAGAAAGTGCCAGTTCTACGACTTTTGCTCATTCTTTGCATTTTGGCCCTCATAAAAGTGTGAACTAACAAAGTGAAGTAAACAAAACTACAAAATAACATGAGAGCTCAAAGCGATAAAACCACTAGATAAACCATATAGATGCCAAATCTCCTCTTGGGAAATAAGAGTTGACATATTGCCATAAGTTTTTAGTTGATTTAATGATGACGGGACATATACGAAATATACGGAATGAGAGCTTGATCCACTGAAAGAGCAAGCCACCGCCGATGATGTGTTGAAGGCAATCCAGAGCTGAAACGATAACAAGGGTCAAGAATTTTCCAAAAGGATGTCATGATCGAAGATCGAATGAAGGAGAATGATAATAGAACTTGAAAAATCATACAAGAGATAATGCTCACATTCCTTTAAAAAATGTAGAGACTTGTATATCCGACTCACAAAAAGAAAATAGCGCAGGGGTATTGAAAGTTCTACACAAATCACGGACATGTACCCCGCACTTACCCAGACAAAAAAAGGGAAAAAGAGGTATTATAATGAACAAATACATGTATAGAAGACCAGGAAGTATTTAAGCTCAACTGTTTCACGAGAAATCAATTTTAAACATACATGATAATCTATTTCAAGTAGGGAAAAATCATACGAGACACATGTTTTTGTTCGAGTTGGAAGAAGCAATAACCCAATGATTTAGCGATGTGTAATAACTTGAAGATTTTAGAATTATTTCTGAACCATAGTTTTTCAATATAACACACAACTAACATGTATATTGACAATTAACCAAAGAAGCTTTCAAATGAGATTCAATGAATGAAAAAGAAAAATGAACTGGATAAATAAACGACGAGAATACGGATATAATAAATGTTTAATATACCTAAGTATGTAAAAAACTACAATTGTCATTGTTTTACAACAACCATAAAAGCAACTTTCTCTTCCTCCTCATCTCCAACCCCGAGGAACTGACCCTCCAAGTACTCTAAGCATGAATGTATGCATCTCACAAAACGATCAATTCGCTGACACACAGAAAACCATATAATCAGAATGTAAGGGAGTGCCATGTACATTTGTGATTTTAAACAACATATAGTAGATAAAAATCAATTTTATGGAAAAAATAGGACCAAACAACAAAACATCATCGGTATCAACAAATCATAATACTAGTGACACGAAACTAGAAACATGGATATACTTGCAAAGACCAAATCGTACCAACAAGAATCAAAACAAAATCCGATAGAAAGACGAAACAACAACATCATCGATATCAGTGAATCATAACACTAAAAATAAACAAAACGATACAAAAAGCCCAAAAAAGACATTTACTAATGTAAGCTGCAGCTCTCCCCCAATTATGGAGCGGTGGACCAGGCTTGACACAATAATACATTTGCTAAATTATATATTCTGACCATTTACAAACATGAAAGTTATTGTATCATGGAACACCATAGCACAACAAACGGATGGTCCATAGAAGATTAAACAAGAGTTTGGTGAAAAGCAGGCCATACACTAAACTCACAGAGGTACACGAGTACATTACCAGTTACGCTATGTTTTTCGTGAATAAGTGATCTGAATGCGCATATAATGATCTTGTGTACATATTTCCCTGCACAACTTGCTTTAGCCAATGAAAGTTGTTAGTTGCACCTTTTCATTATGCAAGCGTTTTGCGACTTCTTTGAACATACGATACACGATATCGGTAAATAAAGGCGCAACGCCCCGCACAAATAACTATAAATAAGAAAAATGGGGAATAAGCTGAACCAACCTTTTGAGGGGTCCTTTGTTAGAATAGGCTCTCTGTGCATCTGAATTAGACAAATTGAATATGGTGACACTAGCTTTTCCTTTGCATCTACGTCAGCCAGGCGATGAATAGAGAAGTAAATGACATCAATTGCATGTTGCTGGACCTAAGAGAAAACCAATGCGTAGATCAATCAGAAGCAATAATAGATGATTACACATTGTTTTCCTCGAAAAGTCGATGAAATGCAGTCAGAGCAAAACTTTTTGTACAATTGCGGAGCGGTTTTAAGACACAAATTAGTGTACCATTTCTTCAAACATCCACTTGATTCAATATAAAAGAACATATCACGAAAGCGATACCTTGTTATAAGGGAATGAAACACAAAGTAGTACAAAAGTGAAATCGAAAATTGCTATCCTTAAAATTTCTCATATCTGGACAAAAATCGCAAGAAGTTCATGTATCGGGCCAAATCACTTTCCAAATGAATTGAGGGTACCATGTAACTTGAGTACCACTTTCTTAGCACACGAACGCGCCTTAAGTATCGAAATTGCCATGAGGATAACGAGTTTGTGAGAGCCTTCCATCCAGCAACCTAAAATGGATTGTAATAGAAATGAGAACACACAAACAAAAATGAGACTAATAAAAAGCTCAAGAACACAATAATACATAACAATTAAATTCACGAGGAGCATTATAAAAAGGTCTAGATTCATATCCTACGAAGCTGGCCTCAGCCAGACGATACCTACACATGAGCGAAAAGCATGAACATTTCCAAGAGAAATCAAGTGAAAAATATTGCGTTATGATGTTATCATAAATTTATTAACAATAAATAAAGCAAAGTATGAATATGCGATAGATAGAAATGCACTTATCATTTAAAAACAAAAAAAGCAGTTATCTGATGCAAGTACCTAACTCTTCGAACTCTCATCTAACTTGATGTTCCCACAAGAATCGAATAATAAACAACTTAAGCGCGAGAGAAAGTGCAGGTTCCTGCCCGACACTGCTGTTCTTTGCATTTTATTTTCATAAAAGTGTGAACTAACAAAGTGAAGTAAACAAAACTACAAAATAACATGAGAGCTCAAAGCAATAAAACCACTAGATAAACCATATGAATAGCTCAATCTCCTCTTGGGAAATAAGAGTTGACATATTACCATAAGTTTTTAGTTGATTTGTATGATGACAGAGCATATAAAATAATACGGAATAGAGCTTGATCCACTGAAAGAACAAGCCGCCACTTCGATGATGTGTTGAAGGCAATCCAGAACAAGTGATAACAAGGGTCAAGAATTTTCCAAAAGGATGTCCGATCAAGATCGAATGAAGGAGAATGATAATAGAACTTGAAAAATCATACAAACAGATTATAACTCCATTCCTTTAAAAAATGTAGAGACTTGTATATCGATTCACATAAAGAAAATGGCCCACGGGGGTATTCAAAGTTCTACACAAATCACGGACTTGTACCCCGCACTTACCAAACAAAAAAAGGGAAAAAGAGGTATTATAATGAACCTGACCATGTATAGAAGAGATTCAGGGAATTATTTAAGCTCGGCTGTTTTGCGAGGAAATCAATTTTAAACATACATGATAATCTATTTCAAGTAGGGAAAAATCATCGAGGCACATGTTTTTGTTCGAATTTGGAAGAAGCTTAATAACCCCATGATTTAATAGGTCATGTAATAACAAGATTTTAGAATTATTTGAACCATAGTTTTTCAATATAACACGCGACTAACATGTATATTGACAATTAACCAAAGAAACTTCCCAAATAAATTCAGCAGATAAGAAAAGAAAATGTACTAGATAAATAAATAAATGAGAATACGGAATTAACACAATAACAAATATACAACCAATTGTCACAAAAGCGATGTTATTTCTACGTCTTCATATCGAGAATTAGCATATGATTAAAAGCAATGCATAACACCAGCTCCCCCAGTGAAAGCATAACCATCTTGGGAGAATCGATTCGGTAAGGGGAAGAATCGAGATATTGTATAAAATGAGTGAATAAATAAAAAATTGGATCACTACGCGCAAGGATACAACAAATCTAAATGCCAGGACTCGATATGCCCATTCTTAGAATAATTATATTATTTAAATAAAAACATTTGGCAAAACTACGAGAAATAACACAGGGAAATATAGACCATATACTAAAAGCAATCGGTGATCAGACAATTAACCCGAGAAGGCATTGAAAAATTCATCTTAAACAATGAAAAAATTAATAAAAATGTTGTCACCTTTAAAAGAAGTCCATTGACTCGTTACAACATCTTTAAATACGTCATCATCAAAACACACGAACTTTGTGACTCGACAAAGAAAGTGAAGGAAGTAGGGATACGATCGCAAAAATTGAGAAACTCTGGTCCCACTGTTGCAAGATAAATTTATCAAGTAGTTTCCTTCAAACATTGCGGATGAAAAATTTCAGACGAGTTATAAAGTGGACAACCACAAAAAAGTTAAAAATTGACAGATTAATCTTAAAATAAAGAAAATAGACTAAGGAAGACGGTCGTAGATATCGTTTGGCTAAGAATCTAAGAAGATAATGCATAAGCACATATTCAACTAAAGGTCACCACATGCAACAAGCCAAGACTTGGGGTGCATTGGGCTGCCCGAGCCTCATATATGCATATATGTACAAGTCTTCATGAGGGGTTTTTCATGAAATTTGCAGCCAACCGAACTTTCGGCTACACCTTGCCAAACATCTCCACGGCCATGCGGGCGTACCCGCACTTTTACCGAGAGATCGAGAAAAATATTTAGCATTTGTCAGCACATATCATATGGTATTCATGGTGACGGGGGGAGAACTCTTATTTTATCACCTTAGCTACCATACTCGAGACAAGCAAATGTAACATGCAGAGTAAGCCAAGAAAGAAGAAGTAAATGGAATTTTTAAAAGTCGAACACAACAATCCAATGAAACAAGAAAGGAGATATCAATCTAAATATACACAAAAAGAAGTGTCAATCTAAAAGTCATGCGAACAAGCCCACTAAAGTTATCTACTGAAAAGCAAAAGTATAATCACAAAAGTTACACTGGCTCAATAAAGAAAAATACTGTCTATGTATCACCAATTTGCTCATAAGTAAGCCACTCTTGCGTCTCCTAACTCGACATTGTCCCCTTGTTGTGGTGGATCAAGGATCTATTTGACGGTTTTATTGTTTGATGTGAGGTGGTGGTGGTGGTGGTGGTGGTGGTAGTGTGGCAAGTGTGAGATGAGCCTGCTAAAGTCCGTAGTGACGCGCCAAACAATCGATAAAATTAAAAAAACCTAAACCAACTATTTAAGAATAGTGGCAAAAGATGAATCCTGAAGGATTTAGTAATCTTTCTTTGGTCAAAAAGAACAAAAAGGGAAATCGGGGGGGTTTTGAAAGAGTGAATAGTTTAATAAATTAACTAGATACAATGTAAACAAAATAATTGTGCGAGGAGATAAAATTGAAAATAAAAATAATTAATAAAAATACCTAGGTCAAGACATACAAGTTCGATTTATTAAAAGATTGGATTTGGTCGTCGATTTATGTAAAATATGCAAATCAAAATATCTTAGTGTAGCTATAGACCGTGCTTGTCTGCGGTTCCTTGCTCTTTGCAAATACCGATAGCTTCAAGGTACGACGATGACTACTTCCCTAATCAAACACATAACCCGCACAATTCAAGTGAATTAGGTTTAATGCGTTGACCGCAATGGGCTTTGTGAAGGCACTACACCT